>VXBS01009269.1:23049-59769 GCA_013400255.1 Sitta europaea | reverse complement strand
CCACCTCCCGCTCCGGGCGCCGCACGGACCCGCACCCGCCGCCCGCTGACCACGGCCAAACCCTGCTCCTGCTGGGCAAGGCACAACAGCGAAAATCCACCCACTTCTTCCTGGCAGACAGCAGCGATGTAACAGTACTCACGGCAAGAAATCATGGTTAACAGACCCAAGGATTTTATCTAAACTGCTGAAATCGATACGAATTTTATCACTGGTAGTCNAACACATCAAGATTTTAATACAATATAGAGGAACAAGCACACTGAGAAGAAACGAGCAGAAATGTAGGCTTAGCAACAGGAAAACGTAATTTTTAATGGCAATCTAAAACATTAATAGAAGTGCAAAGTTTTACCAGGAAATACTGTGTTGGACAAAGTCCTGCATTAGCTGAGAAACATAATTTTAACCATTTCTATTGTCTACCAAAGGGACAGGGTGCAAAAAAAGTAGTGAAGTCATGCAGTTTGTTGGGGTTTTTTTTAATATTCTATATAGCATGACCTTAAATAAGCCAAGAAGCTTGGAAAAATTTTGTCTCCCTGTACCGTCACAATATACAGCCTCCAGCCTAAGACATCAATACACATCTGCTTAAGTCACATCAATTTTTTAATGCATCTTGCTTTGGGAAAGTGATTAATCTCAGCTCTTCCGGAAATGCGATCTGTGTGCAGACAGGACAACAGCAACAAAGGACTGCCAGAGGAGTGGCTCCCAACTAGTTCCACTCTCACAATACAGTGGTCTACAGTTTCTACAACTGTAGAGCCAAGACTCTTCTGTCAGTGTCTGCTCAGACCTAAGTGTGCACACAGACACACAAACGCTCCCAAACACACGTACCTGGGAGCCCTGTTTTCCTAAGAAGGGAAACACTTGATGAGCAAAAGATGGCAGTCAATAAATACATTATTGTTGTATTGGAATTGTAAAAGCCCCTAACCCTGGCAGGAGATCTACTTAAGATCTTTAAATATTTTACACATTTTTCCTTATTTGCAGTGTACTACACAGAAAGGGACTTGAAAACATACAGGTAAAGAAAAAGATATCCTGAAATTATAATATGTGCAGATTATAATACTGCCTCTGCTCTTGAAGAAAACCTCAATGTTTAAATGGGTCATTTAAAGTCCTTCCCACAGTAATTTCAAAACTTACTTGAAAATTTCATTTACAATTCTGAAAATAGCAGGATGGCTTGCTGCTTGTGGCTGTTGATAAAAAATGAAAGAAAATTAGGTATTAATAAGAAAAACTCACACAAATGTCATTGCATAATTTCAGCTTAATTCATGGATGCTATTACATAGCCATTATTAAACTGTAACTCTAAGATCAATTCTTCTTAAACCCTCAGGTTTTCTCAGGATTAGAATTCCTAGGATTCTCCACAGCGAGACCAAGCAGGCTCAACAGCTGATAAATGCAAACCCCTGGGATCCCAAACTGTTTATGACAATCACTACAAATACTAAAAGTGGGAGACAGAAAGAACAGGTTGTTGCATGCAGTTGCTAGAGGCTAGACACACGGAGCAGATTTTCAAAAAGCTTTTCTTTCCTCTTTGCAGACAATCCTTTCTGGATGTGCTTTGAGACTCTTGCAACATCTTCAAAATTAAATTCCAGAAATTAAATTGATTTTATCACCTTTGTCTTTAATAGTTTTGCATGCATTTTTGTGCAAGACGTTTTCACAGTATTACCTTCTTTTGTCAACTCCAGAGTTGCTGAACAAGCTAAATATCTCAGTGCATCAAAATATTCTTTTTAAATTAGTGAAGCCTTTTACCACGCTACCACACAAAAGACTGTTTTGAGAAAGTTTTTATATTAAACATGCACCAGTAAACACACTGCTTTCTAATTCCATATTCATAGGCTTTTATAGAACACCTAGAAAAAATTCCCAAGTAGTAAGTTAAAGTCTAAGCTGAAAAGCAAATCCTCACTTAGAGTCTATGATGTTAGTGCCTGAAGATTTAGTAAGAGTAAAGCATGTTTAATGAAATGAATTCTATAAACTTTAGGAAGCATAGCGTTTGTAAAACGGTAGTTATTAATACAGCTTAAAGAACATAACGCACTACTGAAAACTTGTACGCGTCTGTTTCAAGCTAAAAAGTACCAAGCGGAAAACTAATATAAAACTGTTACAATACATATAAATTAGTTTTATAAAAATAAGTTATAATAANAAAAAAACCCAAAACAATAAAAAACCAAGCCCAAACCCCATTGTTACCTAATTTCACAAGACTTTGATCAATGGACTGTATGGAATTAATCTGCAAGCACTCAGAGCAAGAATGCTGTGATACTGCAGAAGTCTGCCCTGCAATTTTGAAGATGCCCGTTGAATCTCAGGACAAGAATAGGCAGAACAATTCTACTGCCAGCAGCAGCTCTGGAATCTGGGAGGGATTATCATTTCCAGGAGGGATTTTTCATAAGAATTTCTTCTTGGTGACATTATCTCCTTATATTTTCAAAAGAAAAAGGCATTTTGCATTTCAATAATTTTGTCTGCCACTATTCAATGGTTTTCACAAAAATCAAACCCCATGTATTGTTCAATCACTTCAAAAGCATGCACAATACAAACAGCACAATACACACTTTAGAAAAAGATTCAAACACAGAGAAGAGGAGCTGGATGTGTGGTATTATGATAAAAAAAATACACTTTTAACATAACATTTTCCAGACACAAGTCTTAAAGAACTATACTACTTTTGTATCTGTTTTATTAGAAAGCAGACTCATATCTATCCATTCCTGGTAAAGCATAAAATACTAGTATGTGTATTTACTGCATGTTTAGCTGTTAATGCACACATACCTTAGAATTACTTCAGGAAGGAAGACATCCACTCACCCACTCAATTCCAAAGAAGCTATCTGTGATGGTCATTTTACTTGTTTTTATTACTTCTTAGTAACTACAGAATTTCCAGTATTAATTTCCGTTTACCCACAGACTCACAAACATTATAGCATGCCATATAAACATAAGTTAGTGGACCATCACACAATAATTACTCTTGGAATTAAAATCTATGAGGAGTACATATCAAGTTTCTTCCATAAGAGAAGTACAGTGGTTTACATCTGGGTACCTTAGATCTCTATGAGGTTTATGTACAGGATGATTACTGTATCAACATACTTGATTTAGATAAATTACTCTGATAATGCAATTACGAAAGAGCTTATTGAAACATCCTTCTTATAATGTACTATAATCAAATCACTAACATATTTCTGACTATTTTGTCTTCTAAAGGTTTTTTTCCAAGAAGGAAAGCAGAAATCTAGTTTTGTTTCATGATTCCGCTATTACCATATCCATAAGGTAAACAAGAGCTTACATCCTAAAACAGTATTATCCAACTGCCAAAAAATGCACATCCACATTCCTAAATAAATATTAATAAATAAATACCCTTTAGGCAGGCTAAATTAATATACTGTTGAATTCAAAGTGCTGACTAATTTAATGTCACACAGGTATCTTTACAGTACCATGTACATGTTATACAAAATATCATCATGCATCTAGAACGCAATTTCCGGTTCACTTTATTTTCCTTCTATACAGCCTTTCCTTCTCATCCTGCTGTTTTTACCTGTTATGCCATCTCCCATTTATGCACCCTCCCTCTTAATAATGCCTATCAATCATCAATATCCAGCTGCCTACTGCTCTCTTCTTTATGGCTACATCCATTCCATTCTTTGTCCACAGGATGTCCTCTCTAAACCAGCTTTCAAAGTTGTTATGCTGGTCTTGCCAGTCTGTGAATATCTTATTTTGGAAGCACAAAGTCTTTGGAGCAGAGGCAAGTAAAGACAACCTAAGTGTGCTAGCACAGTAATGTTCCATTCTTTTCAGAGATCATGATGTGAAGAAAACTGAAGTATGAACATTTTCAACAAACAACAAAAAACAAAATTTGAAACAAGTATTTGACTTTTTATATATTTATAACCTAGATACAGATACCTTTCTTTTCCTCAGCTTGTACATGGTGTAGTACCAGATACAATCCGCAATATATCTGATATAGAAAAATTAAGCATAGACTCTGTATTTTTGTATCCTTGTTTGCTGCAATCCTTAAACCTCCAGATGGCATATGAAGAACTGCTGACACCATGCTAACACCAAGCCATTTATGACATTTGCAAGTATCACTATGAATCCCTAAAATAAGAGATTTGCAGGTTCAATTAAAAAGGAAAAATATTTAAAAGTAGCATCCTTTTCCTGACTAGCATATGTACTCTGTAAGCAGTTTCATAGGCTGAGAATAAAATACTATACCTCATTCGTTAGTTCTGTCATTTTATGAAACATATAAATTGTGTGTATAACACACATGCTATTTCACACTGCAATTAACAAATTTACATTTAGTGCTGCAAACTAGCTCATTATTTTGAAAAAAGTACTGTGCCAAGTCTTCTCTTAGGGAAAAGTTTTGGTGCTCTGCATAACACAGCATTTAAAACAAATTTTAATTACAGTTTAGCAAATGTTTTGCATTAAGAATTTTGTTCAGGTTTTTGAACAAAACAAACTAAGTAGCTCATAATAAAATAATTTACAAGGGATTCCAATTGTTCAGACTGCTGAACTCCAAGGGAACAGAGACTGAAGTATCCTGGCCAAATCCTTCCTGGCCAGAGTTTATAATTTTTTAAGACAGAGAAAGGTACTCAGCACCCTCACTGCTGGGATCCTCATTTCTTTACCCATTCTTCACCTCTGGATGAAACCTTTTTTTTTCTTCTAGCAATTCAGTGTATAAACTAAAAAGTTAGTGATGTTTGTAAGACTCAAGATTTGGCTTGCATTAACACATCATACATCCCATAATGGCCATTTATGCTCATATATGTCTCTAGGCTGACATATTTGAAAACTGTCGCTCCTGGAGCATGAAAGAGTAGTATTAAATGTACTACATGTTGAACATACCAGAAGTGAGTCTTTTATGATACGAGCCACTTCTTCCAGTGAATTCAACTGAACAGAAAACAACTGGTCTAAAAGATGTAAGGTAGCTTTTTCAAGGCTTGGTAAGTGACGAAGCCAAAGGCTGAAGACAGCTGATTCAGGAAGGGAGATCTTCTTCCTGGTTTAGAGAGGAAAACAGTTTTACCTGTCTAACTAGAAGGAAGATAAAAAATATGTACCTTTTTTTTTAAACATATTGGGGAAAAAAGTGGCACAAAGATCAACCTGAAGCAAGAGAGAGAAGATCTTGTTTGTAATAGCCTGTTCAATAGCAGATCATAATAGCAGAGAATGACATGAAATCACTATCATCTACAAATACAACTTTACCACACCTGTTTAAAACCTAGAAATTTGGTCATGATTGATCCCATCAAATGGAAACAGAAAGTTTCAGTCTGGAGTTCCCCTTCCTCTCTCGACAAAGGTCCTGTCCCTGGACCTTGCACTATCTCAAACCTGGACTAGTTCCTGCAGATGATGAACAGTTCCTACTGACAGTTGAACAGGAAGTCCCACATAATATTTCTGCTGTATAACCAAAGCATTACCTACCTTTGCAGAGAAATAAGGAAAAAAACCCAAACCAACAACAACGGAAAGGAAAAAAAAGAGAACAAAAAAAATTATTTAGACGTAGCTAGGTGTTCCGTCCACCAGCACTGACCAGAGCTATTTAGCAGACAAATAGTTAAGAAGACAAGTTATCTCTTCACCTAAAGAGTTCAGCTGTTGGTGTTGTATCACTACAAAAGAAAAGGCACAGTGTGGACCAGCATGAATCAAAATATACTAAACTAACCATGCAAGAAGAGATATCACAGCACAAACATCTAGAATATTTTTGTAGCAATTGTGATAGCTGCAAATTAAAAGTTTCAAACCAAAACAATAAATAAATAACAGTCAATATTTCCCTTGGTCATAATCAAGTTAAGAGTAAAAAATCTGAAATTAGGCAGAAGAGTACATGAAAACTAAAGCTACTGATAAAAGAGAAGAATACCAGCAGAAAGAATACAAAAGCCATTTTAGGATCTATTTTTGATATATTTATTTTGCCATATGTTTGCTTAATTATCAACTTTCAGAATTCTGAATTGCATTAAAAAGCCTGTATTTTTTCCACTCAATATCATGCAATGACCGTAAAGTGTACATGTGGAGACTAACATTAAAGTATCAAGAATTTCAAAACTGTAAAGCAATGCTCAATTTCAGGAAGCTGTTTTACTAAACATTACTATTAAAACTCATATGCAGAGTAAATTAAGAAAGACAAGAGATTAGCTGATTTTGCCACTATCAACCTTCTTATTTTTGTGGTAGCATGGTAGATATTAAAGATATTATGGCAGGAAAAGGAAGCTAAGAAGCTTACATAGCAGTGTTGATACTCTAAGATATAAAAACTGTTGTATTTCACAAAAACCATATAGGAAGTTAACTGTGGTGATTATACTCCCAACAGCTGAACTTGCAGAGGGTCCCACCAGGACAATTTTGAGTTCTTTGGAGCCCTGCAACTGCCCTATTTTCTGGTGCAGGCTTCACCCATATTCAGAAAGAAGACATATTTAGAACACAACAGAGTTAGGTAAAATAGAAGTCAGTTGTCAGAGCAAGGAAAAAAATAAAATACAAGCACATTCACATTAAGACCACATGAGTTCAGTGACAGTCTTGGAATATATCATGCTGAGCCTGTATCTGCTCTCAGGGAAACCATGCACTTTCGTTGAGGACCCTGAAAGAGTCCCTTAGTCAAAAGCCATGTGAAATCAGATATTTTTGTTCACTGCAATAAGTAGCTCAACAGTTAAGAATAGAGGCAGTTTTTTCAGTCAGAAGAACCTCTTATGACCATCCAAAAAATGGCCTTACTCACAACATGAAGTGTCAGAAGTCTGTCATGAGGTACTGCCCATCAGCTTACTGATATCAGAACAAACCATCTGTACAGAACAGTGAACCTGCTCTCCAAGTCTTTCAAACTTGTGGAACACAAACAGTCAGAAGACACAAAAGAGGGACAATTGAAAGAGTGAAAGATAGCTCTGTCTTTTTGGGCACATCTTTCACTTGCATTCGCATCTTTCCACATGCACACTTCCTTTGTCGTTCCTTTTCCTCAGCTTCTAGTAACATGCACGGATTAGTTATTGTACTTTTCCATTATTATCTGTTTTTGTCTGGAGTCCTCAATGGATCAGCACAAAAATCTTCATTGGAATATCTTGGAAATTACAATGAGTATAGAGGAAGCAATTAAAACTGATTGGAAGAGGAGAGAAATGGATAATTGACACAAAGTGTTCACAAGGGACATTTTCCAGTATAAAAAAATTAGTTTATAATACAGCGCCTCAGTTACAACTTGAATAAAGCAATTCTCAAGCAAAAGTAAGCTGTGCTTTCCCTGACATCTTCCCTTTCCTGGCATAGCCAACCTTGCTGATGTTCAGCTTCACTCAGCTAGTGTTCCTCTACAGGCTGATTTTATCAGAACAGTGGGTTTAGTGGTAGCAAGTAAAGCTGTATTTCACAAATTGCTCCTCTCTCAGACTCATTAAAACTAATCTGCTGGATAGACAAGGATGTATCTTACACACAGAAAAATTAAAATGGCTCACAAAATTTCAAGTTAGGAATGGTAATACACTCACATGACATAAATGGTATTTCCATTAAAAAATGATCACAATTTCCATAAAATTCCTAAAACCTATTGAATGTTTTAACCTCCTTTTTAGGCAAGAGGTGAGACAAAGTCACAGTTAATATTTAATGTGCATCAGCAATGTAAAATTCTGCTTCGGCCCACAGCCTCAGCTCTGCTATTCAACTGCAAGGGAAGTACTTTACTAGAAAGGTGTACGGTGCATTCAGCACACAAACCTAGAAAAAAGACATTGAATTGAACTGGTAGTCTTTATGAAAAGCAAAACGAGAATACAACCCTGCTACTTACTTTAAAAAGGCGTCATTCACAGCCTCTAGAAACTCTGAACTGAGAATTTCTTTTGATGAACCTCCATGGTAAAGAAGAAGAGTTTCCAACAATGGAGCTATATCAGGCAAAGTAATGAGAGGCACACAGCAAATGGACACAGCGTTCACACGACTGGCTGAAATGCTGAGGAAAAAAATAATCACAATTTATATTTCAGAAAAGTCATAAATTCTAAACTGAAATGCTGAGGAAAAAAATAATCACAATTTATATTTCAGAAAAGTCATAAATTCTGAACTGTTGAGCTAAAAATAGGACAGTAATTAATTACAGAATATTAAGTGTAAGACATGCATACCTAACTGCTGAAAAATTATTTACTAGAATGACTGTTGAAAGATCACTCCATATTGTGTGCAGAATGTTAAGAAGTGTCAGATAAAATTTTGATATTTAAGTGGTCAAAGCAAATCATGTGAGGGATATTGAGACAATTATGAATTTAATCCAGTTGTGTTGGCTCTGCCACCACATCCTTCCTAGCAGACATTTCTCTGTCTTTCCCAGGGTCAGTGAAGAAAGACTAGAGATTCATAGCTCCCAGGTAAGTTTCCTGGAGCCCCAGAAGAGTCAACCTCACTGTTTTCAGGCCTCCCGATGCTTTTTTAACCTCTCTTTCCTCTTAGCAGAAACAATTTATGAATCCTGCTGTCTTCAAATGCTCAGCTGCAAAATTTTTGTCTTACAGATCCACAGCTCAAGGAATATGTAGCACCTTTGGATCTTAACATGCAAACCACTCACTGGATCTTCTCACTAAAACTACATGGTTGGAAATGATTAAAGACAGTGGAATGTGGGACATATAGAAAATACAGAAACTTTGGAACTTTAAGAAAATTAAAATGGCAGAGACTAGATTTGCAAAAAGAAATCACAATTTTCCCAGAAAATATATATTGTTTCTAGCACATGAAACTGTAGCATTGACAGAAAGACACTTATAAAGACCAAGAACTATGAAATACAAATTAAAACATTGTCCTATATCTCTTGTAAAAGGCTTCCCTGAGTTCCTGCAAATTTCCCTTGATTCACTAAAAGAAGTGCATCCTCTGCAAGAATCTGAAAGCATTTTCTTTGAGGAATCAGCAATAGTACTACTGAAGACCTGAGATGGGAATTAACAGGCTGCTCAGCAGTATGGACATGAGGTACTAATCATTACCATTTAAAAAGAGAGAGAGAAATAAAACACGACACATTTTCAAAGATGCACATTTCTCTGTAATTACCTAATTAAATATGTATTTAAGGTTTCTTGTACTGAAATACTTCAAAATGCATTTCTGTTACAAGTGTTTTTGTAGGAATGGTAATTATTGGGATGATTTTATTCTGCAGCAGTATTTTCCAGGATACACAGACCTGAAACAATAAATCAGTTCCCTTTGCAAAATTATGTTTCTAATTCCTTATCCAGGATTAGCAAAATTTAGCAGATGAATTTACGCTTACTTAACTTGAGAAGCAAAACCCTGTAAAGGCAACTTTCTTCTATGTAATCTTCAAAATGTTATTGGAGAATAGTGAACAATGTACTCCACTGTGTATACAATGAATTTGCACAGATACTATCATTGGAATTTTTAAAATATCACTAAACGGAGAAAGGAGAAAATGTACACCTGTAAAAGAAAACTACTTTTGTCTCTGGAATTTAAATAAACATCCACATCATAATTTCTACACTCAAAAATCAACCTAAGTTCAAAGTTTTCCCTTTCTCCCAGCAGAAATCAGGTATTTCTCTTCCCAACAGTCTCAATCAGCTTTTCAGATAAATCTGCACCCTACTTTTTAAGATGTGGGCATTTATTTCTTGCATGGAAAGAAACTTTGTGATACTTGTCATTAACTGTGTCCATGATTTTAATCAGTTCTGAACAAATTCAGCTCATTTAATCTTCCTCACCAAATATCTAGGTGCAAAGAGGAAGGGAAGAAGAATATCCAAGTTTTTGGCTCATGATACAAGAAAAATATTTCAATCAGCCTCTTCTTTCCTGTAATTTTACAAGCTATGTAAAATAGGTCATAAAACTCTTTTATTTATAGCATCCCTTTCTGCTCTAAATGGCAACAAAATGTGCACAGGCATTTTCTTTCATTCAATTCATTAACTATGAATTATTTCAATTTCATTAATATTTAAATGCTTTTATTTATTTGTCATTTTACTACATAATAATAACAATCATTCCATTTAGTTTATTACATAACAATTAGCATAATTATTTCATGACTAATAATTTAACTATAAGTATTGCTTATTTATATTTATTACTGTATTTAATTTAATCTAATAAATTTTATACACTTAAAACAGCAGACACAATTTGAACTCACAGTTTATGTTAAAAATACCCTCATTTTTTCTTTTGTTTTTTTAGCTGCAATTCACTTAATTTACATGAAATCAATAGGGTCTACTGACATTCATATGACATAATCTTTATAGTACCAACAAAAGACTATGATCTGCATTTCAAGGTCAGCAGAAAGGTACAAATCAGACAGCAAAAAGATATGATCATGTGAAAAATACTGACAACAGCACCATTAGGAAAATGATCTTTGAAGGTCCCTTCCAACCATTCTATGACTCCTAGGTTAAGTACAAACTCTCATGTGAAACCAAATTTACCAAGCTGTCCACCTTAAATTATCTAACATATGTACCCAAACCTTTTCAGCTGAAGCCTAACTTGCCCAAGACTGTAAAATGATCCTCGCTGAACTGTAATGACCCAAACCAAAACATATCAAAATTATGTTTAGCTAACACTTACCTCTCCTGAATGTTAAGTCCATTGAACTGGTTTTCTCTGAGTTCTGTTACTAATGAAATGGCCATCTGTTAAATAAAATAAAAATAAATAAAATAAAATACATTACATTTACTGCCAATAAGCAGACATTAGTTGCATGGTTCTCTGTGTGACTGAGGTATTGTAAAGCTTAATAACTTCCTCTGTTCATCTATTTTCAATTTTTTAACTATTTGATGTCAAATTAAAGCTTCAAATCACTGAACAAACCATACTGCAAAATGTTATTTTAATACATTATATACTTTATACATTTTAAAACAAAAAAGACATTCATTTTAGCTCTGCTTCTACAAGAGTTAAGACATAACTTTCAGAAGAGCATTACTAGTAATTTTTACATGCTTTGTCTAATTCAAGTCAATATATTACGAAATATTATTCCCATTATTTTTGTATAACTTAAATATAAAAGTGATTTTAGCTAACATTTGGGGCTCATCTCCCATTTTAAATGCAGCAGATAGAGAAAAAAAGTGATTTAGAAGTTACATTCTAATACATAAAAAATAAATATAATATTAACTCGTGAGGAAAAAATAATGTTAGGATAGGGTTCTTCTTTTGTTATAGCACAACAGCAATGGGAGTTTTGTTTTTATGAATATCTATTACAGTGTAATCTAATAAAAATTTCTCATTTGTCCAGAGATCTCCCACTTCATTTTTTCCCTTAAAAGGTTGTAAAAGTAACTGAGGTAAGAAAAGATAAACATAGTTCAGTTCATGTTCCTTATCACAATGACAGCTTCGTGTATGCGCTTATATACTGGTGATTTATTATTAACAAAATCTCAATTTCACAAAATACTTACATTTTTAACCAAGTGACAATAATAATCTGCTGACGTGTAGCCCAGAGCTGACAGGAATGTACTGGTTTCCGCTTCATTACTTTCCCACTTAGAAGAAGAAAGGAGATGGCACAGCAAACTCTGAGGAATCAACAGAATGGCAATAAGGTACCAGGCTACCACAAGCTGTGTAAAGGGATAGGACAGCTATTGAACTCTGTCTGGGGTAAGGCCTTTTGATGGGCTGTGGCCATTTTACACCACTGATTCAGAAGAGCAGACAGCTCCCACCAGCCATAAGGAAAATGCTGCAGCAGCTACGATCAAATGTGGGTTCACACACACCACGCGATTTCAGCAGCTGTCCAATAGCAGTGGAGACCATTCACATCAAAACCACAGACCCTTCTTAGGTTTCAGTTCTCTGGGAGCCAATTCAATAATCTGTAGTCTCAATCAGTACCATGATCAAGAAGAGAAAATCTGAAATTAATATCCACTTTTCCGTATCACTTTTTCAAGATGCTCTGGGATTGACGGTCTGGTCTCATACTGTAATTTGCTTGATTTCCTCTCTATTTTGAGAAGATGATGACAAAAGTCTTATCTAGACATTTACTTCTCTACCAAGTTCACTATATGAAATAGAGTGAAATGCTTTCTATCTCATTAAACCCTTTCAAATACATCACATGATAATCTAAGCATTACTTTGATGATAGAGTCTAAGATTAAAAATTTGGTACACTGGTTCTGCAGGCATGTACAGGGAAGGGACTCTGAGCATAGTATTCATGCTTTTGTAGTTCCTCAGCACAATATTACAGCTCTGCTGTCATTTGGACAGATCTTACACCCCAGCATCTTCCCTAGCAAACTCTTTATGAAAACCAAAAGTGCAAAATCTTGAGCAGGTTTTTGCGTCCTGGTGTCACAACTGAGCTGAGATAGTTCTATGTTGATTATCAAACTATCTGCTCTGCATTTTTAACAGCTTTCATTTCTTCCTGTTCTTGACTGCTACATGCTGACATAACAACAGCTATGTTCCCTTTCCAGGGTTCATTTCAGGGCTTTATGTATCACTGACACTCTAAGTATAAACTTTTTATGGCACTAAGTATATAAAACACTTTGTAACAGAGGGTCAGGATTAGTATACACTGAAAAAGGCCTTCTCTTTAAAAAAAAAACTGTTAAAGGAAGTTCAGATGAGATTTCTGTGACTTCCATGGGTTTAGACTGCTTCATTCTGTGCATTCTTATTAATAAAAAGAGGAACCCAATGAAAGATTTTTGAGACAAAAAAACCCCCAAGCAAATCTCATTAACTCATTTTCTCCTTTCACAAACTCAAGTATTTATATATGCTTTTGTTCATCCCTAAGCAACTGCTTCCTAAGTCCTAGAATTAGACAATCCATGTAATCCATGTTTGATTGATGTGAGAGAAGAATCAGCAGAACACCAGAGGTCTAAGAAAACGCAGTTATCAAAATAAGTAACAAGCATTTGGGATACCTTATTTATCATACTTCAGGATTCTTTTACCACCTTGAAGAGTTATGTAAAATGCCTAAATATCATTTTCCTTCATGTACAATTTTCTTCCTAGATAGGCCCTCAACAGGAGCAACTGCTGTTCTACTGCCATCCAGAGAATTCCCAAAAACCAAAGAGGAGGATAAATGCTATGGCAAAACAGTTTCAAAGTAAAAACTTACATCCAAGTTTTCTGCATTCTTAAGAAAAAGACAGAAAGGAACAGATTTAAAAAATGTACAAGCCTCTAAATACGTCAAAAGTGAAAGCTAAAATCTATTTAAACTACAATCTCCCAACAGGACTCAATCAATTTATTAATAAAAAATAATAGCCCTTATATATTTTTATTGTCTTTTGCAACTACTACTTAAGTTAAATTTTCTTTTCAGAATTTCAGAATTTTCTTTTCTTTAAAGGGCACCTACAAAATAGGACAGTTTGCCAAGTAGAATGAGATAAGGGAGCAAACCACAAGTCAAAAATGAAATAAAGGAGGCATTACAACAACAAACCTGGGATGCCACTTTCACTAGAGGTTAAGCAAGAGGCTTGAAAAGTACATAGTCTGTTGTATTGCTTAGTGAAAGATCTACAAAAAGCTTGACCAGTGACAATAAACATAAAAATCTCTGAAAAGGATTTGACAGCCTGATATGGCAGCAAATGACAGCTAAATGAGGGAGTGGCATAAAACCCCACATATTCACCTGTAACACTATAGAATTTACTATCTAGTGACCCTCTCTGTAACCGGAAATTTCCTAAGGGTAAAATTAATTGAACACTCTCTTTGTGAAGAGTATTTTCAAAATTTCTTTTCCTCCTACCCTTGTGTAGCAACCAGTGTTAACCAAGCAATAGAAGAAAAGAAAGACAAAATAACTATTCATCATCAGAGTCTGCATATGTCCTGCAACTTTTGGTTTGGTATTGTTTTGGGGTTTTTCTTGCTTGTTTACTTGCTTGGGGTTTTTTGTTTTTTCATTTTCAATTTACAAGATCTGTGCAAGGAATTTACAGATTTTTCTTCTTGAAATGTACAAAATCTCAGAACAGCCAGAAGGGGGCAAGGGAAACATAGGCAAGGAGATACTGTAATCAAGAGGAAAGGAGCCATTAGGTATTTATATAAGACAAATAAATATTAAAGTTGGAAAACATTTAAAATTCAGCTCTATGTCTTATGTATTTCATTTTACTGACAGTGTTGCAGTGGAAAGAATGAGGCATCTCTACATGCAACAAAGATATTTGTTAACAGTAAGTTAAAGCATTTATCTTTTTCAGTTTAAAATCTTTCTTACTCTTCTAGAACATATACAGAAAGTTCTCTCTAGAAAAAGTAGCTTATTTACTTATATAATTCTGGTTGTAAGTGAGAGTTCTTTTACTACTCTATATTAGCAGAGAGCTGTCTGAAAGAAAAAATAATACTGATGCTTCACTCATACTTGACAAATGAATTGTTAGGATAAGGAATATTTAATGTCTTCATCAATGGGATTGAGTGGGACAGTAGGATCAAATGCATCCCCAGCAAATCTGTAGATGTCACGAAGATATGTGGTTAGTTGATTCCCTGTGGGAAGGGATGCCATCCAGAGTGGGACTGTGTGAACCTCACAAAGTTCAACAGGGCCAAGTGAAAAGTCCAGCACCTCAGCTGGGGCAATCTCCAATATTGATTATCAGGGTTGAATGGATTGAGAGCAGCCCTGCAGAGAAGGGCTTGGGAGTACTTGAAATTAACTCTTTCAGAAAGTACTATAGAGAAATCTAAAAGACTTCAGATTTTCTCACATATATAGGAAGTAATACAAACATTCAAACCAAGGGACAGGTTCCACTATGACATTATGAACACGCCCCAAAAGCATTTTGGAAAATCAAAACACATGACATATTGTAGAGCCACAGTATCAATCAGTTATTTGACACTGATGTCTTTTAAGGAATCATTAAGATCAATACCTACAGGGTATTTAAGTACATGATGAGAAAACTGTCAGTACTAAATGCACTCCTGTATTGATGTTATCAGTCATGGAACCTACACTACTCCAGCAAAATTAACAACTAGAGATCTATACAATCATCAATTATTCCTGACAGTGAATCAAATACCACTCACTGTCTAATCCACTAATACCACATTCTACAAGCCAGGAAAGTGCTTCATTCAAAAGGAAAAATAAAAAGATGTCTTTTATTTTTGCATTTCCAGAATCAAGATGGCTGAGGGCTGATGGCTGACTTTGGAAATGAACAGCAAATCTCCACTACCTCCTCACTCCCACAACAAAATTCAGTATGGAGTATGAGATAGGATATGATTTGCTGAGGCAAAGCAAGGGAAGAAAACAAACTGTCTCCAGTCCTTATACCTCACAGTGGTCCTTGTCCTGTGGATGGTCCAGAGCTGGGATATCAAGACAAAGAAAACAAAAGAAAAAGAGAGGAGAAAGAGAGAAAAGAGAAAGCCAAAGAAAAAAGAGAGAAAGAGAGGAAAAAAAAGAAAAGAAAGAGGGGACCTGATGCATTCTCTTTTATAGTTCACTTGGTGCATGACTCTTATGTAAACTAGATTTGTCACACAGTTTTGTTCACTCATGCACAGGCAGCCCTTCTCCAGAAAGTGAGATGGCGGGGGGAAGGGACTAAGCACGTGTCTCAAGGAGGAGCAGGAGCCTGACCCAGACCAGCACTGCCACAGCTCCACAGGACTCTCTCCTCCAATCACTTTCCTGCAGCAATACTCAGAATGTTTGAGACAAAACATGTGTAGGTGTGATCCTCTACAGTGCCCTCCTCTCAGTCGTTTTGCAGATGAAACCAAGCTGAGTGGGAGATGTGATCTGCTGAAGGGTAGGAAGGCTCTGCAGAAATATCTGGACAGGCTGGACCAATGGGCTGAGGTCAGCGCTACGAAGTTTGATACAGTGAAGTGCTGGGTCCAGCCCAACACTGGGTCCAGTCACAACAACCCCAGACAGCATTATAGGCTGGGGCAAGAGAGGTTGGAAAGCTGCCCAGCCAAAAAGGACCTGCAGGTGCTGGTCAACAATAACTGAGCATGATCCAGCTGTGCCCAGATGGCCAAGGCCAGTGGCATCCTGGCCTGTATCAGCAACAGTGTGGCCAGCAGGAGCAGGGCAGGGATTGTTCCCCTGTACTCAGCACTGGTGAGACCACACCTTGCAGTCTGAGTCCAGTTCTCGGCCACTCACTGCATGAAGGACACTGAGGGGCTGGAGCGAGTCCAGAGATGGGCAATGAAGCTGGTGAAAGGTCTGAAGCACAGGTCCAGCGAGGGGCAGGTGTGGGAGCTGGGGTGTTTAGCCTGCAGAAAAGGAGCAGATACTCTACTTTTTGCTACAACTGCCTGAAAGGAGGGTGTAGCCAGGTGAGGGTTGGTCTCTTCTGTTACAATCTCAGTAATAACTGAAAGGACAAAAAGACATGGTCTCAAGTTGCACCAGGAGAGGTTTAAACTGGATATTAGGAAAAACTTCTTCATTGACAGGGCTGTCAGGCTTTGGAATAAGCTGCCCTACTGGTGGTGGCATCACCACTCCTGGAAGAGTTCAAAAGGTGTGTGGATGTGGTACTAGGGGACATGGTTAGGCAATATGGCAGTGCAGCGTTAACACTGGACTTGATGATCTTACAGGTCTTTTCCAACCTCTATGATTCTAAAGTTGACTAAGCAATTAAAACACTTTTCATATAAGCTAAGCTAGCTCTTTTGATGCTCCTCTTTAAGTAATGAAAGCTAATTTCCATGTGCTATAAGGGATTTGTTGAGTTACTCCATAACTTTATTTTTAACAACCATCTCATGAGGCACATGACTGTATGAAAGCCTGGAAATTACTTTTCTGGAGCAGAATTTGTCCCTCCACTGATTAAAGTAACATACCCCCAGGCAGACACCAACTCAAATAGTGTCCACAAATCCAGCAAGGTAGAAGGTGCTTTAGGCTCTGATGCTGTATTTACCACAGGAGGGATCCAAAAGCTCTGAACCCTTCTACCCTTTTTCTTTCTGAAATAGTCAGTATTTTTCTGCACACATCAATGGGAAAAAATATAGAAGCTTGAATTAAAGGCTCAATTACTTCTGAAATTAGACATCAACACATAAATAGAACTTGATTTTTATTACAAGATAGCAAGTTTTATGCTAGTAACCGTAAGTTTTATGCTAGTAGCAGTATTTGCGTAGCAACTGCCCTGGAATTTATAATACAGTTTCAAAGACATTCCAAGGGAGCCAGATAAACCAATTTATTTCTGGCAGCTTCTCAACACACTCTTTCCAAAATATTTATGGTTCTGAATGCCCTCAGAAGCAGATGTGAAAATCAATAGCTCCAACGTATTTTGAACAGTGGAGATGGATGGTTTCACTGGGATAAGACATTCAAATCCGACACTAATTAAGACTTCCCAGCGATGACACTGAGCTCTCTTTTGCCATCTTGGATGAATCTATCAAAACAACAGTAGAGCAGGATGAAACTGAATAATCTATCATTGATTCTAAAGAAATACTTCTCTCAAGTATATTCTGCTTGAAAACACAAAGTGCAGTTATTTTTGGAGAAGAGACCATTAATGACATTTTGCTGAAAATTATGATCTGTGTGAATCTGTTGAAGTAAGTACAGCATGGATACCCAAAGGGAAATTTCTGAAATCTGGCCAAGTAACAGGTTTACTTCTGACCTTTCCATCTGCTTCAATGCGAACCAGATTTCCTCAGCCTTGCTAAAAGAAAGCAGGTATAATATGAAAAACTACATCTTATTCAGAGGCAGCTTTAGAAATAAGTGTTATTTCTTATTTGAATTTAATCAGACTTTGTAATGAGAATTTCTTGTATGTCAATGGCTTCAAGAGTCTGTATATCAATACTGCTCTTAGGTGTTTACTCTACAGCCAGATGGGCCATGGCTTTCAACACAAGTCTAGAAGACAAGAAGTCAAATTCTATTTCCAATCTGGCTTAAAAAGTACTTCAAAACGGTATAATTGATTAGAACATTAGAGATAAATCAGACAATATAATTTCTAGTCATAATTTAAAAAATAAAAATACTACATAATAGGTTGGGTTTTTTTAATGTAGGATCCTAACAGCCCGCATCACTTCCTAAATCCTTTAAACAGAGTCATCAGTAAGCAAGATATACACACCGCTCTGATTAATTTTGTAAATATAAATTAATTTTTTGTTTCCCAGCTTTCAGGAGCTCAAATCAAAACAAATTCCTGTAAGTATTTTTTAGTAATGTTTTCTTAAAAATCCTGCCTAAAGGCTTATAAGTTTTATTGTGTCCCATATCCTCTAGATTAAATGACTGACAATAAAACACAGAGTTGCTACTTTTAAAACCTTACTAAGGAACAAGCAGCCAGTTCTGAAGAATCATGGTGGCTAAGTCTGAAAAGGCAGTATGTTCATTTAGTGATGATTTCACCAACTGCTTATGAAATCTATTCTGGGACTGGGATGCTGACGTAACACAATACATATTATTTCCACACACTTATCCATTCATAACAAAGTCTGTGACTTTTAATTTTCCATCTAAGACCTCTTGCTCACTTGCCCTCGGCTCCAGGAGAAGATGGAAAAATAGTTTTCTGCAAACCAAAATCAAAATGTAAAACAATATAATGTATCAAACATCTTATAGATTTAAGTATCATCTAGCTTTTAAAGTACTATTTTGCTCAAAATTATTCTGTTTTCTCAACTGTGGGTGATTAGGGGGCGACTAGGGATAGGCGATCAGAAGATACCGTGTTGTAGGGGCAGATAGAACCCCGCCCCTCAGCAGTTACAGTTACTTAACCCCCTTGCAATGGTTTGTGATGCAAGCAGAAGGAAGTGACACAACAAACCCAAGTTATATAACCCCATGCAACCTGTTAATAAACGCCATTTGCCATCCACCACATTGGTGTCTGTGAGCTTCTGGCCCGAGCAGCCTGGGGTGGTTGCTGCACCATCCCCGAACCAGGTCGCCACGCCTCGCAGAGGCAACACTCAACAGTTTATAAAATTCTCAGTGTATCAATAAGGGGAAATTACATGGCATATATTTGTGAAAAACAATGATTATCAGTATATGAGAGCATATTACGCTCTCACAAAATAATAAAAATAGTAAAAATTGTAAAAAAATAGTAAAAAATGTAGAAAACATCTTCAAATATATCATTGATAACCTCACCAAAAATTCCAGTTTCTCCTTTAAAATTAAAACTGGTTAAAACATATTTCAGACAGACAAAATGTTATGTTACATACACACATATATTGCAATTATTAACAAGTCGACATAACCTCTCACTTTACCAAACTCAGTCTATTCCAGTAGCCACTCAGAGGTTTTGCAAAGAAAATCCCACTACAGTTTCAATTAACATTAAGAAAGCTTGGAATATTGTTCAGTAATTTAGTTAATCAGGGCCAAAGTGCCTAAGTACAGGGCTGGGAGACGTTTGCTTCCCACATTTCTTTCTGACATTTACCATCAGGGAGTCTTCTTGTTTCAGCACAGTTTATGGATACATACATCTAAGAGATGATATTCATTAGCTAAATTCTGTGCCAGCACACTAAATAAAACTGCTGGCCACAAGACCGTGTTTAGGATTTGCTGGAGATTCTCATTTTAGTCCTTCTTCACTTGTAACCAAAGTCTGCCTTCATCTAAATCTCCACTGATAACCATGACAGACTAGTTGATCATAAACAAATTATTCTGCTAAACACTCCCACTGAAGAGGCAAGGATCTTGTCATTCAAGCATGTAATCAAGTTGCAGAAAATCTATAAATCAATGACTAGTCTGAATTACTTTTACTTTTGAGCTAAAAATAAAACAAAAAGACCCCAACAGGAATAATACTATTCTTTCAGAAAATTAATACACATACTTCATTGCTTTTCACATATTCCCGGACATGAAAACAGATTCTGTGAAGTTCTCCACACTCTACCTGATGATGACACTTTACTCTATTCTGTCCCTGAAGAATTAAGCAGGCTCACTTTCAGTCAGTGTTTTCAGCAAAACTGCTTTAGGCCAATTTCCTTAAATTTCTCTCAATAACCATAACTACATCTTTCTCTTTAAAAAGATGAAAAAAACATGGCAAAAATACATTAAAGGATCATGAAAACCTACTAGAAAAACTTAACTGAAAAAAAATTCAAACACCCATTGAGGCAAATATGTTTTTTTCTTTAGGAATTGATGTATGCTATGAATTGTTTTACTCTTGTTGATACATGTAGCTTAGTAAAAACACTAGTCTCATATTCTACCTCTGTTTCCTAAAATGGATGAAAAATGTTACATGATCCTAATTTCTAAATGAAATGTGGAAAAGAAATTATGGGGAGGGGAAGGGAAGGCTGCATTGTTTTTCCCTCACCAATTCAACTTCAGTTACCTTCTGTGACACTGGTACAGTAAAAACATGTTGCACTACTACTGTGGCTAAGGCCACGAAAATTTTTATGAATGAGTTCCAAAGCCTTAGCTCCATCTGCAAGTCACTAACAAAACCCTTAGAAATCATAAGAAAGAAGCTGAATACTGTTGGGCTGGCAAGCTTTGAGTCTACACTTGGCCTCAGACAGGAAAAGCAGTTACAAACCTCCTTCTCTTTTCTCTCTTTCTCTTTAAGAAACACCTACCTAAAATGTGCTATTACTCTGTATTAAAAAAGGGGAGACTTTTGATGCTGAAATAAAACACACATCTACACTAACTTACAAAAGGAAATTCAATAGGTCTACCAGAGTCAACTGTAAATATTTTTTCCTTTTTTTTTTTTTTTAAAGCTCTCTAGTTTAACAAGCCAGTGATTTAGAATTAATATACTTCTTCCTTCCCTCCACAATTTTCAGAAGCCAAAATGCAAGCTTCCTACTGAAGAATTCCTTATATCCACACAAAAATTATGTGGAAAAGAGAGATGAATAAATTTAGAAAGAGTGGATGAACTGTAAGATTGTTTAATTTTTACATTAAATATCTGAGTTTCTAGAAATTTCTAGAAAAATTATAATCTCAAATTTATGCTTTTTTCAACGAATATATGTACCCACTTTTATACTTCCAATAGGCACACATTGCAAATATGGCAATTTACAAATGATATTCAGGAAAAATTACTTTAATCACTCTGGGGTTGGACTTCTGAAGTATCATGTCATTAAAAGTTTAAGGGTAGAAAACTGCCCACTGAACTTCTTTAAAAAAAAAAAAAAAAGCATAAAATATACTTGTTGTGGTGATACTGCTGGTCACAGTTATATTAGATGGAACAAAAATATCTAATGCTAGTAGAATTTCTTTAAATAGAGACCTCTTTTTGTGCCTCAGTAACAAATCATTATTCTTTACTAGAGCCACCTGGCACAACTAAAGTGCTCTGAGAAATGTCAGCTGGCTAGCAATTTGTGACACTTGCTGTTAAAGCTTAAGCAGCCTTGCAGGAAAGCAAAATTCTTGGTTTCTCAATTTGTTCTTTGACATACTTAGCCTTTGTTTATTTTGGGCCAGAAACTGAAATCCTTTATAATCATGTTAGCTTGGCATTGTTAAAGAATTATATTTGAAGAAGAGAGGTCTGGTTTTACCCAGCCTATTCATAATACCTTTCTATTTTTGACCAGAAGACTATAGTAATACTTGCAAATTTGAAAACACTGCGAATTCTCTTACATCCTACTAATGTAACTATCTACAGGTGACCAGAGAAGGTCCAAATCAGCTTAAAATGCTGATTCTCAATAGAGCTAATGAGAAGACTAAGTAACTATTTAGAAGTATAATCTTCAAAATGACCAAGAAATCCCTCTGGCTGACTTTACAAAAGTGAAAGAAAAACAGAAAAAAGAAAATACTGACAGTGAATTCAGTAAAGACAATAAGCATTAGAAGTAGATTATATGCTGTAAAAAGCCACTTTCATTCTAAAATGTTTTCTATGTTAAGAAGATCCAGACCCAGTCTCTTCTTGTACAAATAATATCTTCTATCAATCTCCCATCCTTTATGAATTAAACTTTTAAAAATATATTCTACTAGAAATCTTGAATATATACTATCAATTACTCATCTTTGATTAATCAGTCAATTCCCATTTTCACTGCAATATTTCTCCTCACCCACACCTAACCATACCTAAGAAGCTTGGGGTCTTTAACCTATAACATTAGCTAGTTTAAGAGGCAGATATGTCAAATTTCTAGCAAACACTTCTATGAGATGTGGGTTTCCTAAGGTGCGTACACCTTAGGAAGTGCACTTACTTCAACAGAATTAAGTCCGTGATATCTGGGTCACAAACTAATTGCACAAAGGACAGAGGAAAGTGCCTCAATTGATCTTTACTCCCTTGGGATACATTGCAAAGCAAGCTGACTTGATTCTTAAAACTAAATTTTAACTAGTAATTTAAGATTAGAAAAGTCTCTTACCACATTAAGAGTTGATTAAGTCACAGGCTTTAATTAATTATGTCAGATCTTAAACATGTGCTTTATGTTTCACATAAGTCTTTTGTCCTCTGTTTTGATTCAAAAGAAACTTCACTTTGATCTGTTACCCACTGACACTTAAGACGTTTCTTTCAAGCTCATTTACATACTTGTTTCCACACATGGCTAATTACAATCATCAAATACATCCATCAAAACATATCCTTTCAGGCACATGCACTTATAAAATAAAATTAGATTATCTGTCCTCAACTGCAGCTGATTTATATACTCCAAAAAAGGCCTGTAAATGCTGTGTAACTATTTTCATGACACCAAGTTTAGCTGCTTAAATCTATTCCATGAAATTCAGATTCCCAATGACAACACGTCAAACATCAAGAAGGTGAAATCAGCTTCTAAAGGAGTAAACCGGCCACAAGGTTAAAAAACACCAGAAAGTTCCCCCTCATTTTGGATGGAGAAAAGGTATTGCACTAATGGCTAGAGACACAATGAAGCATTTTACAGAAACAGCAAAACCACACTAGGCATTGAAGGAAAAAACAATGAAAACAAGATGAAAAGCTTTTAAATTAAGCATAACATAGCATATAATGTAAGGGCAGAAGTTATTTCTTGCTGCAAAAACCAACAAAACATTCAGGTTTTAAAGTAATATGTATTTTAATAACAAAAGCCACGACACAGCACAACAAACTTTTTTAAGAGCCCATAGATAGTATATTATACACTGTAATATATAGTGTATAATATACATTATATAGTACATTATACACTATGTAGTTAAAGCAGAACTGATTTGGTACGTAACGACTGACAGAAACAAGCAGCCAGGAGAAGGGGTGAAGGGAAGCTGTATTTTTTCCAAATTAAAACCCCTTAATGGTCTGTGGAATGCTGTTTACTTCAGCTTTGTTTTACAACCACTGCTGCATGGAGAAGGGATTGACTGAAACATTTGCAGCCTGTGGCCACCCACGCTATGGGAAGCACTATGATTAAAGAGAATGTTACATTGTTGTATCTGCCAGCAGTCCATTCCATGCTGTAATTATTATACTTGCCCTCTTCTTATAATCTATTGCATCTGTTGTGGCAAGACCCCAGTGTACGCACTGTCCAACAAGAAAACCATTGAAACCTGAATAGCAAGTTATTTTTAATGTGCACAAAAATGGCCTGAAAACAGGACACTTTAAATACTTCTAAGTTTATGAAAACATTTTGCCTTATAGGATAGCAAATGATATAGAAAAAGCAGATCTACCACTGAAATACTCACTTTAACCAAACTAAACATAGAGTCTGACACACCACCCTTTCACCCCACATGAGCTAGGTTGTTGCTTTAGATCTTTGAAGCACAAAAACTCTGTGAATTCTAGGTAAGACATGTATCTAGAGAGCACTAACATATCAGAATTCCATCTGTCACTTTATTACATACAATGAACATTTCTGATGACCCTATGATTATAACTGCTCCCATCCTCTATAAGAATATTTAATATTTAATATCAACAGCAACTTTGGAAAAAACAAAATAAGCCCTAAACTCCAAAATAAGTAGCATTTCTCTAAGCAGAAATTTTATTTTGAATTCTGATCTCTGCATTAAGTAGTAAAGGAGTTCAAAACTTATGCATTCTCTTGATATTGTTTGGTGGTTTATCACATAAAATTAAGCAGTACAACACTATCGTGCACAACACATAGCTGTTATTGAACTCTTCTCTTACAAATGGTACAGGCAGCCTGTTTCAACAATTCAACAATTTTGCCAGGAGTTAGCTGCAGATGCTCCTATGAAAAGGACAGATTGTCTACTGGCTGTGACTATGATGTATTACACTAACCAGTGTGCCACCACCAAGCATAAGAGGGAAAAAGGATATATCACAAACAAGGCTGAACGAAAACAATCAAGGACTAAGTAAAAGCCCATTAATCTCCAAGCACTCCAGATCACTTTGAGGAAATCTCTTTAGACGCTCTTACATAGAAGCTGTTGATGGAAGGCAAGGGTAAATGCTATATATAGTGATTGAGGAAAATTGCTACAAAAACCCCTGAAGGACTAGAGAAAAACACAGAAAAAAATATGAAAAGTATAAACAAGATACATACTTTAATCACCATCAGATGTCTTTCATCTGAAGGAACACACTATGATCTCTGCAGTGATCAAAGTTCCTGATGATTATTTGCACAGGTTAGAGAAGGAATGACAATGCTTTTCCAAACATACCAAAAAAGCCCTAAGATCCGTAAAACCACAAGAGTGAGTCTCAGAAAATGATTAAGTAACTTTGAACTACTTTGGCCTCCAGGAGACTTAACATTTTCCATTTGTCTCTTGGATGCATGCCTCCTGGAACACAGACATCACTCTCCCCACAACTGCTAGGGAAAACCCGATCCCCTGCTTCACACCTTCTCATCCCTCTTACACTGACATTCCCTTCTGATTATTTTGTGTTTTATCATGGTAAAATATTGAAGTGGTATTATCACAAAGGTTAGAAATAGTCCAAAACAACTAGTTATTTATCTTAGTCCAAAAAAATTGTTTTCCCTTTAGAGAGGGGAAGTGACAACAACAAAGTTTGTAAATGCTGTATTTGTAATAGAACCCTGCTAAAACTCATGCTCTATGACTCAGATTCTTTCTCCCTTAACTTTCTCACTAATAAATAGCAAGTGAAGTATGTTCATAATTTTAACTCGGATATCTCTGTTCAGCTCTTAATCTCCTTCTTTCAAAGTTGTCTAGATAAGAAGGAAAAAATATGTCTCTCAGTATGTCCTCTAGCAACTCATAAGCCTTTTCATAGACACATTACCCATATATGTCAATAAAGTACTATTCTTATCTCATAGAGACATCCTTTATTATAAATCCAGTGTTATTTTAATACTTCTTCCATCAGATAGTTGTGGGGCCCATTTTCCCCATGGAATGCTACCCCTTCCTGCCATTAAAAAGAAGACATTTTCAACAAAACAACAAATTTTCTATGACAATGGCAGGAAAGCTAAAAAGTAAGCTAGCATTAAATACCTTAAACATTAAATACATCTTTTTCAACTTTAAAAATGCAATTTACTAGCTAAAAACAAAAGACTTGAGATCAGACTTCCTATCAATGACCTTAACCAAAGATGTACTGAAAGGCCCCAGTACTCCTCAGGAACTCATGCTTGCCATGACAACAAAAGCAAGGTGTAATTTCATAGTCAATATACATAGCTATAAAAGCAAAGGGAAGAACAGATTCAACACTAGCTTGACCAAATAAATTTTTTAAATATAAATCAATATCACAGATGGCAAAAGAAAACTCTCAAGTGTAACAAAAAAAATTTAGTTTAGGTTCTTCTGTGAAAAAAAGCATGACAGTCCTTATTGTATCACAATTGCTGGTGAGTAGAATTACAGTGATGATTAGGAAAGGGAAACAAAACCACTTCCTTCAAAATAGTTTTGTGATGATGACCACTGGGTAGTAAAAAACTGAGAAGAAATTCTACTTATAGAAAACAATTTAATAATACCCTTTCTTTTAATCCCAGTTGCTGTGTTCTCATGTTGTGCTACATCTACTTTAGGCAACCAGGTAAGTGTTAAATGCCAAAAATATCTAGTAAGGTATGTTTGTGTTTTGAATTCCTCCATGTCCTCTTTCCTAACCTTTAGGTTAACTCTTGACCCATCAAGTCACAGCGGCTATTACAGGTGATTGAAACACAGAGTAGGTAGGAAAATTTCTACAGATTACAGGGTGGTTTGAATCAAATATTTGACAAGTTATTTTCAATAGAAGACAGAAGCAGCAGTCCCACCTCCATCTATTTCCAACTGTTTGTTCATGTTTATCTGATATTTTTTCTTCTATCAGCAGCACCATCAATTCAGTTACATGAATCAGACAAGTCAAAGGTTGTAGATTAAGACAATTAATCTAATTAAGACAATCGGGGTATCATCTGTAATAGACTGTCTGGGTACATCTCCCCCTCACCACCTAACATCATTAATGCATATGTTATTAATAACCAACATTAATGCATAAGTGTATGTTATGCTACTTAAAAGCAAAATGGACAAATTTTGCTCTGTTCGATAACAAACCGCATACCACTGTGCCTCTCCTAATTCATTACAAAGAATACAAAGAATCAGCAAGACTACATTAGAAAAGGCAGAGGGGTTTTTCTGGGGTCATTTTACTTTGGCATACAAGCATTGCCATGCTTTGAATTAGAAGTATACTAACCTCAGCAAAAGCCTCCTAACAAACATTAAAGACAGGGAAAAAATAAGGGCAATTTTACTAAGCATTAAATAGTAGGTGGTACAACTCACTAAACAGGTATATACAGGCACCCGAGGCCACGTAAAAGACTGTGAGAACATATTTCTAAGACTACTGCTTTTAAATCAACAATAGCTGTTACTAACATAAAAATGTGCATTGTCATCATCATCAATTATTTCACAGTAATTTGTACAACCTAGTATTATATGCATACCTAAATAATCTGACATATAAAATAAACTGGTAAGTAAGAAATTATCTACCTGGACAAATCTAGAAGTATCTTCAGCTTTAGCAGAGCTGTACAAAAACAATTACCAGGCTGCTACATTCTCACGAGTTGTGAGAACTAGAAGATTAAAAAAAAAACAAAAAACAATTCCATTTATATTTTTTACAATATTGTTATATAAACCCAAGGAAAAAGGAAGGACACAACAGAACTGCACCCTCAAATTGTTATTCAGCAATGTAAAATATTAAGCAGTGATGTGCTGCAAGCTATTTACATGCTGATGTGTTTTGTTAATTCAGTGTGGGAATATGTAAAATATGAAGAGATATGCCATGTAAACCGTAATTTTGGGATTACTGTTAGAGATTCATTATTCGTTAAGTCGCAAAATATAAATCCACACACAAGCACTGCTCCTCTCCTCTCTGACTGTCTTTGAAGAAAGTTTGGATACAATTAAATTCTTCATAGGAGATTAAACAAAACCAAAAAGAATAAAATTACAGAACAAATATAAGTTGCTTTCAAAACAAACCATGGCATTTATTCAGGTTGTTTATTTTATCCTCATTGAAAGATTCTTTAATTTTAGTAGCAACACTTGCTTCCCTTCTGATTTGAGGCTGCTGCTCATTATTCAAGGAATAATGGTTCAACCTAGTGAATCTAGGAGGTTAAGAGCATCAAAACTATCAAACATAAAATGCCTCATCCTTTTAAGATTTAAAATGAGACCAACACTGACAGTGTTATAATCAGAATCATATACACTTCAACACAAAATGTATGTAAGTTGTGTTTGGAGCAGTTTCTTAAATGACACAATGACAGTGTGTCTATGCTATAGATGCAGCACCTTTAAATCATCAATTTAATTCAAAGCAGTCCTGGGAAGGATTCATTCACTTACCCGTATCCAGCTGTTGGCCTTCAGTTCCACAGCGTTCTGTGGTTCACTGCTGAACAGATGATATAAGCACCACATCAGGGTCTTCTGGCTTTCATCTGCAGGGAAAAAATCAGATTAAAATACACTTAGAGGGAAAAGAAAAACCCAAACAAAATACAGACAGAATTACACACAATCCCTATCCATCCACAAAATTGAGGTCCTAATATCAACCTCAACTCACGCTGCTTCTATTCTACCAGATTCATACCACACATTTAATGTTAATCACTATATACATCTTGTGTAATCATTTCCTTCAACAGCACTTTAAAACGTACCAAAGTCTTCAGTATCTATACAACAGTTAGATATCTTATGAAACTTGCAGGACCTAGTAATTCAGTCATCTAAATAAAACCTGAAGCTACCTTCAAAGAACTTCAAATTCAGTGTCTAAATAATATCATTAATAACAGACAATAGTCAACAGTGGCAAAATAGTTTATTACATTGTGGCTAAAGCTTGCACAACTCAAGTATGCTCATGAAAAACTAAAGTTTGTGAAGTATGAAATCATTCATAACTAAATCATAAAATACCAAGTTCTCTGTAAAAACAAATGAAGAGACTCCACGCATCAGGAAAATGACTTTTCTACGGAGAGCAGAATAGCTAAACAATGATGCCAAAAAGTCCTATTCTGATTTTCTGTTCAGGATCAGATTGGGTTTTACTTAAGCCCAACCCACTCATTGAAATGAGTTCTCTTCTTTAAGAATCTACTATAAAATGAGCATAACTCTCACTGCTCAGATGTACAAACATTACTATAGAGGAGCTGATTATCTGAAGTAAGCAGCTGAAGAGCCAGTTGACTTAGGATTATTTCTCACAACTTTGTTTTCAATAGGCTTTGACGTTTTTTTCTAATTTTCTTTGGCACATACCAAGATGTTTTACAGTGAATTTAATGCCAGAAGAAAACTATGTGATTGAAAATGAAAATTCTGAAAACCGGATGTAGTTCAGATATAATACTCACTTAGTAAGCAATAAGCTTTTAGTTAAAAATAATACAAATAAGTGATACTACCAGCTTTAGAAATTATATTACGAGACAAATTGATTATCAAGCTGAATGAGGAATTCTTTTGTTTTATGTATATTTATTATCCAGGATGTAATAAACAGTATCATTTAGAAAGGGAAAGCCTGAGATAAAAATAAAAGGTCCATTAAGTAATGCCTGTATTTTCACCAGGTGACCAGAGAAGTTAACATTGATTTAAACCAGTATTCCTCAATAAATGTCCAACTAGCCTGGAGGCCATTACTGACCTCCCACTCACTAACATCTCTGCAACAGAAATGGTTTCCCAAGTATACACTTTTAAACGACCACAGTTTGGGGTATTCTGCCATTGTGTGTTTGGGGACTTGTTTTAATGTGGATTTTTACAAGGGTAATAATTTCCTAGGTTTTGTAATTCCGAAGTTAAAGGACACATCTTGCATACTGCTCAGCAGAAGTTCTTAAACTCTGATTATATCCAGCTGGCATTTAGACCTCAGCATTTATAGACAACTATCTCGTTCAAAAACATCTATCTAAACTCTACAATGACATTATCTGGGCAGAAAAAATAAACAAAAACTGATTTGTTTAAATTATTAAATCATAGCAAATTCCTTCTTGGAAAATAAAGATTTTAAACATTATTAATTATTAATATTAAATATTGCCTGATTATAAAGTCTGCCTTTTGACATACCTTCCAATTATATTAATTACACAGAAAAAGACAGGGAAGAAGACATCAAGTCCAAACCTCTTATTTCAAACAACATATACATAGTTCAAGTATTTCTTCTTTTGACTCATACAGTTTATAGTGTATGTCTGTAATACATCAATAAGTCATTATATTAAAATTAAGGTTTTCTTTTGACTTAAAAATTAAGAAAAGAGGTGAAGAAAATACATGTAACTGATTGACTAGATTTCTGGATGAGATTATTCAGTACACATGATGACTTGCTGCATACTATAAAATAGTTTGCATGTATTGTTTCCTGTCAGAAATGCAAATCAGTATGATGAAAGGTAAAACGACGAAAACAAAGCCTGAGTTGGCACACGGAGTTGGTACACTTTACAGCATAATGAGTTTACACAGATCAGCAGAGACAGATTAAAACTTTATCCCCAGTGAAACCAGCCTATACTGGTGACATGGATAATCCAAAAGTTTCAAAAAAATAAGGAACTGGTACAACTTCAAATTTTCCTAGATCAAAAAATTACTTTTTGACCAAAACTGAGGTAGCCTCCCATAGATCTGTGAAAAACAGGAAAAGAACCCATAGAATCATCTTGCTGATATACCCCATGACACACTCTGAGGGAAATTCTTGGTTCACTGTTTTCACAGCTGCCCTGGAATAGGGGATGAAAGATGGGAAGATTAAGACAGATCGTAAAATAATTACGTTAGCTGCAAAAGATAATCATATCAAATGGCCAAACACAGAGCCATAGAAAACGTACTGGTGGATTTTTTCCTCCCAGTTTTCTAGCAACTGTGATCTCTAAGCAAAACCTAACATCATGATACACACTGAAAAGCATTATCAGGATACAAACAAAGGCATTTAATCATACTATGGCATGAAAGGCTGCCTAGTAACCAAATAATTAATAATTAATACATCCACAGAAATAAAATCAAAAACTCAAAGGTGGAAATTACAGCTCAAATAAAGGTTACCACCTATCTATGTTATCTCATAAAAGGTTACCACCTTCTTTAGGGAGGTTAATGTTGTATTCCAACAAACAGAATAAAAAATTTCCACAGGAAATTTTAGACAGATTGGAAGCTGCCTTGGGGAAAAAAAAGGGAAAAAAGAAAAACAAAACATCAACCAAAAAAAGGGAAAAGAATCCTAAAGAAACAAACAAACAGAAGAACTGAAACACCTCAAACCAAACAACTAGTCAAAAGTCCGAAGTTTTATGATCATACTGCACTTCTTACTTGCCAATCTCACAACAAAAAAATTATAAAAGAACAGAGACAAAGAACAAAAAGGTATATCACTCTCATAACACAATGTAGTATCAATCATCCCAAACACATTCAGTTTATAAATACCCTGTGGCTAGACAAAAGAAAGAAAACCCTAATCTTATAGGCAGAAATATTATTTTTATAGCTTGTTGTAAAATTTTATTGAAACATATCAGAAAACATGCATTAGCTAAAACTGAACTCTCTGTGGAAATGAATCCATTCCCAAGCTTGCATGCTCACACACATATTCTGACATATAGAGCCACCAAGAAATCTCCCAGCATTTATAACATTAGTTTGGGATTCGAGACATTTGGGCTCAAAGCTCAAACCAGAAGGATTCTACTGAGAAGAGAATCACACAACCCACCAAAAAAACCCAAAAAAAGCCAAAAAACCACCACTGGAATTCCTAACCAAGACTGCATTCCTCATGCATCCCTTGTGGTTCAGGACCACAAGTACAGCCATGAGATTTTGTTCAGTCGTGCTTCCCTCACATTAGCATTCTAAATAAGGCTAACTTGGTCACCTCCTCCTCAGGAGCATTTGTGAGATTATTTTCCCTCAGAGACTATGCTTCCTGCACTGAGTAGTCAGCCACATCAGCTTCCAGCACCAACAGACATTCGTGTAAGGTGACAGGTACTGTGGTTTAGACATGAAGCAAAAGTAAAATGTTTTTCCTTCTCCATTTATTAGTATAAAAGACTGAATTGAACAAAGTTCCTTCTTCTGTGAGGGTGGCCTGGTCTCAGACACATGCCTGAATGAGCTATTTATTCAAATGAGAAATCACATGAAACGCACTTGAGAGTCAGCTATCTGCTGACTATCTGCTATAGCCAGCACTATCTTAAAGATTATCCTCAGAACCAGTGCCAAACAAAATGAAAAACTGCTGAATTTAAAATGCCACCAGTCCAAAGACTTCTTAAAGCTCAGGTAGCTTTAAGAAGAGGAAGTGGTGGGAACGTCTAAGCGGACATCTTCAGGTCTACCAATGTCAGAAAATCTTTAAGCTTTAAAGCAAAGGATTCCACTTTGAGCAAATAAAGTTCTCTGAACTGGCTTGCTTGCCACTTGGAGGCAAAGAAAAAAAGCTGCAGGAAGACTTCATTGTCAAGCAAACTTCAGGGGTAATGAAGGACCAACTTGCAGAAAAAGTGTTTTCGCAGCTTCAGAAAATGCTGAAGAAATATAGAAAAGATAAAAGAAGTAGAGGAAACCAAGAATGTATTGCTGGGATTTTTGTGAAAAGGAGCCAAAAGTAGACACGGATGGCTTTCAGCTCTGATGAGAAATATAGCTGAAGATACTTTCTACAACGAAATATCCTGTCAGCTCAGAAAAACTGATTGTCTGAAGACTTGCATATTTCAAACAAAATCTTAGAAGCAAAGCATGTGTGTAATTGTAAACATCAATGGTTACCAACATACTCAAAAACTATGATTAGGAGGGAAACCTCTCCATTGTAAAAATACATCTGTAAAGTACGAAAATGCTTTTCAAAAAGCACACATTTGTTGCTCTGCAAAAGTGGTCTACATTTAAAACTATGGTTCCTTCCCAAATGTTCTTTTCAGAGGCGAAGTGCCGACGTTACACACATCTACTACGTGTTTTACAGACAAGTTCATTTTGCCGGTATTTGGAGCTGTCTAGAAGACAAAGCCAAAAGAGAAGACGTATGCTGTGCTTGACTTAATAAGCCCTTCTAGTTGAAAAAAAATTTGCCCTTTTCTGTATTTCCCCAAAAGGAAGCATAAAGGAGAAGAGACATAATGTTATTTTTTCTTTTTTTTTTATTTGTAGTTTTAATAAGAGCAAAAGACTGACAAAAAGTTATTTTAAGGGGCTCACAGAGAACCTCAGAATCAGTTTTCTGCTTAAATGAGATCTCAAGTAATTTATAAATTAAAATTTATAGAATTTTAACATCTCGGTTACTGAAAAACGTACTGAAAAATCAGAACTATTGATGGCATATCACACACATATGACACAAGGAAGTGTCTCCTCCCTCCCAAAAGTTTTCCTGTGCCAAATTTATTTTCTCTACTATATTTTCACCACCAATAAGAGCATTTAATTTTTTCATACGACTTTTTCCCATGTTATTACTTTTCTTTTTTTAATTTAGATTCTATGTGCACTTTCACAAGTTAAGGATGGTGAGATGGGGAAAATAAATCATAAGGATTCAATAAAAACAAACACAATCATAACACAGACTAATTACAAAACACACATATCAGTAAGAATGTTCTGATACATACAGAAAAACTTCAATTGAAAGTAATTTGAAGCACTAGATTTTGTACATTTTGAGACTCCAGCAAAACGTAATCAATACAACAAAATATGAGAATGAAAATTGTGATACACATAAACACTCACTGGGTTTAAAACCTACTGGTCCCTAGCCAGGATTCCAAACTAAACTATGAAATTAATTAGATCCAAAAGTAAATTTAACATTTCTGAAGGCCATATATTTTAAATAGCATGGATAGCCTTTTCATCTCAAAATTTTACTTCAGTAAAAAAGAATGCTGCGTTTTTATGGAAAAAAATTATAGTATATAACAACTCATATTTTCCTAATTTCTACAGAATAAAGTTTATGGAACTGCTGCAGAAATATCTTTACAAAGTCTTACCATATCCTACAACAAAAGGATTCCAACAGAGCCTTCCTAGAAGCTGTCCAATTAAAGGGAACTGCTGGATTACTGCAGTGGAACCCTGCTAAACCATAAAAACAAACAAAAAGATAGTAAATATACTGCACATCAAAAGCAGCTTAAGAGAACCATTAATAATAAACATTATTGAAAATTACAATCCCAATGATTTTACTGTGAAATGCTCTGAAAACAAAACACCTGCAGGTATTTACATTTTCTACAATGTCATCATTCAAGTAAGTTAAAACTTATGTAATTTCCTTACCTAACACTTAACTATGTTAGAAATTAGCTCATTTGCCTCACACCCCACAAGCAGATCAGTATTAGTAATTAGCAAGTATAAGATTTCATTGTATTAAAAGCCTAATTAACACACATTTTTGTTGATTTGTCATTGTTATAATATACTGTCTCAGTTTCTGAAGAAATTAATACCTACTATGCCAAAAATTATCTGTAACTTTTGTTTGCATTCTTTAAATTAACTTACTTAATGACTAACCAGTAACAAACTAACATTTATCTTCTAACCAAATAGAAAGCGGTTTCACTATAAAAGTAATAGACAATGTAATTTATATACAATCCTGTGTAATCAGCCTTCATTTTCTATTTTTGTAGCTTTATTATCTAAAAAATGAAGACTCTGAAAAATAGTGCTGTGCTGAGATTGCATGCAAATATAACCATATAACATGATAACCATCTCCTGCTGCTACAATAAATTCCTTACAGTGTCTCATGTTTGGGGCAAGACCAAGACTTTTTGGGGCCATATTCACAAGGTCCATTTCAGGCCATGCCTCAGATTAGGTGAAGTAGCAACATTTTCTTTAACCCTCGAGGAAACAGAAATACAAATATCGGAAGAAATTCTACTCCCCCAAAACCTTTTACTTAAAATTTAACATTTAAAGCCAGTTCAGAAACAAACCTCATTCTGCAGTCTACAGATAAGCATATTTAAAAATAAGACCTTCCATAAGAAGCAAGGCTTATGCCATAATGCAGTACCTCTAAAGCTAATTATACTGAATATATACACTGAAAAAGTGATACTCAGAAAAATATATTAGCAACTAAACATGAACAACTACTTTTACTCAAGTGAGTGCAGACAGTAATTAAATTAATAAACAGAACAGGCAGCAGCTTATGCCAGTGATCTGACCATGCTGCTAGAATTCGCTGTGTGTGCTATAACACTGGGGTTAATATGTTAGCAGACCCTCTAAGATTTAAAGGATCAGTTACAGTTTTGCATGTTAAGGCCTTTAAATCATCCAATTTATGATCTGACAACCAGAATCAAATTCTTGTTTATTTAAAGAGTTTTGTTAAGAGGCTAGAGCATTGGCTGGGAAATTTCACATGACATCAACCAATCAAGAAGGAAAAGCTCTTTTCACAATAAATCAGGGAAACAGGAAGCACACTTCTGTTGGCATTACCTGTGACTGTTTCCCCAGTTTGTCCCTCTGATCCCGCAGAACCTTAGGTCAACAAGACAAACCTTTTTGCTACTGTTAGCTTCTGCTTTGTCAAAACATGGTGCAGATTGTTTCGTGGACCTCTTCAAAACAGGTCACTCTTCCTTCTAAAGTTACTTACCAAATGTTTTATCGTTTCATAAAGCTGATGTAGAAATTCCTGGAGCTGGGGCAAGTGGAGGCACACATCTTTCTGGGATTCCAATGTTGTAGCTTGACCCCACTCAACAGCTTTATCCAACCAATATTCAAAGTTCAGTTTGGGCACTGTAGTGTCCTGAGCCATTCCGCAATCCTGAAAAACAGGTTTTTAACTCCACATCAGGCAGTACTGAACATTGGCTTCAAAACAAAAGGAGGGATTTCTGCTACCTTTTTTGTGTGCACAAGAGAACATGGCGTAGGGAGTGTCTGCGTTTAAATCTCATAAGGCCGGCAATTTTATTTGTAATATTAAGAAGTTAAACTAATAACCCCATCATGAAAGAGTAGCAAAGGGGGCAGAGTAACAAGTAAAATATCTTAGATTAAATGCAACACCCAGATGTGTTTCAGGCTATTCTTATCTAAGTTTGTCATCATCAATATTTCACTCAGAATTTTAGAATAATCTGAGTGTGCATTTGTTTCAAATGCTATGCATGATGAAAAATAAAAAGATTTGTTCCAAGATAAATGAAAGTATTAAAATAAGGCTCAATTGAAACAAACGGCACTAGGAGATCTTTGCTCTTTGTAATTTTTATATTTGTAATTGATCATTAGCTTTATGTGAAAAAAGAGTATTCTCCTTAATAGTAACTAATAAATTTAATATTTCAGTTCTGTTTCTCCTTGTATACCATACTAATTAGAGGAAAAAATATAACTATATGCAGCTTTACTTATAAGACAGTTCTGAATGAAATCCATACCATAAATTATGTACATCTGTGGTAGTTTAAAACAGAAGTGAGTTTTTCTTCCAGATTCAGTAGTCAAACCAATGGTGCTCAGGTTTGAATATTGGCACCTGGTGTGGCCACTGAGGACAAGGATCCGCCTCTGAGCACACAGGGGTTAAAGCAGAGGGCTCCCGGGAGAACTCTCTCTCTCTCTGGGTTCAGCCCGTGCAGGAGCTCAGGGCTCCCCTGCCCAGCTGCGGGCTGGCCGGGGCAGGGGAAGCCATGCGGCCTGGCCAGGCAGGCCTTGGGCAGAGAGGGGGAGAGGAGTTCCTGCAGGATGGAAGGGTGGAAGAAGAGCAGGAACCTTGAGAGGCATCAGGCAACCC
>VXBS01009267.1:148032-181946 GCA_013400255.1 Sitta europaea | reverse complement strand
CTGACCGTCCATACCACCACCAATGCTTTCACAAACCAGCACTGCCAAATCCACCACTAAACCATGTTCCCAAGTGCCACATCTACACATCTTTTAAATATGTCCAGGAATTGTGACTCAATCATATTCCAGGACAACACATTCCAGGGCTCATCATGCCTTTTCATGAAGGAATTTTTCCCAATTTCAATCTAAATATACAGGCACAACCTGAGACTATTTCCTCTTGTTTTAAAACCTGTTACTTGGAAGAAGAGATCAACTCCCACCTCACTACACCCTCTGTGGCAGGTAAGACAGAGTACTGTGGATTTAATTAGCATAAGCAGTCTGGTAACCAAGATGCCTTGGCAAGAACAAGCAGAGCTTTGAAAAAGCAAGAAGATTAGATCAAGTTTGTCTACAGGGAACAAAGATGGGCTTGAGCAAAAATGTTGCAAAATGTATAAGATTGTTTGTATGATGTTTAACCCAATCAATGTAGCAAAACATAGCCTTCCTAGAATGGTGTATAAGCATATGTAGCTCACAGTAAAATCGGATTCTGGTCATCAACAGTAGTCCCTGTCTCTCTCCCAATTGCCAATAATTGGTGCTCTGTGTGAGGAGAAGAACTGCCTATCTGGCAGCAACCAATGAGCCCCTGAAACTGATGATGACAGTGAAAGAACCATGTCTGGGCCCACCATCGCCTGTCCTACTACAATGTGACAGGTGAGCCAGGGAAACTGAACTGTGGGACAGAACATATCCAAGGACAGAAATGTCTATGAAACCGTGCTCGCTTTTACAAGCAAGCATGGCTCCCCCATCTGAAAACATGACCATAAGTCACTCCTACGATGGGTGTCACACATGTTTCCCGATACCACACCTTCTGTTTTTACCCTCCACTACTGGGACAAGATCAGCATTAAGCTCTACAGCCTGATCACTCTCCCTGTCCATGAGCCAGAGTTAGAGATGTTTCCCATTTGGAGGGCTGTCATGGATGCGTTTAAAAAGCAGGGAGGGAGTGAGGCTGCTTGTGGAGCTACCTCTGAGATGTCCATGATAACTGTGCTGGACTGAAACCTGTCCAAATTGTGCTCCCCACCCCTGTCTGCACACCCTTCCTGACAAATGCCAGGGATAGAGCCCAGTTGCCACCTACATCTCCACTGCTACACTGACTCCAGACCTGCTGAATGCTTATCGCTTACGTGGACACTGACTCTAGCAGTGAAGGGGAGCCAGAACCTTTTGACCCTGGCCCTAAAAATGATCTGGACATACTCCCCTTGGATACACATAGTAACTGTTACAGATTGTCGTGGTTTCAATTCGAAACCAGGCTGAAACACCAATTCATGTTCTGGTTTGGGTTTGCCATTTTGAAATTTCCCAATCAAGAGCAAAGCAGGCTTAAGCTTAAAAGTAGTAAGACTTTTTAACTGACACTAAAAGGGAAAAAACCAAGAATCAGGATGAAACCGTCAGAATACTCCTCCTCCTTCCCCACACCTTCTTTTCTTCCAACCGACAATGTAAAGAAAACACTCAGAAATCTCAGTCAATTTTCCACCTCTAAACCAGTTTTTCTTCAGTTCACTTAAAGAGGGAAGCACCTCTCATTCACTATGGAAAATCCCCCCACAAGAAAACAGTTCTCTCATGGTTTCAATCTTCATGAACAGCTGACCAGAAGATCAGCATTCATGAAACTCCTCCCATGTTCACGGTTGTGCCTCTGGGCCATATCAATGTAGGGGGCCTTTTTATTTTAAAGATAAACTTTTCAAAGCAAAGGTTATCTTTATCTATCATGGAGATCACCTTCACCTCAGAGAACAGAGATTCACTACTTTTGAGGGCAAAGAGTCTTTATCACTTCATCTCTCTGTTCAACTTCTCATGGAATCAACAGCTTCGTCAACATTTCGTTACCTTGCTCATGTCTACAATTTGAAGTCTCCATCTCCCCCATACTTCTCTATAGTTTAAAGGAAATATCTCAATATATTATAGCCAATCACCATAGCTTACAAGACTCTTTTTCAGCCTGAAAGCAGCTCCCCATAATCCTTCCATCTGGACCTTCACTCTTTCTTGACTTACCTTGATACCTTGATACCTTCATATGGTCATATGATTACATGTAATCACTCTAATTTTCTCACTCACTCAAGAGAGGATGGAGATGTTTTTCAGGTCCCATCTGTGCACTGATGCACTGAAAGTGTTAACAAAGGCGGTGTCTGGGCCAGGGCATTTACCTGAGGGATTGTGGCTGTGCTGGAGCTGTGCCCAGATCTCAGCCAGGCCATAGGAGTTCATGGTGTCATATTTCAAAGCTGTGCTGGCACGGGCAGATCTCAGACAGCTTGTGCCAAAAGCCTGGTCTGCTGGTCTTTGCAGCTGGGGGAAGTTGGACAGATACTCAGATCTCCTTTTCCACCCCTCGGTCTTATCAGGGTGGCCTGGGCCCCCAGCATGGATTCTTCCCCTCTCTTTCTCTGCCAAGAGTTAAACAGAGGCAGAGCCCAGCCTGGGGCCAGCAGCAGAGCAGATCTCTGTGTCAGCAGTTGTTCTCAAAAGCAGCTGAGCCCTACCTGGCCTGTGTGGCCTTCCCACCCTCCCCCTACTTGGCCCCAGCTGAGGCAGAGGGAAAGATTTTCTCTCTCCTAAGGAAAAGAAAGAAAAAGGAAGGAAAAGGAAGGTTCCCAGGCTTCCTTCCTTTAAAATGCAATAACACCCAGAAAAACGAAATCCTTTCCCATTGGTCCAATAAAATGCCAGTCTCAAAACCAGCTAGCTCACTTCTGTGCGCTGGTCAAACTAACACACAGATAAAAAAGAAAGCCCTTATGGACAGACACTTTGATACTGCAGCAGAAATCTTTGTGACCCCCATGCAGCTGAGCCTGAGCTGGGGAGGAACCCATGATGGGAGTCTTTAGGCCACTCAGGAGTTAAGGAACTGTGCCATACTGTGGCAAAATATGGTCTGGGGTCCCCTTCAGTAATTTATTAAGAGCAACTTTCACTACTCACCTAATGACTCCTCATGACGTTAAGTCTTTGGCAAATCTTTTGCTCACACCAACTCAACGAGCAATATTTATGGCACAAAGGAAAAAGAGACTGGAGAATTTAATTGTAATATATGCAGGGCATGCTAACCAAGCCCTGGCTGCTTTAATTCTCCTAGCAGGAGAGGGGTTGAATACTGATCCTAATGGGAAAGCTGCCTTACCGAGAAAGTCCCTCGAAGGGTTCACTGAAGCAGGCCATTTGGTATTTCTTAAGGTTCCTGATGCCAGAACCCTGCAACACTCCTTCATAAATATCAAACAGGCTCCCCAGGAGTCCTATATGTGGTTTGTGGACAGATTAAAACAAACACCCGAGAGACAAATTGATAACAATCAAGCAGGGGAGGTTGTACTCCTCAAGTTTGCTATAGAAAATTCAAATGAAAACTGTAAATGTCTCTTGAAATCCCTGCCCCCTGAACCTGAGCCCATATTGCTTCAAATGATAGAAGCTTGTAATCACCTGGGGACATTGCAACACACCATGGCAATCACCTATCAGGCCGTGGGGCAAGGCATAGCTGATGCTTTTGCTGCCCTGAAATTAGTCCCTGGAAAGCAGTTTGGTTTTGTCTGCAGGGAACCTGGGCACGTTTAAAGGGACTGCCAAAAGGCATGAATACAAAAACACAAGAGCTTGTGTATATGCCCTTGTTGTCAGAAAGGCCCTCATTTCACTAATCAGTGCTGCTCTAAGTTTCACCAGAATGGCCAGCCCTTACAAAAGGGAAACTCATCTAGGAACGCAGAGCGGCAACATGTGTGGACACAAATCAGACAGCCAACACAGCAACCAGGAGCAACCTTCAGCTTTCAACCAGCCCAGCCTCTACCTGCTGGACTGTCGCCAACCTAACTTCAGCCACCCCAGGCAGCACAGGACTGGACATGTCAACCAAAAATACAGTAATGTTGTCTGATTACTCAGATTTTGTCTCCTTACAGGAGTATATGAACCCTTGGAACCTGGTTACCATGCCTTAATCATAGGTAGATCATCTACCTCAATAACAGGATTGTTTGTGCTGCCAGGAGTCATCGACTGTATTCAGTTGAGGAGATAAAGATTATGGCTTGGGCTCCCTGGCCACCCTATGTGGTCTCGGCCAGGAGCAATATAGCCTAATTCATACCTTTCCTGGCAGCACCCCTATCTACTCCCCCCATAATGGAACAGAGGGGAGGTGGATTTGGCTCCACAGAAGCACTGCAAATTTTTTGGACACAATGTATTACATCTCAGCATCCCACCTGCAAATGCAAAGCAACTCTGTTAACATGATCTTAACAGGTCTTATTGATACTGATGCAAACATAACTATTATCTCAAATCACCCATGGCCCAGTTTTTGGCCATTAACTACTGTGTCTCAGATACTCTCACTTGAGGGTGGGAATAGTCAAAACCTGCAGAGCCAACACTTGGTGCAAATTACAGGACCTGAGGGGCAGGTTGCTATGGTAAAACTGCTGCCCGTCACCCTGGTTTTGTGGGGAGGGCTGTGTTGACACAGTGGGGAATTTTTATACAGTCAAATTTTGCATAGGGGTCATTGGGAGGTGAAACACCCCCAATTAACTTGGGAAACCTCTGACCTTGTGTGGATTAACCAGCGGCCCAGAAAAACTGTGTGCATTAACAGAGTTAGTTCAACGACAACCCCAGAAAGAGCATATTGTCCCTTCTACCAGCCCTTGGAATTCTCCTCTGTTTGTTTTCAAGAAAAAAGTGGGCAAGTGGTGTTTGCTTCAAGACCTCCGCAAAATTTATTCTGTAATTCATGTAATTCATGTATTGTATACATGGAGGAAATGGGAGTCCTGCAGCCTGGACTCCTCTCTCCTACCATGATCCCTCAGAATTGGCATTTGACAGTCATTGATTTAAAGAATTGTTTTTTCCACCTTCCTTTACATCCTGATGATGCTCCTAAATTTGCAAGCACAAATATGCAGGCGCCCTTACAGTGGTATTTATTGGGTTGTTTTCCCTCAGGGCATGAAAATCTCCCTACAATTTGCCAGTGGTATGTTGCTAAAGTCCTCAGTCCTGTTTGTTTACAAATGCCCAATGTTCTTTTGTATCATTACATGGTTGATATTCTTGAAGCAGCTGAACAACATGAGGTCATGGAGGAAGCCTTAGTCCTTGTCAGTGAAGCTGTAAATAAGGCAGAGCTTTGCCTAGCTTCTGAAAAGCTACAAGAATACTCTACATGGAGGTATTTCAGATGGCACATTGGAGTTCATTCAATTTCTCCCCAAAATCTGCAAATGCAGACAAACTTTTGAACCTTACAGGATGCACAGAAACTTTTGGGAGCAATTAACTGTGTGTGCTCCCTGTTAGGAATCTCAAATGCAGAGCTCAGTCCTTTGAACTGCTAAAGGGAGACTCAGACCTTTTATCACCTAGATGACTTAATTTATAAGCTCAGCAGGTGCTGCAAGATGTATCTGATACCTTCGTAAGCTGACAAGATGTACATTGGGTAACTGAGCTGCCTTTCCTTTTAATTGTTTTGCATCCAGCAAAACAGCTTTTGTATTTCAATGGGACTCCAAGGTGCCAGACCCTTTGCGTATCATTTAATGGATTTTTTTACCACACCAAGTGACCAAAACCATCAGTACCCAAAAGAAAATGATGGCCCAACTGGTTGTTAAAGCTCAACAGAGACTCACTTCCCTTGCAGGAGTGGAATTTTTCATTATTTTCCTGCCTATTACTACCTTTTATTTGAATTGGATATTCTAGGAATCTCAGGCCATGTTGATGGTCTTTGCTGAATTCAATGGACAAATCTTAATATATCCTCCAAAACATAAGCTTTTAACACCTTTATTTCAATTGATAGAAAAATCAAAGAGAAGCGAAGTACCACTTCGAGCCTTAACAGTACTCACAGATGGTTCTGGTCACTCTCATAAATCAGTGGTGACATGGAGAGACCCCTCTTCTAGTGCCTGAAGATCAGATGGGTCCACTGTTGAGGCGTTCCCTCCAAACTACCAAACAAGTTGCTGTTGTCAGAGCTTTTAAAAAATTTTCTGTTCCTTTTAATCTGGTAACAGATTCAGTTTATGTTGCAGGAATTGTCATGAAAGTGGAGGCATCAGTTTTGAAAGAGCTTGAAAATTCACAACTCTTTTGCAGCTCCTTGTTTTTTCTTAGAAAATAGAACATCTCCCTACTTTGCTATGCATATCTGATCGCATACAGACCTTCCTGGATTTTTGGCTGAAGGGACCAGGCAGGCTGATCCTTTAACAATGCCTGTACAAAATTCTGTTCTACCTAATAAGCTAAAGCAGGCTAAATTGAGCCACTCTCTTTTTTCACCAGAATGCTGCCACTTTGATTCAACACTTTGGCAGTACTAAAGCCCAAGCTTCTGCAATTATCACTGTTTGCCCTGATTGCCAAAGGTGTTCTTTTTCCTCTATTGCAGGAAATGTTAATGAAAACTTCTAATGACCACCATCAACCACAAAATAATTTTAGTATTCATACAAAATTAGAAAGTTAGAGATCTTCAATCTGCTAAAATCTGAGCAGGATTACTTATCATAATTCAAGGTCAAGATTCTCCACTTTTATTTGCTTATCTGTTTCTTTTTGCTATGTAGTTTGTCCACTCTTTTTCTTGTCACACTTCTAAATTAGATCTTGATTTCCTTTCTACACCCTGATTTCAATCAGTTCCAAATGTATAAAAATCTAATAAAGCACCAAATCTCAAATTATTGTTATTCCTGCAATAGCCCATGCAGAATAGAGTTCCTAGTCAAGAAATTACAGTAAGGTCCGACACAACTCTGTACCAGAAGTAACATTGCTTACATTTCGTGGTCTAAAAGCTGACTGTTTGATGTGATTATGAGACACATTCCCAGAATTTTAATGAAATATTTTAGTATAAATAAATTTATAATTGTCTTGTATATGTATAACTGTTTTGACACATCAGACCAAATGAAATAGTAAAGTTTCTTTGGCTATTGGGATGCTCCAGCTCACAAATGGACATACCTGAATAATGCCACTAGAATATCATTAAAATATTACATATCAAGTGGAGTAAAATCTCCATCGTCTTTTTCAGTGTGCAGTTTTTTCCTTGCTTCATAGATGGTATGAATAGCAGGTATGAATTCACACTGTAAGTAAGTTTTCTTACTGCATACAAATAACAGGCCATATAAAGGTGACAATAAGATCCAAATGAGCTTAGAGTAACAGAAAATTGCAGGCCATTTTTTTAGGAGGTTTACCTAGAATTTCTGTGTCAGATTTTTAAATTATGAATATATTTAAAAATACTTTTTACTCTTGTTATTTTGTTGCCTTGTGTTTCTGAGCTTGGCTTTCACGTGACTTACTTGTCTCTGTGAAGGCTTTCTGTTTTCCCCCAGCCCAGTGTCTGAAGAAGAGGTTGAGTCATCTCTTCTCGTGTTCAGGAATTTGTTTATTCTTTGTTATCTTATATTTGTTGCCCTGGCCTGCCATGGTCTTCTCTGCAGGCCAGGTTGTGCTGAACTCCCTGTCTCTTGGGACGGTGTTATCTTTTATACTAAAAATTATGTGTGCTTTATTTACAACAATTCTTCAATATCTATTAACTACATTGAACAGTGTACTTTTGTTCTAGACCAACCAAAATGTGCCACACCACCACAGAAGATGGAGAACAAGAGACGAAGAAGAACAGGGACACACCCCATTTCCTCCATCTTTGCCTCCTGATCTCACACTAAAGAACCCCAAAATTCTACTTTTTCACCCTGTGATATGCTAATTATCATTCTACCTAAATTCTTGTAACTTACAAATCTTCCCAGGACAGTCAGAAGGATGTGTGGTTCCCACACTTCTGAGGTAAAACCCACTGGAGGTGCAGATGAGTGGCATTGATAGACTAGGAAGAAACTTCACAAGCTCACAATCAGTCTAGCACACACATTATGTGTATTGTGTTAGAATGAACTAAGGTCTTTTATCCTGGATTATAATGTTTGTCAATAAAGCAAAACCAAGATGATTGGTGATCTTTGCTTGAGTGAATTAATGAAAGTAAAGTTGATAATGATTTGCTGAAATTATCCCCTGAAAGTATAGTGCTGTATTGTTTGCCCATTGGTATCTCATACTGCATCAATGCTCCTGAATTTTTTATGTCTAATGATACAGGAAAGTTGTAGCTAAATTTATATTTATGTGAAGACCATCAATGATATATATTATTGCAATCATTTGGCATACATGAGATATAAGTACTTTGGATGAAAACATATGTGCCTATTTTATTACAGCTATTGGAACATAAATTGTGCACAAACTAGCTCTCATCTTAGTTAATGGTAGTGTTATTGCACCATGTAACAAAATTAATAGAAGATTTTAGGCATCGGTAGAAATCTGTGGTATTTCAGTGCCACCTACTGCAGCAGTATTTGGCAGTGTTCCTTTAGTGTTATTTTTGATGTTCTGTGCCCTTGCATATTGCAATTCTGGAGCATATTCCATGCACTTAATACAGGGAGATGGGTAAGATATAGCTGAAAGAATAGGACTAACCCTAATGCTTAGCAATGATAATTAAAAATTGAAAATATAAAGACTATGTCTTAATATTTGCTGTTGGGAGTATAAATTAGTGAGGCTTTTTACTGAAATGCAGATTTCCCCTGGAAAAAAAAAATAAAGTTTTGTTGGTAAAGTAATCCTGACATTTTCACCTCATCTTCTGAAAGAATCTAAAATAATTTTAATCGCCAAGTGTGCATATTTGAAAAATTGTCTGTAAGAATGAGATTGATTTTATAGGAAAATGGCACATAGTTGTGTGAAAATAATGATCTCACAAAGTCCTGGAAAGATTTTACTGGTCACGAGGGAAGAACTCAAGTGGCATAAAAGAACAAGCACTGAAAAGTATGAGGGTAAAAAAGTAGATTTTATTCCTATTGTTGATTTAAATTGAATCCTGTAGGCTTTCTCAGCAGTAGGAATAGATACTTGAAAATAAAAATGAATGTATCACATCCAGGGTGAAGACTGAATCTAAAATGTCTCAAATGCCTTTTAAGATCAGCCAAATAAAAATTCATTGTGATTTGCAGCAATAAAACTGATGAGATTGACAGTTCTTTATCAAAAACATTAAATATGAACCAATTTCAACCGGTATTTTGTTTAGAAACAGCTAAAAGTGTCTTTGTTAGAAATATTTTCCAGTACCCTGCTAGCAGGATTACAACCCTGTCTGTACTAAAAGAGTGAAGGCAGAATTATTGTATACAGATTTAAAATGAAGAATTTCTTTCTCCTGATGTACCATACAGAAGTTTTTAAAGTATAATTTTCCACAGTCTTATTATTTTCAGATGTCTTCACAGAAAAAAAATTAATTATAATAGATAGTATAATTACTTGTTCAGTGACTATATAATAAGATTGCATCTTAGACAAATTTGAGCTATATAGATTTTACTCTATGAATGCTATTAGATCAAGTTGCTTTTTTGCTGCAAATTCTTTTCCATTGGTGATTCCAAGTGTATAAAATGCTCAGACATCTCATTCTAATCTCTATTATTATTGATATTAATATCAAGAAGATATTAAAATGTGTTGCCTAATATTCATTACTCTTCTTGAGGTTGCATCTGTGATTCTGATCTTACAGTGGTCTCTGAATTTGTTATGTATAACCATTAAGAGTTTTAAAAAACATAATCAATCAGCTCTGTTCCAGAAAACTCTACATCAAGGTCTACACAAATTAAAACTTTTAAAAAATGGAAATGGGATGAGAATGGTAAGCCTTAATATTAGGGAATGTAAACCCCAGTAAATATGCTAAACCTAGTTGTCATCTTTGATAAATCCATGAGTCTTAAATTTTGTAAATGACTGAATGTTCCACAGAATATTTATCTTTTTTTTTTTTTTAATATGAAGTTCAGTATTCTTAATACTGATACTTAAAACTTTAAAAATATATTTAAAAAAATAACCTAAATATTAAGTGTTTGCCAAATAGTGGTATAAAAATGGCTATCAGAGGTAATGTCTCTTATTGTAAAACTACGTGCAGATCTAAGTGAAAGTAGAGTCTTTATGTTTAAAATCCACAGTCCTAACAACAAGAAACATGTTCTGCTTTGTTCAAAAATTGTACAAATGCAATAACTCTTCTGTAGTATCTAAATATTATTAAAAATAAGATAATTTTGTCAACAACAATCTTTATCATGAACAGACGTGGAATATTCCAAAACGCAGATAGAAAGCTTCATGTCTGAGCATTCCCACCAAAAACATTCTCTTTTATTGTATAAAATAACTTAAAAACATTGGTATTTCTACATGTTGGAATCACTATTCTACTGTAAGGGTTCAATAAGTATACATACTCTAATCTTTGTTACATTGTGAATTATTCTTGGTTTTGCAGGACTTCACATCAGGGTTGAATTCTCTTTTCAGCATCTGTTTTAGACAACATATTTTATAGTTAATCCCAAAACACTGTCCTTGACTGATAGGTTTAAATTGCCCTAATAGTTCTCAGATGAGAAAATAGGCAAAAACTTCAATTATAAATAGCTAACAGTAATGCATTCTGTGCATTTTTCTTGCATGGAAATTTAACTTTATTTCAGTAAGAAAATATAAACTTCAGTCCTTCATTCATAAATGGGCTGTTCCAGCTGAATATGAGGAAAAATATTGTCTAATACATTTACCAGGAAGGAAAAGTTTTATTTGGTGAATGTGTATATTTTATTTAAAAAATATCCTAATAGCTGTTTCTTGGTCAAGCAAAATGAAGGCAAATTATTTTATTGTGTAAAAAATGCATAAATGTGTAAATAACTAAAAATAAAGGTAGTCAGACCTCTAGAGATGAGTTTTTGTATGGTGGAAATTTCTACATGCAGACTCTGAACTACAAAACTGCCTCAAATATCAATATAGTACACAAGCACCATAAGAAATCCCTGAAATACTAATTTCTAATTACAAGGTTCAATTTGCAATCATTTTGCTGATTGAAAAAAATGCCTCTTTCCGCTTTTCAAGTAATTTAAGTATCTTAAAACAGCAAGAAAAACTTGTGCTTCATGGAAAACATTCCATCTTCATACACACTACTATCTCTATAAAGTGCCTTATCATTTTAAGTAGGGTTGGCTATCTGCAGTTTGCTATGCTTTAATGCAGCAGTATTGTGTATTGTCATGCCACTTATTTCATGTATCACCTATATGAATTTTTGTGGCAATACAGTGAATAAAGTTTGTCTGAGACAAGCAAGTGTTTCTGAACATCTCAGACATACCAGGACAAAAATGTAATTGAAAGGAGAATTATGCTCAAGAACATGGTCGGTGGGGTCAGTTGAAATTAAAAAAAAATAAAATAAAAAAAAAAATTGCCTGGCAAAATAAGACTGGTATTTAGAAAGCAAAAAGTAACACAGAGAAATGATGGATTGCCTTATTTTTTCAAGATTAGAAACATGAAAGTGGAATATTTTGTGGCAAATTAGACACAAAATAACAAAGCTGAAGCTCTTTCTTTGGCTACAAAACATTCCACCTTTTCACCTTTTAGTTTCTAACTAAAAAAAAAATGCTGTGAGAGCAGATTAGATATTGATTACTGAAATTGTTTAGGATAAAATGTTTTATTTGCTGCTAGAGCAGCAAATTTGGGATTTTTTATTTCTCTAAAATTGTCTAGGTTTAAGTGGACTGTCTAGTCCTGAAGCATCTTTCCAAGTTGAAGTAATCCATTAGCTGTCTCTAAAACATAAAGGAAACCTTAATTCATTTTCTTGTTGCCATTCTTTTAAAGCCAGAGAATGTGAGATATTGAACAACCAGCACTGTAACTAAAGGGTATAAGGAGTAAAATCCTTCAGCAGTACCTTTTAAAACTAGGCTTTAAACTTTAGCTATTGTATTTCATTGAAATTACCTAACCTGCCTGGCATTTAAGAATTATAAGAATTGATAGACCTCAATGATTGCCTTTGTGAGGTTTTATTTATCTTCAAAATATGCGTTGAATATCTTGTATGTATACATTTTGCACTACAATTTTTAAAGCACACAGCGGAGGGTTCTGAGTCATTTTCTCATTGAAAACTACTGCCTTTTCGTGAGTTCATCAAGCCAACAGAAAAGAAGGAAAACGTGATAATATAACAAGATGGCCTTCTAGGATGTAAAATAAAGAGTGAAGAGCTGTTTGTCAGTCCCCTTCTCCCAGAATGATCCTGGGGTTTGGATGAGAAAGACAGGAATTTAAAGCTTTTCACCAAACTCTAAAGGCAGTAATGACAGATTGGTACAGGTACAAAAACCAGCAGACTTAGAAGAGGCTTTTCTGTTGTCAGAGATATATATTCTTATTAATCAGGATAGTACATACATAGAAAGAGTGGTTGAGCTTGTAAAGTCTCTGCTTCACTTCAAATCTTCATTACACTCTCATAATGTTCTCTTTCATTGAAATATTTGGAGGTATTGGTATTAATCCTAAGATATAAAGCACAGAACAGCCAGCCACACCTCAGTGCCTTTAAGATCATGGAACAGATCCTCCTGGAACACATGTCCAAGCATATGGAAGACAGGGAGATGATTAGACACAGCCAACATGGCTTCGACAAGGCCAAATTGTGCCTGACTGATCTTGTGACCCTCTACAATGGAAAAGGTGAAACAAGAGCTGTAGTTGTCAACTATCTTGACTTCTGTAAGGCCTTGGACACAGTCCCACACAACATTCTTGATACTACATTGGAAATATATGGGTTTTACAGATGAACTCAGATGGATTAGGAATTGTCTGGATTGCCACACCCGAACTGTGTAAATAGCTCATATAATAGTATCTAAATAGAAGCCAGTAACAAGCGGAATCTCTCAAGGTTGTACAACTAGCATCAATAATAGTTAGTGTTTTCAGTGGTGATATAGTAGGTTTGAGGCACCCTTAGCAAGTTTGCTGATGACCACAAGCTCTATGGTGTGATTGATGTGCTGGAGGGAAGGGACGGCATCCAGAGGGACCTGGACAGGCTTGAAGAGTGGGCCTGTACAAAACTTATGAAGTTTAATAGGGAAAAGTGCAGGATTCTGCACGAGGATCAGGGCAATACCCAGTAGTAATATAAACTGTGTGATGAATAAATTGAGAGCAGCCCTGCAAAGAAAGACTTGGACTTTCTTGTGGTTAAAAAACCGGACAAGAGCTGGCAGTGCATAATGTCAGAAAGTCCTCTGAATCCTGACCTGCACAAAAAGAAATTTGTCCAGCAGTTTGAGGGAAGCGATTCTCCCTCTCTACTCTGATCTCATAAAACCCCACCTGGAGTCTAGCTCTGGATTCCCCAGCACAAGAAAGAACACCTGGCCATATTACAGTGGGTTGAGAAGATGGACATAAAGAAGGTCAGCATGCAGGAACATGTATATGAAGAAATGCTGGAAAAGTCAGAATATTCTAGACTGGAGAAGAAAAGACTTTGGGGATACCTTATTGTGGCCTTTCACTATTTAAAGCAGGGATTGTAAGAAAGACAGAAAGAGAGTTTTTACCAGGACTGTAGTGATAAGGGTCAATGTTTTCAAAGTTTTAGAAGGGTAAATTAATATTGAACATTAGGGAGAAATTTTTTAGAGTGAGGGTAATGAGGCACTGGAATAGGCTGCCCAGAGAAGTTGCAGGTGCTCCATCCCAGGAACTGTTCAAGGCAGGCTGGATGAAGTTTTGAACAACCTGATCTAGTTAAAGTTGTCTCCATCCAAGCAAATAAAGATCAGAAATTCTACTGATCTACAATCTGAGGAAATTTGTAAAACTCAGCTTTTGGCTTCTTTTCACTCTAAAGCGCTTTGGTCTGCACCAGTTTGATTCCTCTAACACTGCCATTCCTTTGGCTAAAGAATTATTTATTTTCTCAGCACCCTAACTGTTGTCTGGGGAGAACAAGTCACCGTTCATTGGAGACCAGGAGGCGTCCTGATGAATGTTATGAATGGAGAAGATGAGAAGGCAAAATTCAGGAAGAAAGCGGAGATGCTGTACAAGTCACTTTCTCTTTATATCTTAACAAAAAATCACATTATTAAAATAATTCTCAAGTAACCTAGAAAGATTGGATTCTGATTTTGTAACTCTTTGTAAGATGGTGTATTTGACTCGCATGCTAAGGCTGTCTCCTAGGAGTAGATTTCATAGCACATCAGTGCTAAAAAATTCTACAAAGCTGAGCTGCAAGAGAAAGATATGAATCTATGTGTCAGTCTGTCTGTGCATATCTGCAGGAGCAGATCTAATGAACCAAAATTAGAAAAGCTGTTGTTTTATTTCCCCATTTTTTGGATCTATTTTGTATCCATATTTTAACATAAAACCTTGCAGGGCTTTGTCTTACTTAATGGCAAGTGGAAGTATTGCGAACTGTCAAAAAGAAATACAAAGAACTTAGATTTATAACAATGATATATATATATATATTATAACAAACAGCTCCTTGATTTAGAAAAGTGTTAGGAAAAGTTGTCTGTCTGACACATTGTGTATCAGTAAACATATTGATTTGATGCAAATTTCAAGTAAACCTAATTTTCTTTTTGTATTTTCTCATATTCTAACTGCAGTTTTACTGACATAACCCACTAAATCTATCCATATACAGAATCTTCAGGAATTTTGCTTTAGTAAGTCTCATCAGATGAGAGCAGTTGCAGATATGACTACCAATCTGAAGTGGTTAATTTGTCAAGCAGTTCTTACATTCTTCTTACAGATCAATAGCTTTTCCAACCCTTTCTCTTTTTTTTGACAGGATATTTAAAAAATTGAAATAACTTTGTGACTTTTTACAGAAGCCTGATAAGAGGATAGCTAGTTAATAAATAAGATAGTTTAATAAAAAAATATATTTTCGTGCAATGTATAGGAGGAGTGTTCCCTTGAAGTATTTTCATGGATAAAGGTAGATTTTTTCCAGCTGAAAATAGATTTATATTTGTATACACGTTAGATATCTTAGTATTACTTTATCTTATTGACATTCATACTAGTAAATGGGTGTTGTGGAAAAAAAACCCAGCAAACCCCTGAAAAACCTAGATGAATGTGGGAATTCAGTTTGATTGTTTTATAAATCAAGTTCAACTTGTTAGCTTTAGTTTATATAATTTTAAGAAAATTGAGAAATACAAATAAATATATGTAAGAGTGAGAAAGAAATTAATTAAAAAAGTATTTCACAGTAAGCCAATTTGCACAACGTAATGTTAACATTACCCAACATAACTGATATGATGGATATGTGGTGCCAAAAGTAGAGAATATAATGAGGAATTTTAAGTGACGTAGTATTGCTAGTATACATTAAGTGGGAGCTTATTTATAAGCTTTAATACGTTATGTAAAAGCAGTAGATCAAAGCCCTTAAAAAGCATGGCATGATAGGGATTTAACACTAATCAATATGGGATTTTTAACTGACAGATATTCTGAAAAAATAGACTTAAAAACTACTATCATAGAATCATGGAAGGGCTTGCATTGGCAAGGACCTCGAGAATCATCATATTCCAACCCCTATGCCATGGGCAGAGGTAGCTTCCACTAGACAGGTCACTTAGAGCCCCATCCAGCCTGGCCTTGAACTCTTCCAGGGATGAGGCAGCCACAGCTTCTAGGAAATCTCTTCCAGTGCCTCACAACCCTCACAGGGAAGATTTTTTTCTAATATCTAATTGAAACCTGCTGTCTTTCAGTCTGAAGCCATTCCCTGTTGACCTGTCACTCCAGGTCCTTGTAAATTATTGGCTCTCTTCATGTACTGGAAGGACACAATTAGGTTATCCCAAAACCTTCCCTTTTCCAGGCTAAACAATCCCAATTTTCTCAGCCTTTCCTCACAGCAGGGATGCTCCATCCCTCTGATCACCTAGGTGACTTCCTCTGGCCTGGCTCCAGCAGGTCCATGTGCTTTCTATGCTGGGATGCCAGAGCTGGATGCAGTCCTGCAGGTGGGCTTTGATCAGCAAAGCTGGGCAGAGGGGCAGAATCCCCTCCCTGCCCTGCTGCCCATGAAGCTTTGGATGCAGTGAAGCACACAGGGGGTTTCTGGACTCCCAGTTGAGGCATGTCCAGCCTCTCACCCACCAGCACTCCCAAATACTTCTCTCAGGGCTGCTCTGGATCGGTTCATCCCCAGCCTGGACTGATATCAGAGTTTGCCCTGACCCAGGCGCAGCACCTTGGATTTGGTTGTGTTAAACCTCATGAGACTCCCATGGGCCACTTCTCGATCTTGTTCAGGTCCTATCCTGGAGAAGACTAGAAAATATCAAGCACTTAAATCCTTTGTATGACAATAATGAATAAATGAGATTTCACCTCTTATAAGTTCAGAAGTGAAGTTCCATTTCGCTGTGCATCACTGTTAGAGATCACCCCTAATTTGGGGTCCCCTGGTGAATCCAGCTCAACCTTGCTCAGGCAATGGGTTTCACAGCCAGACCCTGGGATCTGAAATAGCCCAACACCTTCCCCCAACAGTAGCAAATGCAGTCATGTTTACTGGGCCACAACTATCAAAACTGATATGACTTCACCTAATTAGACTTAGCAACATCTTTGATCTATGGAATTAATGAAAAAATATTTGCAATTATAAACAGTATGTATTTAGCTTGTTATAAATTACTTCAGTAAGTTGAAAAATTTGAAAATATATAAAAGTTTTAACTAATGGAAAATATTAATCTTTACTTTCACATTATTCTTGTGGAGAATCTGGAAGAGCAATTTACACATTCAACCTGTCTTGCAGTTTCACAGTCTTATTTAAAATTTACTCAGATATTACAGGTTAACCCCTATTTATTTATTTCAAAGCATGTTTGAGGATGATGGTAAGAAGAGGGTAAAGGTAAAAAACTGAATCATCCAAATAGTGAAAGTTGGATTTATCATTAATTACATCTCCTGGGATATGTATGCACTATGTAAATAAGAGTTAAGTATTTTTTAAATAACATTTGCAAGTATAAGTCTGGCTTACTAGTGATCCAGAATTCTTGCTCCAAGAGTTTCATCAAGGGTCAAACATATTTTAACCTAGATTTTATTCCTAAAAATATGGAGCATGTACACATAAAAAATGACATTAAAGATTTTAAATCCACACTAGAGTTTGCTTTCTTAATCTTCATATCAGCCAAATATTTTAAAAGAATTTTGTGCAGCACCTGGCTGAATTTTTTGGAATGTCATCTTCTGAGGGTACGTAGGATAAAAAAGGTATTTCAAGGGGCTAGCAAAAGGCAAATAGTGTAATAACTTTCATGATAAAACAGTATGTTTCCAGCTACATTAACTGTTTTTGGTGCCCTCTATGTTCTTGCCCACATTTCTACTTCCATTAATCCATGTTATCACTTTTATTCCTAACTTGTCAATATTAAAGCTCCATAAATGAAAAATTACCTTTCCCCCACCACCACTTATAGTTTCTCTTGCACATTTTTATTTGTTTTGAGACATTAATTAACAATTTGCTGATAAAAAAATGACTGAAATATTGACAGACATACAGAACAGATAGCAGTAACTTTGTCCCCAATCTGTTAATTAAAAGGCAAATATTAGCAGAGCACTTCAAACTTATTTTTTTTTCAAGTTTGTTGCACCACTGGAAATGTTAAAGGGATATGTGTGGTTATCCCTAAAATTAGGAGATGGCTATTTCCTCACCAGCAGTTCTATTTTCATTTTGGTTTATTGTTTGTGGTTTTTTGGTGTGGTGTTTTATTTTTTTGTTTCTTATTGTTGTTGTGTTTGTCTGTTTATCTTTTTAATTGTGAAAAGCCCCAAACCATTCCATTTACTTATCAACCTGATGGTCAGGAACCTACAGAATATAGATGTAGGATGAAACTGCCTGCCTTTGAAGATCAGAAAATCTGATTTTCAGATTTTCCCTATAGAGATATCAAAACATGCTTAGGGCAACAAAATTTGCTCTTGCAGATAAGGATACACTATGAATGTCTGAAGAAATTTTAAAATGGATTGGTCTTGGTGAGGAGCCAATTTAGTTTTGATTTCTTGATACTGGTTGTAAGAGGCATGTAGGGGAGGGGGTGCACATCTGCCACTTGCTGGAGGCAGCTGGGAGAAGATGGGTGAAAGCCTTGTCTCTTTGCCTGGTAACCATTTCACGCTTCACATTGGACAGGCAGTCAGCAGAAGACCACCAAGGACACTGTACTTCCCAGAGAAGTTTCTCCCATTGGATGGGGAAAGGTCTCCAGCAAGAGACTGCAGTGGATGGTTGGGCTGGACCAAAGGCCTCCTGTCAGCATGCAGACTTTGGGAGAAGCCAGTTACTCCAAAAGCAGCTGCAACACAAGTTCTGGGTCTTTTGGGTCTTGTGGTTTTTTTGGCTAGCCAGTTGGGATTTTTAGCTTTGGGCATTTTAGCTTTAGGCTTTTTGGCTTGGGTTTTTAGATATCTGTCTTTTTGGGTTTTTTTGAATTTGGGGGCCTTTTGACTCTTTGTGTCTTTGCTTCGGCTCCAACCTGCTGAGGTCTATTTCTTGCCCTGGCCTTAGTCTGTTTTTCATTGTTTTTGCCCTGGCTCCAGCCTGCCTTTTGGCTTTTCTGTCCTCACTGGGCATTGCTTGCCTTTGCTCATTCCTCGGTCTCTCTGGGCGCTTGGCTAGACATTGGCTGCCCTTCACTTGTGCTGCCTCCCTGTGTTCCTGACCGATGCTCTGCCGGCTTCATCCCTGTGTTCCTGCCTGAACCACTTGCCTCTAACCCTTCTTTGTTGATCCAGCCTGTCACAGCAATCCCCTGGTTCTGGACCTCCTGCCCAAGCGCCCACTCACCTCATGTCCAGCCACACATCACTGTGGGAGCTGTGCTTGTGGAGCTGCACCTGTCCGAGAGCTGCACAGACTCCCCAGCAGATAACATCCACATTCCCCTCGCTGCATGGACATCGATGGCACTGCCCAACCCCCAGGTGCTATCTCCCCCCTCTCTCTGTCTCTCTCCTCATCCTTTTCCATTTTCCTTCCTCCTTTTCTGTCTTTTGTAGTCCTCTTTAGTTTAGCAACTTCTTTTTTGTTTGTTTGTTTGTTTGTTTTTTTGTAACCAATAATCAGTTCTCAGATACAATGTTGTCATGTTTGGTTTCATGTCATCCTAGACCATCTATTTTTAAAAGAACTCCTCCCCATGCTGGAACACAACAGTCCTCCTATCTCATTTCTCTTATGAATCCACCCATGTTAAAATAAGATTTAGCTGGACCAAGGTGTCAAGGGGTGTTTTTTGTAGGTTGTAGATGATATATATTCTTTTGAGAAATAGAAGACTGTCTTCTGTGTTTCTAATTAATTTCAGTTCAATTCTTTACTTAGGTGCCTATAGGTCCTCCCTGGCTAAGGGTCTCTATCTTGGCTGGAAAGAGGCCCAGCAGAAAAGGATCTGGGGGTGCTGGTCAACAGCAGCTAAACATGAGCCAGAAGTGCCGAGGTGAGAAAGGAGGGCAATGGTACCTGGCCTATATCAGTGATAGTGTGGTAGCAGGACAAGGACAAGAGTCCTCTTGTACTGGGCACAAGTGAGGCCACACCTCAAATCCCATATCCAGTTTTGGGCACCTCAATTAAGGAAAGACATTGAGGGGCTGGAACACGTCCAGAGAAGAGCAAGGGAGCTGGGGAAGTATCTGGAGCACAAATCTCATGAGGAGCAGAGATGAGGGAGCTGTGTGGGGTCAGTCTGGAGAAAAGGAGTCTCAGGGAGAACCTTCTCACTTTCTACAACTCCCTGAAAGGAGGGCGTAGCCACTGGGGGTCAGGCTCTTCTCCCAGGGAACCAGTGACTGGACAAGAGGACACAGCCTCAAATTGCACCAGAGAAGGTACAGGTTGGACATCAGGAGGAATTCTTCACTGAAAGTATTATTAAGCATTATAACAGCACTGCCCAGGGAAGTGGTGGAATCACCATCCCTGGAGATGTTCAAGAAATAACTGGATATTGCACTTAGTGCCATGGTCTAGTTGACAAGTTGATGTTTGGTCAAAGGTGAGACTCAATGATCTTGGAGGTCTTTTCCAACTTTAATGATTCTATGATTATATTATTCTATGATTCTATGATCCCCCTAGAGTGGTGAGATGGTATATTAATATTTTCATGCTCTTTCTCTACTTTACACAAATGTGCTTACATCACAGACAATTTCTGAATTCCTTATGGCATACTTGTCTCTGTACATATCTATTGTATCCTAAATATTTGAGAGATTTCCTTCTAAAAGATGAAAAGGAAGTGTTGCCACAGTGATAGGTAATTTCTAAGCCACCATGACACACAGCCACAATTTTCCATCAGAGAGATGCAAAGTAAATGAGCTGGTGTAGGAACAGCTGTGGTGTCTGCAGACATTTGAAAAATGTCTACTCAAACAGATTTGAAATAGTTTGCTGAGGCATGTTCAGCACTCCTCTGCATGGTGAAAGTGAGGTAAAACAAGCCTGACCTGAGGATGCTTTACACTGGAGAAGAGAAAGTCTGTCTTCATCAGAGTCAAGACTGAACTTCTGTGTCCAAAATTCCACTCACCACCTCTACACCGTGACAGGATGATATATTCAAAGCTTTTCATGCTGCTAAGTAGTTTAACCTCAGTAATTAGGTGAGCAAGTGTGCTACAACTCATGTTAATTCTATATCCGCATGTTGAGTCAATTTTAAATGGTTATTACATGTTGTTATTGTGCCATGCATTTGTCTTTAAAATGTCATGCAAACTCCTAAAACAAGTAGACTATAACCTTTTCACAGTTCAGTTAAAACAAAATTCTGTATGTAGGGTAAATATGATAATGCTGTTATGAGTTTTGATAGTTCTTACATGCAAGGTTTCTCAATAGCTTCATCACAGAAGTAAGATAGTGGTCTGAATATGCCTTTGCAGACAATCTGGGAAAATTTAGTTATAACTCTAAGATGTTTAGAATAAAGATGTTTATAGTAAAACCTATGCATTTATTCCTTTTAGATATTTATTTATTTACCCTGCCCTTCCTATGACATTCATCATATATTTATTAGAGTAGTCAATGAAGAACATGGTTTATTCAACACTGTGAAATGGGGTTTGACGGCCTTGAGTGTAAATGTTATAGCTTAATATGAAGAAACTGTATTAATTTAGACACATTTATAGTTTATTTTCAAAACAACTCTATAACACTAAGAAGCACTAATCACCCTCATTTCATATGTGGAAACTAAAGTACAGAGGGATAGAGAGAATAATGGTTATTTATGTACTTTGCATCAAGAAGTCACAGAGTAAAAGCCATTTTTGGATCCAGGTTTATGATTATTCATAGGAGTGCAACTACAGGGATTACAGAGCTGTGCACTTTTTTTGTGCTTTCTGCTGCCCACTCTGTAGAGAATTATTTATTTCTGATATCTTCTTAATTTTATAGGTAGGACATCTTCCATGGAACTAAGATACAGGGTTGATCTACAGGAAAAACACAAACCCAGGCCCATATGTAGAAGAGTCAACAAACACTTTTTTGATTTCTAAAACAACAATTTTTTTCAATATCTCATTTCAAAAAGACAAAACTACAGTCCTCTAACTTTATGTTAATGTTTTCATATATAGTATGTCACTTCCAGCAAATCTATTTTGCTGATCAGGAAGGGTGGTTTTGCTCTAATGTTTCTATTTACATCTGCATCAGCATGTACATACAGGAAGTAAAATAGATAGTAATTGCCACCCTGAAATCCCTTATAACTGACTTCAACAGAAGCTGTGTTTTATGCAAACATAGGCAGTGTCTTGATTTGCATCCTCGGGTCTACTTGATTTATTAGGTCTACTTTAGAAGGTTAAATGACAGCTCTTTCTTCAAGCTTACTGTAAGCCATAATATATTCTCAGGGTTATACAACTTCAGGCAAAATACTGGAAAATTTATGCTACCTGTAAAAATTTTGTCCTCTTTAAATGTGCTCATTTACTGTCTTCTCATTTTTGTTGCCTTCCAACCCTGAATTTATTATCTTAATGAGTACTCTACTGTATCTTAAATTTCACTGGATTTGCCCTCTTTCATCCACATAAAAAATATTAGTTACACTTGTTGATACAAGTCATATGTCCTCTTATTTAAATTAATTTTGGCACTTCGGGGTTTTTTTGTATGACCTCTAATGTTTCAGTTGTGCCCATTTTCATGTGCATCACACTCTCTACTGTTGCAATTATTGAATCCATTTTATGAGTCAGAGGATTATAATACAAAGGCCATCTACTTGGATAAAATGGATAAAACATGAGCACTTTTCTCAGAATTCAAATTAATTTCATTCCATATACTGACTTATTACAAAGAAAAAATTGCAATTCTTGAATATTTTGATGATGTTTGCAGTTTTGGAATAGGTTTCACTCTAAATTGGTTCAAAAGGGGGTAGCATTTCTGTTCTATTTTTTTCTTTGAATAGAGGTGACAATAGTTGACAGTCTAACTATTTGCATATAGGGTATCTCATACCAGATGCAAAAGTCTTTACAGACAATGTTATATTTCCCACAGTACAATATCCCTTGAACATCTACTTTTATAACAGCCACACTCAAAGCACAGCATGTGGGTGAAGTGGGAGGAGAAAGAAATAAATATTGACTATTTGTGTCAGTTGACATGTTAAGAAGATTGGTCTGCAAATTAAATATCTCTATTGTTACATTATTCTATAAAGAACTGGAAATAAACCTCCATCTGTTACTTCTAATGACTGCTATAAGCAAATAAGAATTTAGCAGAGAATTAAGGTATTCAGAATATTCTTCATTTTGTAGAAAGCATATATATATTCATAAATAGCATTTATTCTACTGAACCTTTAAGTTGGATTTTGTCTCTTCTACAATGCAGTCCCACCTAGGGCAGAAGGATCAACATCAACGTGAGGGTTTTTGGTTTTTTCTTTTTTTCGTACAATTCACCTAAATCCCTAACGTAGAAAAACAATCCAGCATGTGTTTAAGCCCTACTGAATTCAACAATATTTATACCACTATGCCTCTAAGAGAAGAAAATGCTGAAATAACTGACTCAGAGTTTGAGACCAAGTTAAGGTTGCATGGGTTATGCATCTGCTCTTCTCCTCTGAGAGTGCCAAGACCAAGACAGGAGACAGCACACAGTTTATGAGGAATAGGAAATGCTATTTTTCACTACTGTCAAGGCTGGTTCCTGTCACTGTTACTTAGCTGGGTGCTGAAAACCCTCTTATTCAAATTGTTTCTGTGAACTGGGAAAGTTCTCTCTGCCAAAATGAGTACCCCTATTTCTGTTGTTCAGTGCCTCAGCATGCTCTGGAAAATGTTCCACAATCTTCATCAAGGAGAATATTATCTTGACTGGCTTTAGAGAAATCTTAAGCTGACCATTTATTTAATGGGAAGCTTAGACTATAAGTGCATTTAACCCACAGCTTTTTCTACCCACTAGTCAGTGGTTAAACTGTTACATGTCAGGAGAACAAATCACAACTATCATTAACATTTCTCCAAGCTATAGAAGGAAAGAAAACACAGAAAACTGTATAGTTGAAAGGTAAATTTGGTTATTTTAGTAATCCAAGGCCATGTCACAGACCGGACAGCTGAAAGGAGGCCAGTCAGCATGTTAACTCTCTAGGCTGGTAATATCATTTAGGTTCTGAGCACCCTCTACACAGACCCACAGTATCGAGTGTCATCAAGTCAAATCAGTTTCATCTGGTTTAAATATAAAAATCTTCTCTTGACTGTCCATATAACCACTTCACCAAAATTTTCAAATCAGTGTGTTTAGAAGAATTACTTTTATCATCTGATTATTTTCTTGTATCATTTGTCAGAGATTAATGTTTTGGGAAAAATATTTTAATGAATAGCAAATATAGCCTAATATCTTTATTTTACATACTCTTGGACAAGTAAAATAAGTACTATATATTTTTAACATATTTTTTCTGAATTCACAAAGAGTTTTAAAAGCTGGATTTTTAAAAGACTATTACTATTTCTTGGCACAATTTTCTGTTGTCAGGACATTTACCTTGGATGATCTATGCTTATTTTATTGCTTAAGGCTACACTTTCTATCCAAATGTTTTAGTGTTAATAAACTGAAGGTAGCAAGGATAGTCTCCTCCTTGGGTAAGTTGTTCTGTCTCAAACTTTCACTGGAGTTTGATGATTCTATAGGTTTGTTGCTGATAGCATTTTTAAAAAATGTTTCAGAGGAAAGTTCATCTCTGCTAAGTGAACTGTGTAGAACTAAGTTGCTCGGTCCCCTAAGCAAAGTGGACTTTCGTGTCCCAGTGGAAAACAGTAGTATTTTCATGGAAGAAGTTCCCCTTAGGAAACTGAGCCTGTGCCTTTCAACATGTCAAATTTGATACCACACTTGCAGCACTGCTCTAATTCTTCTGTTTAAGATTTGATTGACATCAGAGTCAGATGAGTAGTTGTGGAAGACAGAAATATTTCTTCTTGTCATTACAGCAATCTGTCTGCAACTGTCATCAACTTCACAGACAACAGTAATTACAATGTATTAGTCAGTATGTCACTGTTTCAGGTGGCTCCAATCGACTGCTGAAAGTATTCAAATGCATTTCTCTATAATTCTTGGATAATGACAGTCCAAATATCCCTATTACCTTTGTGGTCATAGCAATATACTTATTTCTGACCAAAAAACATTTAAAAGTTTTTTAAAAGCAGATATGAAACTTGATGATGCTGAGTGTTCAAGCCTTCTTGAAGAAAAAAAGTTACTAAAATTGTTCTATTTCAATAAATCAATTATAACTGGTGAACAAACACATGAAGAATAATATAGAGAATGTTTATAACAATAAATTTGGGAGAAGTCATAGTGAGAGAGACTTTTAGTAATCACTTTTTTCTCATATTCTCATATTAAATTAGGTTTCAGTCAGTTTTGAAAGTTCATGCAACAGATGGCGATTGGAAAGGTTGGTTGCACTCACATACAAGTTAGATTTTTTTCAAATTTTACATACAAAATACTGACTTACAGAAATGATTGTAATTATTCTCAAATATAAAGAACATCCAAAGGCAAATTTACACCTCTACAAACAAAACATATTGCATCGTATTGTATCCTTTTACTCAAAATAAAATTCAAATTTATAGAAACACTATTTAAAACAATAGGTGAAGAGTATTATTTAAAATACCATAGAATCTGGAAAATAAATCAATATACATGACATATAAGGAACAACGGAGGATTGAGCTGCACCTATTATTATGAGAATTATGGATAAAAAATGTGTATATTTTAATGTTGGAGATTGGGAAAAATGCTGTTAAAACCAGTGACATTATTTTAGAGAATATAAAGGAAATTAATTGGAATCTATTTCCTAATTCAAATCATTACATAGCTACCAGCTTCTTAATAACAATTAAGAACAGAAACAGCTTAAAATCTAACATTTGCTAAACTGAAGTCTGAACAATGTAATGTTTAAAACAGCAATATAATAACTGTAGGAGAAATAATTATTTTAAAGCCATAACAGAGAGTAAAACTGTTGGTCCAGATGGATTCTTGAAAGAAGCTTCAAAGACATTGCCTCCAAAATCTACGTAGTTTAAACAGGTTATTTTTCTATCTAAAATTATATGTTAGTAAATTTATATCCAACAGGATGGATTGTAGCACTGAAAAACAGGTAAGTCAAATAGCTTTTTGTCATCATGCAATTATTACAAGGTTTCTAGTTGACATCTGTTGTGGTTTGACACTGGCCAAACACCAGGCACCCATGATAGCCGATCACTCACCCTCCCACAGCTGGGCAGAGGAGAGAAAAAAATTAACAAAGGGTTCATTAATTGAGATAAGGACTGGAAGAAAACATTTCAAGGGCAAAACACTCTCAACTTAAAGGTAAAAAGTTAATTTATTGCTAACAGTCTCAGAGGTGGATAATGAGAAAAAAAAAGAAGCCCTTAAAAACACCTCTTTTCCCCAACTCCTCCCTCCTTCCCACAGAGCACTGAGATACAGGGCATGGAGGCTTTGGTCAGTTTGTCACCTGAGGATTTTCTTCCACTGCTCTGGGAAAGGAGTCCTTCCCCTGCTGTGCCGTGAAGTCCCTCCCACTAGGGACAGTTCTCTGTGAACTTCTCCAGCATATTTTCAATCTCACAAGCACAAATCCTCCCAAAACTGCTGCAATGTGAGTCCCTCCCACGGGCAAACAGTCCTCCCAAAACTGCTGTGGTGTGGGTCACTCTTCCATGGAGTGCTGTCCTCCAAGGACAGGCTGCTCCAGCCTGGGAGCAGGGGCCCTCCTCTCTCCACTGGGTCTCCCACTGGAACACAGCCTCCTCCAGGCATCCACCTGCTCCAGCATGGGCACTTCCCTCGTGATGGATCTCTGCAAACCCTGTGGATCCCCATGGGCTGCAGGGGCACAGCTGCTTCAGCATAGTCATCACCATGAGCTGCAGAGGAATCTCGGCTCTGGCACCTGGAGCATCTCCTGCCCCTCCTCTCCACTGACCTTGGTGTCTCCATGTTGTTTCCCTCACATGTTCTCACCTCCTCTTCATCTTCTCCAGCTGGAAAAAGCTGTGCCCCACTTTATTTTGATTTTCTTCTTAAATATGCTATCACAGAGGTGTAACCAATATCTCTAATTGGCACAGGCTTGGCCAGCAGCATGTCCATCTTCAGAGCCATCAGGGATTGGCTGAGCCAGACATGGTGGAAGCCTCCAGCAGCTTCTCAAAGAAGCCGCCTCTGTGGCCTCCTACTTCCAAAAGCCAGGCTGTGCAAAACCAATACAACATCAAAAAATGTTCATTTTTTAAATATTTGCAATCCTAAACAGAATGCAACCAAACTAACTAAAAACATTTCTATGCAATGAAATTGTAATAAAATCAAAGTGAACTTCAGAAATATTATTAACTTTCCTCAAAATATCAGGAAATTAACTGATAAATGTTATCTTTTTCTATTGTTGTACATGAATAGATTTCTACTTCTATGCAGTAACCTTTAGGATATAAAGTCTTCTCAGGGATTTGACCTGATGTCACGTATTCTGGGAAATGTAATCCCATTTTTCCCCCTTATCTTATCTGCTTTCTTCAACAGTTTCATGGCACAACCAGTGCAGAAATACGGCTAATTTGATTTTGTCTCTCTACTGATTTCTTTTCACCTACTTATTTTGTGTGCCATACTTTATTAAGCAGAAACATATATAAGTGTCCCCCATTATTTCACTTTATTTCCATTATTTTATTGCTTTTTTCTGTGACTGTGATCAGAAACATTTAAAATTCTGCACGTTACTACAAAACTTTGAGGTTTCACTTTGTTCGTTAAAATGTACTTGTAAATACAGAATGTAGTGGGACAACCTAAGTGCTGGCGGTGATGGTGCTTTAAACAGGGAGGTGTCATGGTTTAACCTAGTAGGGCAACTAAGCCCCACACAGTCATTCATTCACATTCTCCCTGGTGGGATAGGAAAAAAAACTGGGAGAGTAAATGTGGTTGGGGGTCCGGAGGATGCCTGGCTCTCCCTGTCCACTGGCCTTGTGGTCAGGGGCAACTGTTCCTGGCTGAGAACAGTCTAGGAATGATAGAAAGAAGATGGCTCTCTTCCTTCAACAGGTCTCCTGATCCTTTGTGCCAAGGTTGGAAGCAAAGAGGAGAAGAAGAAGGCAGCACTTTTGCATGGAAGTTTATTCTGAAGGGGGTGCAAAAGAGGAGGCAGGACCTCAAAGCCCAAGCATTTAACCTGAGTCCTCCTGGGGGTGTTACCATCGGGAGACAGGTACAATGAGACAGGGTGTGACCAGCCAGGGATAAATCAAACTATTGGGGGAGATTAACAGGGAGATACAGTTTATAGGGTAAACCGCTTAGCCAACTCAATATTCGATTGCCAGAAGTAAACTGAGAAAACTCAAGGATTGAGATAAAGGTAGTTTAATAAATAAAGCAAAAGCTACATGTTCATACAAAGCAGAACAAGGAATTAATCTACTGCTTTCCACAGGCAGGCAGGTGCTCTGCCACATCCAGAACAGCAGGACATCACAAGTAACAACGATTTGGGAAGACAAATGTCATCACTCCTGATGTCCCACCCCCTTACACCTTCTTCTCCCTGCTTTATATGCTAGTCCCACCCATGTTAAAGCAGGTGTGCCTAGTGTTCTTAAGTATTTCCTGACATGATTGTCTTCCACAAACAGTACATCTTTCTTGACGCAGTGCTCAAGAGGGTTCCCCAGCTAGCCCTGGTCTTGGACTGCGCCAACTATGGTCTCTCCTGGTCCGGAATAGACCCAGGTAGAGATAAGGCAGTGGCTACTAGATCCCCTGGCAGCAAGACTGCTCTCTGTGGCACCAAGGTAGGAAAGGCATCAAGGATCAGGGTAAAAATCAGAGAGGGATCCTTCGTATGATTCCCAAAGGTTTATTTCCTCAGAGAAGGTCAGGGACAAAAGGACACAGAACTGGGGTGTGCAGGGGGTTTTGTAGGGGGAGGATCCCAGGGGCGGACACAAACTTACAACCAATAAGGTAGGGAGAGGGGAGGAGTACAAGGTGGGATTGACAACATCCTGAACTAATGAGAGAGGACTAGGGTCACGTGGGCCAATGGGGCATCAAAGTTTGGGTGACACCCCAAGGGGAGGAACCGTGCAGGGATAGTCTGGGGTGAGGATTGACAAGGAAGGGTCTGGAACAGGGGATGGGACCACTGTGATGGATGGGAAGGAGCTGGGCAGGGAAACACTGACTGACAGGGAAGGAGCTGGAATATAGGGCAGGGTTTACCATTTTAGGAAACTTCAGGGGTGGGCACAACAGTAGGGATAGACTAACTTGGGAAAAACATAGGGGTACATCAGAATGAGCCATTAACAATTGAACTGTAAATAAAAAACTAGGAAATTAAAACAAGCACATCACAACACTTTCTTGCTCCAAATTTTCCCTCTGGCCTGGGATTTTTGAAGGCTGATCCCGAGGCTGATGTGAAGAAGTAATTCAATGTCTCAGCCTTTTCCATGCCTCCTTCACCAGCTCCCTGGCCTTCTTCAGCAGTGGGTTCACATTTTCCCTAGTCCTTCTTTTGTTACCTAAGTGCTTATACAAGTTCTTCCTTTGCTTTTGAATCTGCCTCCCTTGCCAGATTCAATCCGAGGTGAACTACGGCTTTCCAAACTGTCTTTGCATACTTTGACAGTGTATCCCAGGTTGCTGTCCCTGCTTTCCATACTCTGTATGCTTCCTTCTCACCTATTAAAGTTGTCAGGATCTTGTTCTTCATACATGCAGGCCTCCTGGCATTTTTGCTTTTCCTGCATTTTGGAATGGACAATCCTTGATCTTGAAAGAAATGATCCCAGAATATAAGGCTGTTTTCTTTGGGTTCCCTCTAGGGCTGTATTTGGTGGGGCTTTTTCAAGCAGATCATAGAAGAGACCAAAGTTGTTTCACAAAATCAAGGAATATGATTTTGCTTTTAGCCTTACTCCCTACTTTCGGGATCTTGCATTTCTCCACCTTGTAGAAATTGCTACCATGTCTGCCTTTGACCTTCACACACACACACACACACTCTCCCAAAGAAAAAAAACACTTCCTTTTTATGTTAGCATGGGGCCCAGCTGAGCATCTTCTCTTGTTAACTGCTCTGTCAGGAAGTTGTTAACTTCCTTTGACAGGAAGTCCTTATCCATGTGCTCCCAAAACCTCACANAGCCCTGGTCTTGGACTGCGCCAACTATGGTCTCTCCTGGTCCGGAATAGACCCAGGTAGAGATAAGGCAGTGGCTACTAGATCCCCTGGCAGCAAGACTGCTCTCTGTGGCACCAAGGTAGGAAAGGCATCAAGGATCAGGGTAAAAATCAGAGAGGGATCCTTCGTATGATTCCCAAAGGTTTATTTCCTCAGAGAAGGTCAGGGACAAAAGGACACAGAACTGGGGTGTGCAGGGGGTTTTGTAGGGGGAGGATCCCAGGGGCGGACACAAACTTACAACCAATAAGGTAGGGAGAGGGGAGGAGTACAAGGTGGGATTGACAACATCCTGAACTAATGAGAGAGGACTAGGGTCACGTGGGCCAATGGGGCATCAAAGTTTGGGTGACACCCCAAGGGGAGGAACCGTGCAGGGATAGTCTGGGGTGAGGATTGACAAGGAAGGGTCTGGAACAGGGGATGGGACCACTGTGATGGATGGGAAGGAGCTGGGCAGGGAAACACTGACTGACAGGGAAGGAGCTGGAATATAGGGCAGGGTTTACCATTTTAGGAAACTTCAGGGGTGGGCACAACAGTAGGGATAGACTAACTTGGGAAAAACATAGGGGTACATCAGAATGAGCCATTAACAATTGAACTGTAAATAAAAAACTAGGAAATTAAAACAAGCACATCACAACACTTTCTTGCTCCAAATTTTCCCTCTGGCCTGGGATTTTTGAAGGCTGATCCCGAGGCTGATGTGAAGAAGTAATTCAATGTCTCAGCCTTTTCCATGCCTCCTTCACCAGCTCCCTGGCCTTCTTCAGCAGTGGGTTCACATTTTCCCTAGTCCTTCTTTTGTTACCTAAGTGCTTATACAAGTTCTTCCTTTGCTTTTGAATCTGCCTCCCTTGCCAGATTCAATCCGAGGTGAACTACGGCTTTCCAAACTGTCTTTGCATACTTTGACAGTGTATCCCAGGTTGCTGTCCCTGCTTTCCATACTCTGTATGCTTCCTTCTCACCTATTAAAGTTGTCAGGATCTTGTTCTTCATACATGCAGGCCTCCTGGCATTTTTGCTTTTCCTGCATTTTGGAATGGACAATCCTTGATCTTGAAAGAAATGATCCCAGAATATAAGGCTGTTTTCTTTGGGTTCCCTCTAGGGCTGTATTTGGTGGGGCTTTTTCAAGCAGATCATAGAAGAGACCAAAGTTGTTTCACAAAATCAAGGAATATGATTTTGCTTTTAGCCTTACTCCCTACTTTCGGGATCTTGCATTTCTCCACCTTGTAGAAATTGCTACCATGTCTGCCTTTGACCTTCACACACACACACACACACTCTCCCAAAGAAAAAAAACACTTCCTTTTTATGTTAGCATGGGGCCCAGCTGAGCATCTTCTCTTGTTAACTGCTCTGTCAGGAAGTTGTTAACTTCCTTTGACAGGAAGTCCTTATCCATGTGCTCCCAAAACCTCACAAATTCCTTGTTCCTTTTTGTGTTGCTCCTCCAGCAGATGTCAAGGTGATTCAAATAACTTATGAGGTTGAAATCCTGCACATATGTGGCTTCTTCTGGGTGTCTGAAGAGACACAAAGAGCACAGTTGCCTGTCTCAAAACACTTTTAAGGCCACAGAAGGAACTTGCCACAAGATCAACCATGACAGTGGGAACTTGAGATTAGAAATTGCAACAGGAAAGTGTTAATTCCAAGACTGGTGGGGTAAGACCTGGTTTACCACATCCTGATTAATATACCTGGAAAAAATTCCCACTGTAGCAAACTATGGGAAAGGAAGGAACTCATGCATATCACCCCAAATTATGGGAAACACATCTGCAACTGCACTGTGGATACCCAGAACATGGGCTGTGTAAAGGTAGTAACCTCAGAAGGATGACTCTGGGACACCACCACTGAGAAGCCCAGGGTGAAGAAGGACCAACATGAAACCTCTGGATCCACAGGTGGTCACTATCTTTTATTTGATCTATCTCTATGTCCTACTTCCCTCATCCAGCTCTTCTAACTTCTTTCAATCTCTCTACCTCATATTTACTACTAAATAAAATGTGTATTCTTGACTTTTGCACATATTCTCATTTGCATCTTAATTCAGGCAGAGGCATATCTCACTAGACAGAGCGTAACAGGCGGTTTGTAGCAAACAGCCACCATGATATCACCCACACCTATCTGACCTCTCATCCTGATCCATCACCTCTCAAATGTCTTGTCCCATCTCAAGGCAGAATTCTCTGTGACCCTGCTCCTCTTTCACTTGCAGCTTGCCATCTCTGCCTTCCCAAACAATCTGTATCCATCCATGGCACAACCCTAATTGTTTGGACTAACGCACTATGTCTCTGTGAAACCAAGGAGATTATGGTCCTGAAGTTTTCACTTGTGTGTTTCACTTTCTTATGTGTTCCTTGTGTTGTGTATGTTCATCTGTGAACACACAGGCACTTCAGCAACGCACTCAGTTGTGTTGTTTTCCTAAAAAAAGTACAAAAGTTTTCCCCATAATAGTTGCCATGGTCATGGTTCCACCATATTAAAAATGTTTTTCATGGTTGTTTCTACAGTAGTAAGTCTATTGGAATTTTTTAGTTTATTCCACAAGGGGAAAATGTTGCTTCTTTGGTAAAATTCATAGAAATAGGATCTGCTTGATTTATGATCTACTGCTTGATTTATGATCTGAAGTGTCATACTTGGTTTGTTCAGTGTTGTTTTTGTTTTTTCTCCACCTAACTTTTATTTCCTTTTCTTGTCAGTAGCAATATCTCTTGACGCAAAGTAGATGAGAGTAACTGGTGTTCACCTTCTTAGTATTTTCATGGTTTGTGTTCTGGTAAAGTGAAAAGAGATATGGTACATACGGGCAGTCATGCCTAATAGAGCATTAGACAAACATTCCCTCTGGTTCTCAGGGGACTAGCAGAATTCTCCTTTTTTACCCCTGTTAACATTGCCAAGGTCAGCTCCTGTTCCTAGTTGTGTGATGCAAAAGTGGGGAGATTTACAGCCTCTTTATCTCTCCCATACAAACTGAGTTTCCTTCAACATTAAAGCGATGACTTCCAAGCTAACACCCCTTGAGCCAGTGCTGGAATGGCAAGTGTAGCTGTGTGAAAGCAATGTGGTTGTTTGCTAGGGTGCAACTTAGAAATTTCTGTGCTGCAATTCCTTGCTTTATGTAAATGACCAATCAGCAATTGTGGCAAAAGGAATCGCTTGCTGAACAATTAATTTTATTATCACCCCAGAACACCCCTATCTGCAGATTTGCATGAGCAGTCTCATTCACGGAAAGTCAGAAAGGGAAGAAAAAAATCACCTTAGTGCAATAATAGTATGTATGTATGTTTGCTTAGATATCTTGAATGTCTGAGAAAACCTACCCTAGAAACTATCCTAGGTTTTTATAGCAGTATACCTCAGCTATTTTTAACTTGTAAAGGTAATATCCATGTTTAATGACATTTAAAAACCTGAACAAATCTAAGCCAGAAAATTTGTAAACTGAAGAAATGGAAACAATATTAATATAATACAGGAGATCTGTAATTAACTCCACTATCTCCCCACAAACATAGTATGATAATTCCAATAAGCAATTTGTTTGAAACAAAGCACTGAAATAACAATTTTACACAGTCAGAGTTTAACAGCCTGAAGTAAAATACTCAACAATCTGCCTATTCATCTAATTAACACTACTGATTCATATTCAAATAGAATTTCCTCAGGGCATGGGAAGAAATCCACAGGTTCTTTGAATTTACTGATCCTCACCTCTTGAAAAAGAGAGGGAAAACGGCCTCCAGAAATAATTTGAATTGAAATAAAGCCTGGAGATGAATAGGTTTGTTGAATATGAAACTATTTAAAGCAATCAATCTGTAAGAGAATTTCTAA
>VXBS01009267.1:85380-147994 GCA_013400255.1 Sitta europaea | reverse complement strand
AAAAAAAAAAAAGCTAAAAGTTAACTAGACCTCTGTTTGGACAGGTGGGATTACCCACAGCACAGTGTGTTACTGCACTGGCAAACCAGTATAACAAAATCCACTTCAAACCATTCTATATAAAATCTGGATCTAAAGCTAATATAAAATGTAAGAGTTTACTTTGCTTTCTTTGTGACACTTGTTTTATATCTGTAATAGTTATATCTTGGATAATAAATGGAGTTTACACTGCTTAAAAACCTGTTGGTTCTTTTTCCCTAACTTTACTGCTTTCTTCAGTTGAAGTGAAGGTTTTGAACATTTTGGAGCTATAAACATGAAGGCTAAGCTTCTTACAAAATGATTTAATTTGCATTTTTATGGTGTCATTTAGATGTTAAGATAAGTTTGACAGAAAAGAGTTATAATTATCAATCTGCAAAGTCTGTTATTCCTTTGAAAATTAGATTTATGGCTTCTGATTCAATTAGAACAAAACACAATGGAAACATACAAGCCTGGAGCATGAAAATTAAAAACACACCCTCTGGTTCATATGTAATTGTTCCTACTAAACCTCATGCTGGAATAAAATAAGTTAATCACTCCCAGAAAAACAAGAAAATATATCAAAAATTACTATTCAACAGTTGAATACCACTGAGGAAAATAAAAAATTAATTATCACATCTTTGAAGATCTCTATTAATTTGACCAGCACCTCAGCTAATATTTTGGAGGTATAGAGAGCTTTTAAAAATCACTTCTTTCCCTCATGGGGTCAAAGAAATATTGATTTTCTGGAAGTTGTATTTTATACCTTCTGGGGTTTTTTAATTTGTAAAATTACACAATGCCATTGCTTAAATTGATGATGGGGTGATATTTTCTTATTCCTGAAGTGCTTAACAGATCAAAAATAGAAACTAATTATAGACCATTTATTTTTTCTATTAATTTCTGTTTCTGAGATTCCAAAGTGTCTCTTATGCAGCAAATTAATGTTGCATTTTGTACAGTATTTAAAAATCACCATTATCTCTGCAAAGGAAACAGAACATGAATAGAATGTAGTCTGATTTTTGTCACATATACAAGAAACCAAATGAACTTAATTTTGTGAATTCTTTAAGTGTACAGTCACCTTTTAATCAAGTTATTTTTAGCTGCAGCTGTGACTGGAAATCTGTGCAGCTCAGGAAGCAGTGCCTGAACAAGGGCCAAAGAGAAATCAGTTACAACGTCACCTGTACTGGGAAGTGAGTTGGGGAATGGGCAGACATCGTCAGACACAGATTCATCTCAGGAGATGACAGCATTTGTAGAATTTTAAGGAAAATTGGGAAAATAGAACTTTTGGTATAAAGATTTCAGGACATCAATTCTTCAGGTAGACTTCTGCTTTATTTTATGAATTAATTTCTGGGCTAAGAATAAACATCTGTTTCATTAACACTCTTTGTCCCTACTGAGCAGAAAAGAAAAAATGTATTATTTTTCCTCGTGTTTACTAGAAAGCCCTGTAAGAAGGCACAGCTGCGGCCTGGATGGTTGGAAGCCAGCTGGGGGGTTAGAGGCAGTTGTGAGGAGGAAAGCTTGGACAGCATATGAAAGGGAAGCTGATTGGGTGATGGGATGTGTGGACAGCAGGCTACAACTGAGTTAGCCAATGAGTGCCCCTCTTCTATTAAGTTTTGGTGGTGTCTAAGTCTGGTGGAAGTTAAAGGTATAAAAGGGGAGTGTTCTCTACAATAAAGCAATTTCCTCCCCTTGTACAAGGGGGGGTCTGTGTTTCTTTGTTGCCTGTTACCACATATTTCAAATTTTTAGAAAAATATATCATATAATGAAACCTAAATGATCCCATGTGGTTACACCACAGGAACAGCCAATATATTTCTTTTGCCTAACTGGAAAAAAAAGAGCACATTAAACTTAGAACAGTGCGCATTTTTAAGTAATTTATCTGGCATAAGTACATTTTGAAAGAAAAACGAAGGTATTGAAATGTTTTTTCTTGGTTTGGTTATAATATATTCATGTTCAGATGTAGAAAAGCAGCTATCTTTATCCACTCTCCGCCATGTAATTCTTAAACATCACAATTTATTTCAAGGCAGCTGTCAGAAAAATGTAGAGTCCTCATTGATATTAATATTTCACAAGTTTTGGGTCTATAAGTGGCCCAAGACAGATGATAATGTAATCATGTATGTTTTCACTTACTTGCCCAATAAGGCAGAACTTGTGGCAGGAGTACACTTTTTCTTAGGCTAGAAAGAATCCACTCCAGCAGAGCTCTTTAATATGTCCCTGCTGCAAGGAACTCATCAGTCAGGGCTCACAAATCAACCCCGAGACACAAATCTATAGGAAACCAGGCTTCATTAGTTCTGGTGCTCATGAAACTGCTTGACTTGCAGAAGAACTGTCATAAACCTTATGTCTGTCTTCAGTCTTTTAATGATGTTTCTTTTCGGGTGTGTATATGTTTATAAACATACAACATAATGAATTCTAACTGTTGATAAATCATATTCAATATGATATTGTTATAAAAAGCATAATTTTAATTATTTATCACCATGATATGGTTTGTGTCATTTTACTTTTAAAAGTTCACACAGATTGAATCTCCTTATCACAGTCTGTCTGTCTTTTTCTCATAACAAAAATGTAACCACAGGTTTTTCACTTTATATGCTCATTAAAGTGTTAAAGTTGAATCTTCTTACATACATAAAACTGGGAACACCCTAATGTCTGAGAAATTGAGGTCCTTGTTAGCCTAAATATATTAATTCTCACAATGTGATCTTGAGACAGGACGATATTCTTTATTTCAAATCTTACCAACCTAAACATTTTACACACAACACTTATTTTTAACAGAAGGGTTGCTACATCTTTAAAAGAAGATGAAGGAAAGATATTGACAAGATCAAATAAGTAACCAGGTTGGTTGCTGTTTGTCCAGCCTCAAGGTTTTCTCTTGAAAATTTTATGTTCTCACAGGCTGGCTGGCTGTTTATGTGTACTTTGTAACCTCTGCAATAGCAGAGTGATGAATCAGATTCTTGGATCAATTTGTTTTCCTTGTCATTTGATCCATCTCAATTACTGATGAACAAGTTTCATTTTGTGTTTTACAGAACAAATTAGTGAAATAAAGCATGAAACACTGAATAAACATTGCCAATCCCTTCCCTTTTGGAAAGGTGATCAAGAAGGGAGTGAAGTAAGCCCCTAAAAATGGGCTGAAATGAAACAGTTAATAGCAGTGCTGAGGCTGCTGAAGTTGCACTATAACAAGGTGCCATTGATCTTGATCCTTCCAACCTAGAACTTCAAGTGGCAGGATCAAGGCCATTTTCTAATCTTCTTTGAGCTACCTCAGCTATGTACTGTTGTGCAGTTTACTCAGGAACTACTGCACTCCTGCATTAAAGGCACTGCTTATGTATACTTTGAATAGTGTTTAAAAGCTCATATATGCATGCAGAATTTGAGTGTAAAGTGATGAATCTGGGCACAAAAATGCATGAAACTGGAACCATCATATTAAATATTATTTGGTTGTATTTTATAATTTTCTTCCTTTTGCAATTTTTTATTTTCTAATAAAAATAGGTAATAGTACTTATCTAAGCATCAAGGCCCTAGTCTGGGACATTTATGTCCTTGTGTTAGACTCTAACAGTACTGTCTTTTGATGTGCCACATTGTTTTCAGTTTTGAGTTTCCAGGCATCTCCTTTAATTTTTAGTACCTTATGTAATAGATCTAAATTTTGATTCACTGCTACATAATGCAAAACTATTCCAATTTCATTAGCCCAACAAAAGGAAGAAAATCTAAAAAAACAAGCATCCCTAAGTACAGTAAGAAACTAAATATGCGGTCAGATTGGCATACATCTTACGTGTACCCAGCTGAAAATATGTTGTGTTTTAAGTTAAGGGTCAGGCTTATTTGGGTCATAATGCCTTTAAAATAAGAAATTATCTCATTCAAACAATTCTAAATTGACCCATTAAATAATTAAAAATAAATGTTGCTTTTCTCCTCCTGTCTCAAAAAAGGATTAGGACATTTGAGGTGTAATCCTACCTATAGTAATTGCAACTATATTAAGTGAGTATATAAGAGAGCTGCCTATTTCCAAGCATCCTGTAAAAACAAAGGTGTTTCTGATTGCTGCTTTCTGGACTGCCCTTTTGGTCTTTATCAGGCACATGTCCAAACCCACAGTGATAAGAAGCAGGCCCCACATTCAAATTACCTCAAGGAGATACAAGTCAGAGCACAAAGAACCATCCCCTAGGAAAATTACATTTCCCATCAAAGAACTCAGGAAGCTGATGACTTGATGTAGAACTTCTTCACCCCACTTTTCTAAAAAAAGACTGAAACTCTTTAGCACCTAAAATTAATTGAAAGAGTAAGCATTACACTGGAGGAAAGATTTTTATCAAAAAAAATTATGCTACTACTAAGGCTTTCCTGCATTAATTAGGTAATTTGGGCATTTAGACTGTTAAAACAACACTTGAACAAGCATTCTTGTCTCTGTATACATGGCGTGTTTCCTTTTGGTAATTACTAGACTTTGAGTAACAGGGACATAGCTGTATGCAGTGTTCAAGAAATCAGCGTACCAAGGCTTTATATAGCAGAAAAATGACACCATCTGTCTCATCTTCGATACCTGTACCATCAATCGTGATGGTACCCAACATTTTATTGGCCCTTTTTGCTGCCATTGAACACAGAGCAGACTATTTCAGAAAACCGACAGATCATTTTTCAGAGCCGAGACTGTCAGTTCCAAGTTCAGCATTACATATACACGGTTTGGATTATTTTTGTTACATGTGTTGCCTTACTGTCATTTATACTATAGCTCATGTGCCAATTTTTGGCTGTCATGTTCCATTCTCTCAGCTCCTCTGCAATTTCTTGCCATTAATTTGGCACTTGACTACCTGGAATGCCTTAATAATTTGTATAAATGCCTTTTTATAAGGATACTGGATAAAACAGGTTCAAAACTGATCCACCAGTGACCCAACCTCTGATTTTTCCCTATTATAATATTTAATCTCTAGGACTTTTCTTCACATTCTTCAAGGAATTTTCTATGTAAACGAAATGCATCTCCTACAAAGCAAGTAACTTTTCTCCAATTCATAGTAGCTCAATTTCCTGTTGATTTTTAGTCTGGAACTTTGTCAAGGGTTTTATATCTGCCTGATTCTCCTTATTTACATGATCATTGACAGTTCCTATGATACCAGGAAGCTGGTGAGCCAGGATTTCCATTACAAAAGCTCCACTGTCACTTTCCTGGCTCCTTCTCCACAGCCTCTGGGAACATATTCCTGGTTGCAAACCCTTTCATCCTAGAAGAGGTTAAAGATTCAACAGCCTGCAGTTACCAGAATACTCTATAGGATCCTACTCTATAGAGTAGGGATCATAATGCATCCAAGAATCCTGTATAATTTCTCTTGTCTAGTTGTGTGTTATGAAGGCAGACTAGCAGATTTCTGTGCAGAGTAGTCACAGTTGGCTGGAAATTCTCCAGTTCCACTTTTGACTTTTCCAGAATAGATGGGTAGGCATCATATGCTCCCAATTATGAAAAATGCAAATGAAAAACCCTTTTGTTAAAAATGTGATATTATATTTCAATATATTATTTAAAATTCTGTGGATGTTAAAATAAATATATGTTACTTTGGACTCCTAGGATGATTATTTTGTTAACAAAATCTGTGAAGCTCTAACATTTTTGTCATATATTTCTGTCTTACATTATGCAGGTAGTGCACCAAGAATGATTGATTAAAAAATAGTAAGTTCTATAGAGATTTTTTTTTTTAAATATTTTTTTCTGAACAATTTTAAAAAATTACAGGTTATGGATAGTAAAAAACCAAACCAGGAAGAAAACCCCAATCCCTACCCTAGTGTGAATATACTGGCTTTCTAGAGTCTTATTTTTATCTGTTTTAATAGAAATTGCTAAAGGCACCTTTAATATTATTTTCAAAGCAAATTTTTTATTTGTAATGCAATCTGTAATATAACTGTCAAAATAAAAGCCTAAAGATACCCCAAATACTTTCCCTTGAAAATTCAATTCTTCATAAATTTCTAGAGGATTAAACAGATTTAATTGTTTCTCACATGAGAAAATCTTGATTACAATATAGTCCAGCTACCAGCTAAATCAAAACATAGTGCTGTTTTTCCCTTTCACTACAGTTTCTTCTCTTTTCGTCTACAAGCTTTGTAAAAATATTCTAAGAGTGATTTCTCTCCAGGGTCATCAGTTTTGGATACTCTGTTATGAAACTTGGACCAATTTATTTCCTACGAAGATCAACATTACACCAGCCACTTAAATGGAAGAAAACTGTGATTTGAATGATTCATTAGTCATCAAAATAGTTGATCTATAAACATAGATTAATGTTCAAGTGACTGAAGATTCTCTAGTTTACTAATTTCCTAATGTTTCGAGTTGGGCTTTCTTATAGAATTTTTCCCATAAGTTGCTAGGGAACTAATTACTGAGCATTTATGGGTACTAAACTAAATCAAAAGAGTGGCAGAAGTCGGGGGAGAGGGTGAGCACCTTGGTTTCACTTCTCTCTGGGGATTGCTCGGCTCGAGAAGGGAACAGCGAGGCTGTGGGTTTCTGACTTCGGGGAGATTTTCTGGAGCTCAGCTTGGGGTGGCCTGCCACCATTTCTTTGTGTGTGCCCCGGGAATTCTGAACCTCGACCCTCCCTGCCCTCTGGGGAGATGCGCCGCCGCGGTTTCTGCGCCCACAGTTCCTTCACTTCTGCTCTGGGTGTTCTCCATGCCGTAGCCCGCTCCCCCTGCCTGCAGGGACATTCGCTGCAGCTCAGGCTACCGCCGTGGAGCTTCTGATCCATCTCCAGCATCCCAGGACTCCTCACTACAGCAGCTTGTGATGGTAACTGCACCAAAGGGTAAGGGTGCCAGTGGCAGAGAAAACTGTGACTGTTTCCCTGGTTCTGTTTGTTGTTAATACCATAATTATTGTTGTTCTGTTTGCCTTGTTGAACCCAAGTAAAGAACTGTTATCCCTAACCTCATATCCTTGCCTGAGAGCACTTTAATTTCAAAATTATAACAATTCGGAGAGAGGAGGTTTGCATTCTCCATTCCAGGAGAGGCTTCTGCTTGTCCCTAGCAGATACCTGTCTTCCAAATTGACTACTAATATAAAGCCAAGATATTTTTTATATTCTATCTACTTCATAGATGATCAGAAGCAATAAGGGGAATATGTTATTTAAAAAGAGGGGAAAACAGATGTATTTGTTAAGGAGAAAGGTTCAGAGATAATGACCTACTTTTTGTCCCAGTGAGAATGGAAATATCCCAAAAGGAGTCACAGAGACATTCAGGTTGGAAAAAACCTTTAAGATCATTGAATCCAGCCAGAAACACTGTCAGGTCCACCACTAAACCATGTCTTTAAATGATACCTCTGCACATCTTTTAAATACCTCCAGGGATGCACACACAGCTACTTCACCGACACACAGCCTGTTCCACGGACAACACAAGTTAGAGAGGAAAAGCTCCATGTAATTCTGAAATACATTTCATGATGTCATCTTTGAATTTAGGTTTGAATTAAAATAGCACTTATACTGTTGTGGTGGTTTGACCGGAAGTGAGTTTTTTTTCCGGATTCAGTGGTCAAACCAATAGGTGCTCAGGTTTGAATACTGGCATCTGGTGTGGCCACTGAGGATAAGGATCCGCCTCTGAGAACACAGGGGGTTAAAAGCAGAGAACTCCCAAGAGAACTCTCTCTTGGTTCCGGTCTGTGGAAGAGCCCAGACCTCCCCTGCCCAGCTGCGGGCTGGGCGGGGGAGGGGAAGCCATGCGGCCTAGCCAGGTAGGCCTTGGGCAGAGAGGGGGAGAAGAGTTCTTACAAAATTGGAAGGGTGGAAGAAGAGCAAGAACTCTAAGAGACATCAAGCAACCCTCTTCCCCCCCACCCCTCCCTGGAGAGAGAGGAAAAAAACTGTGCCTGTGCTACTTTAAAATTTGCTATCAGCAGCGGCGGCACAGCCGAAAGAGAAAGGGGGGGCAGCACCCGGCCGGCTATCAAGCTGTGGGAGTTCTAAGTAGACACCGCTCAAGGTTTTAACCCTTGTCGTAAATAATGGAAACTTTACAAATGCTGTTCCTCCTGAATGTGAAGGAGAAGAAGGATGGAAGTAAAAGAGAGAGAGCTAAGAAAATGTGATGAGAGTCCGTGTAGGTGAAAGACTGTAAGAAGATGTTGAGAAGAATCTTGGGTGGGAGGAGATGATTAGAGTGGCCTTTAGCTGGACTTTTCTTGTATAGCCATGGACGGACCTAGTTTGCTCCGTGACACAGAGACTGTATCTAGGGAGAGGCGTTGGCTTAGAGCCAAGAATAGACAGAGGAGTGATGTGAGCAGAGATACAGAAGAAAATCTCTGTTCTTGAAGCCCCTCGGCCCCAGGGGGTGAAATTTGGGGGGGACTAGTGTCCCGGAATTGGAGACTGTCATTCTTGGAACTGACCAAAGCATCTTTAAAGAAGAAACCCTAGAAACAGTTCTGGTCCATGCGACAGTGGTGAGAGCACTGGACATGGATGGCGAGGTCACGTTATGGTACAAGAAAGACTCTTGTATCTCCTTAAAGAAACTGAGTGTTGATTATCAGAAGAGTGGTAATGGATTGAGAATGAATTATGTAAAAAGAGGGTAACAAGAATGTAAATTCAAGTTTTGTTTTGCTGTGTTGTGTTGAGATCTTGAGTAGGGGGAGGAGAAGTGTTTTTAAAGTTTTCATTCCCTTCTGTGTGTGTTTTTTCCTTATGTATTGTATGTAATAAAGTTTTTCCCCTTTTGTTCTGAAGTTTAGACCTGCTTTGTTCTGTTTTTGGTCACATCTCACAAGAGACACCAGGGATAGAATATTTTCATGGAGGCACTGGCTTTGTGCCAGCGTCGAACCATGACAACTGTCTTCTCTTTTCTCTAAAGAACATCTAACTAGATAGGTTATCAGTACTTTACATCCAAGGAATTGAATAGGACATTAAGACCATGGCCTGAGAAGAAGAGTTATGTAGATTTTTTTCATCTGTGATTTTTTAATTTTTTAATCCATGTATTAGTATAGAATAGAAGAGATCTTGGAAATGTTTGACCACCGAGGTTAATGAATTTGTATGGAAAATATTTTTTAAAGAAAACTTTTAATACATTATACACCAGAACTTAGTGTGACTCTTCTTTGTACCAGAAATAGTGACATTTGTCCTTAATGCTATTTTGCTGTTCATTAGCACAAGTTTATTACTGATGAGAAAATATCAGATGTTTGGATGCTTTCATAAGCCACTTGGTAGATAGTATCACATGGCAAAAATTCAAGCTTTGCACTGTATAGACAGAATTAAAAAACTTAAAGAGTATCTGAAGTTGTCCATTAGAAGTAGAACAAAGGAGTTGTCATCTGAATAGTTTGGTTGTTTTTGGTAGTTCTTTTTAAAGTAAAGGTTAGTATTTTATTCTAGAGAACTGTAAATTGGCCCAAGGATATGACTGGAAAACTTGATGTTCAGAGGCTTGTGTATATAGCATGAATATGAAGATGAAATGAAGGAGTATAAATTCTCTATTCTGAAATGTCTGACTTGGCTGAAGAACATATGCGAGAGAAGATATCAGAGAAAATGTTTTGCACTTCCTTATTTGGTCTTTTAAATGCCTTATATAATCCAGTGTTTAGTTAGTTTACAATGCATCTTCAGCCTTAAAGATTATTTTTTTCTCTGTACAAGAGAATGACTTTGAAAAATCACCTCACCAAAGGAACTGGTGCAGGGACTGTCATTCTTCTGTATCTTTTCTGACTTTCCCTTGTCTCTCCCTCCCTAGAAACACAGCACTGATTTTCCTGTATCATAAGTTGTGCTCCAATATTTTTGATCCTTAAATTGAGCAAATCAAATCAAGATGTAAGTTGGTTGTTCAGATTCATGTATAATTTATCTAGAAATGCATATGCATTTTTCTGATTGCATGTGTGTAATCTCAGTGGGAATCCCAGTGGCTGAGACTTCAGCTTCAATTCCTACCTAAGTATTCTTTCTGATGCAAGCAAATCTAAAAGTTATTAAATGTATTTCAATTCCAATTTACTGGGAATGTCTGAACATCTGCTTGAATGGAAAGTTTTTATTTTCAGTCCTGTGTGCATTTATTTTAGTCTGAAATTCTTGCAAGGCCCTTCATATTGCAGTATATGTATATTCATTTATGTATTCCAAAACCCTAGTTCATAAAATGGAGATAAGAATTATAGAAAAAGAGTGTTTTCTTTTGATAACATCATCTAAAGATTACTAATTGTATCAAGATTTTCTGAGACATTTTAAATCTCTCAACAGGAACAATCAGCTGTAAATTGGATAAATTAGGAAGAAATTCTTCCATGTGAGGGTGGTGGGACACTGGAACAGGTTTCTCAGAGTGGCTGCCTGTCAGGGACTGAAATGGTTAATGCCTTAAACATTGTTATGCAGCAGTTTTGGCCATTATAGAAAAAACTGTATAAAGAAACTACCCACCCCTCCTTGAAAATATCTGACTGGAACCTTGGACTTCACGTTAAGCTGCCTAGATAAGATAAAGGGTACACTATTGTTCAATCATCTCTGGTCTAGGGAGAAACAAAAAAGGCTGAGGGAAAAGAATACATCCACAAGAAAGCCAAACACAACAGAGAATCATCTCTAGGTAGGTTTGGCATGGGGAAACCACAGTCCACAGAGGCCAGGTTTGCACAGACTCCCCCACAACTGAAGGGGAAGAAGGAGGTTTCAGACCTGTAGTGTAACCTCTGGTCAGAGGCAGTGGACACTCATCCTGCCTCCCACAAACCAGCCCAGCTGTGAAACCCCCAACCCCAAAGGCCACATCCAGAGGACATTCATGTGAGAGGCAGCTGAGGGGATGTCATAATTCATCAAAGATCACCAAAGTGATCCCCAGACTCATTCTTCAGCCCTTGCACCACAGCATTGTAGGTGACACAAAGTGATACAACAGATCCAGAGTCTGCTGCAAGACACAGTCAAACTACCCCTGCCCCCCCTCCCCCCGCCCAGGCCCCAGTGGGGAGATATCTGGGCACTCCCACTGGCCTGAGCATATATTAATCCATTGGACTCTATGCTTTTTAAAGAGGACCTTCACCGCCAAGAACACCAACTGGACAGGATAATCATGACACTGGTGATATCCAGGGAGTGGTGATATTTTCTTTATTCTGCCTCTGTCATTCTCTTTCTGTCTCTTTTCTATTTCTTTCTTTTCCTTTTCCTCTCTCTCTCATATTTACTATCAAATAAAACCTATACTATTGACTTTAACATATGGTCTCATTTGCACCTTATTTTTGGGCAGAGGCATTTCTAATAACTTCAAAAAATGGACCGTGAATCTGCCCCATCCTTGGAAGTGTTCAAGATCAGGTTGAATGGAGCTCTGAGCAACCTGGTCTAGCAGAAGGTGTGCCTGCCCATGGCAGGGATACTTAACTAGATTTTTAAGGTCAACCCAAACCTTTCTGTGATTCCATAAAATGTCCTATTAGAAAAGAGATTTTCTTTTAAAATAAAAATTTTCTACCTGATTTTTCCCCTTTCAAATAAAAACAACAACAGCAAAAAATTGAAACATCTTGCCCCAGAACAATTTATGCACTAAACATCGAAGTGTCAAGACTCAGAGATTTTCTAATGAGGTGCACCTAACCAGTTTAGGCAGAGAAGCATGATGTGGACTACTTGGAAATGGGAATGCTTTGGAAACTAATTTCTGCTGATTTTATCTTGTAAATCTTTCTCAAGGAAATTTTTACAGGGATTAAAGAGTTTAAAAAGTTGAACAGCATTGACTGGTTGATTTACTGGCCTTTTAAACTCCTGGGAGATTTTATTGCATTCTACTAGAGAAAAAAAATATAGTGTGCAGAGCTCAGAAAGCAAATAAAAACAAGGAAAGGAGATATGCATAATATTGTGAAACAAAAATACAAGCAAAAATTATCTTTAAATAATTGAAATGGGGCAGGATTTCTGTGGCAACCCAGGACATCCCTCTGCCTGTCCTGAAAAATTTATAAGTCACAAGAATTTAAATAGAGTGATAGTTAACTTATCACAGGGTGAAAAAAGTAGAATTTTGGGGGTTTTATAATGGAGTTCAGGGGACGAAGATGGAGGAATTGGGGCGTGTCCCTGCCCTTCTTCTTTGTCTTTTGCCCTCCATATTCTGTTGTGATGGTGGCACTTTTTAATTGGTTTAGAGTAGAGGCACACTGTTCGACATAGTTGATAGGTATTGGAGAATTATTATAAATAAAGCATACATAATTTTTAGTATAAAAGATAACACCACCCAAAGGAAAGTCAGTTTTGCCTGATCCTGACCTGCAAGAAAGATCTCATCAGGCCAGAGTACAAATGTACAAGATAATGGGAAAAATAAACAACCTTGACAAGAGAACAGACGATCTTGCTTGTTCTTCTGACACTGGGCTGGGGTAAAACAGAGACTTTCACAAATTCGGGTTCACAACAGCAAAACAAAAACCCAACAGATTTCCCTATTTTCCTGACAAATTAATTTCCTTTAGTTTAAGTGAGATTTATTTTTTCCGCTTCCCTATAATTTACTTAGCAGAGGTACACATTGAAGTGATAAACGCCACTGTGCCTGCTGTGTATCACAGGTGGATCTTTTGAAGTCATGATGCAAAGGCTTTGGGTCTATCAGTAGTTGCATTTTTAATTCCTGTTTCAATTGCTCTGTAATTTAGACAGGGTTTTGACATTGGACTTCTAATGAGAACAATAATTTAGGTATTTCTAATTTAGTGCAAATAGCACTTTGGACTCATTGAAAAGGGTCCCTTTCCAATAGCTTGTGCTCAGGTATGAGGATAAGATGATCTGACTTTGGTAAGAAAACTGTGACTTGATGTACACAGGTTTCACTCTGACTAACCTTAAATAAGTGTGAAGCATGAATCACAGTATCTCATTATTTCAGAATAGTTTGGCTTGGAAGGGAACCCTCAAGTTCATCTAGTACAACCCCTCTGCTAATGCAGAATCACCTACAGCAGGTTATATAGGATTGTGTCCAGGGATACTTGGAATATCTCCAAAGAAGGAGACTCCATAGCCTCAGTGGGCAGCCAGTTCCAGTGCTCTGTCACCCACAGTAAAAATTTTCATCATATTAAGTTGGAATTTACTGTGGTTTAGTTTGTGCCCCTTGCTCCTTATTCTGTCCCTGGGCGTGACTGAAAAGTCTGGCACCACTTGCTTGACACCCATCCTTAAGATATTTGCATGCATTGATAAGATCTCCTCTCAATCCACTCTTCTCCATGCTAAAGAGGCCCAGACCCCTCAGCCTTTCCTCCTGAGAAATGCCTGTTTCTTAATCACCTCTATAGCTGTCACTGAACCCTCTCCAATAGTTTCTTATCTCTCTTACCCTGAGGAGCCCAGAACTGCACACAGGACTCCAGATGTGGCCTCACTTGGGCTGAGTAGAGGGGCAGGATCACCTCCCTCAACCTGCTGGCCACACTCTTGCCATACAGCCCAGGATCCCCTTGGCCACAAGGGCACTATTGGCCCATGGACATTTTGTTGTCCCTCAGGACCCCCAGGTGCTTGTCCCAGAGCTGCTCTCCAGCAGGTCATTCCCCAACCTGTGCTGATGCCTGGGGTTTTTCCTGCACTTGTCTTTGTTGAACTCCATTAATTTTCTCCTTGGTCCCTTCTCCAGCTTGGCCCAGTGTCACCAGATGGCAGCACAGTCTTGTGGTTATCAGCTGTTCCTCCCAGTTGTGTAGCCACAGCAAACTCGTTCGCTTCATCCAGGTCATGGACAAACAAATTGAAGAAGAATGGTCCCAGTACTGACTCCTGGGGGACACCTCTGGCTACAGGCCTCCAACCAGATGGTGTTGCTGATCATAGATCTCTGAGTTCTGACACCCAGACAGTTCCATATCACCTCCCTCTCCACTCCTCCAACCCACACTTCCTGAGCTTTCCTATGAGGATGTAATGGGAGACAGTGTCAAAGCACTTGATGGAGTCAAGAGACAACATCCACTGTTCTCACCTTCTCTGCCCAGGCAGTTGTGCTGCGACAGAGGCAATTGGATTGATCAAGTATTGGTGAATCCATATTGACTACTCCTCACAAACTTCTTTTCTTCCACATACTTAAAGGTGACATCCAGGATGAATTGTTTCATCAGCTTCCCAGGGACTAAGGTTGAGCTGACTGGCTTGTAGTTTCCTACATGCTAGTAGGGTCCTCCTACTTGCCTGTCTTGAAATTGCATGAGATCACGTTGCTGCAAGTGCACCCAATTCTCTAATTCTTCCTATGTGTTCCCCATGCTGTGTGTGGTGGTTTATAGGCATTTCAGAGAAAGAATCAAACATACGTGTGTCTGAGGAGGGGTGTGAGAGGATTCACCACAGCCATAGACACTTTGAGGTGCTTGGCCTTCTGGTTCTTACTTCAGGAGGCAGCTGAGGAACATTCGTTGCTGTTCTGGTTGACCTGGCTTATTCCCCAGTTGGATTTGATTCTCTCTTTATTCTACGCATATACTACCCAGAGAGATGAAAAATGTTTTTTGGTTTTTTTACTTTACTGAACTTTTACATCACACGATCAAGTACAATAAAATATTGCAACTTATAAATATCATATATAATAAATATATAAACCAGTGCTAGTGAAAATCAGGTGACAGTTTTGTGCATTTAATTCTGCAATGAATATCAGGAGCTATCTCAAGTGGTACTTTTGCTTTGCAATGAAGGACACCTTATGTACTTTATCTGTCATTCCTCACAGAGGAATTTAGCAATTAAGCTTTTGCTTTTTAAGATTGTCAAGAAGGATCTTGAAAGCACCTTTCACCCTCCTTACAGTGAAACTGATTCACAGAAAGGAGGAACACTGAATAAACATATCTTATAATTCAGAATACAAATATCATGGGAATTACTGTAATTATTATTTTTATTATTAGACTCTTAATATTAAGTAGTAGGGTTTTTTTTCCTAGACCATTACAAACAATTCAAACCATTAAACTGTTCAATAGTATCTTGTACATCTCATGACCTTTTTCTGCTTTATCCACTTTTTCTTAGTACATTCATTTTAGGAGATTTGCAATAGATTTGCTCAGTACTCTTAGAGTAAAAGTACTGAGCAGAATCAATATATTTTTCCTTTCCAGGTTAACTTTTTCCATTCTTTTTCACTTTATTTTGGTCAGGAAGAAGAAAACATGTTAAGTTACTTGCTACATATAGGCCACCTAGCAGTCTAAATTTTCCAAAATTACCCCAAAAGCCCTTAAAAAAGAGGTAGTATTTGGAAACTCCTCATCTTTTGGAGTAGAAACCATTTTCAAAGAGTTATTGCATGCTGCTATTGCATCAACCACTTCATATTTAAATTCTCTCTAGTTTAAAGCATCATGTTCAGTTGTATTATCAAAATTCTGTTTTTTATTGCAACAGTTTTGTCTTCCTATTGATTCTACTAACCAAGCCCTACTTTTATTGTCTTGATGTACCACGTATAGGAACAGAGACTGCTGAAGAGAGCAGGAAACAGATACACAGGTAGCTCAGCAGGGAAATAGAAATATCATATTTTCTAGAGAAAAATACGGGCTGTGTAAAGTTTTCAACCACCTAGAAAGTAATTGAGGTGATGATTTGAAAACAAGCTTGAAAAAAAAATCTATTTGTGAGTATATAGAAAGTACGGCTGTATTTCTTTATAATGTCTTTTATAATATAAAAAATCTTCAATTAAAAAAATTAATTCACATGTTTAGGTCAAAGCTGATTCTCCAATAAAATAGACTTTACAGTTGAAAGGAATTTTGGGACCTACTTAGACTCATTTCAAATCTCTGGCTAATGTACTAACTGAACCTTGAAGATTGAATGAAGCTTGATTCCTTTTGGAAAATTACCTGGGTTCTACATCAGCATCAGGAGTAAATAAAGCTTTGACAAGTTTCTCTAGCACAACAGTACTATTGCCAAAAATGGTTCTTCCTTTCATTACCATGGAATTCTGTGACTGAAAAACGGAGATGCAGACAAGTTCCACATTTCTTGGTAACTGGTGTGAGTGGTGACAGGACATGTGGCTGCAGGTTCAGTGGGATGTTCCATATCATCTCCAGCTGGGCTCTGCTCTTCATTGGTGCAGCCTCACCTCAAATCCTGGGGGCAATTTTGGGCACCACAATATAAAAAAAAAACATTAATCTTTCCAAAGGAGACCACAAGTATGATGAAGGATCTGGAGGGTAAGCCATCTGAGAAGCAGCTGAGGTCACTTGGTTTGTTCAGCCTGGAGAAGAGGAGACTGAGGACAGAGCTCATCCTTATTTGCAGCTTCCTCACGAGGGGCAGTGATGGGACAGCACCAATCTCTGCTCTCTAGTGACCAGTGACAGGGTCTGAGGGAACAGCCAGAAATTGTGTCAGTGGAAGTTTAGGTAGGACATCAGGAAATTGTTCTTACCCCAGAGGGTGGTAGGGTACTGGAACAAGTGATAACAGCACCAAGCCTGACAGAGTTCAAGAAGCATTTGGGCAATGGTGGGGTTGTCGGGGTGTCCTGCACAGGCATTGGTCTTATTGATCCTGATGGATCCCTTCCAATTCACGATATTCTATGAGTCTTCAGAGTCACCCCAGAGCTCCTGTTTTCATGAAGAGTAACATGGTTCGATACTGCTTACAGAACTTCATGTCAAAGCGTGCCTGTGACTCACAGTAAACAAATCCTATCTCTTTAAGGGATGTAGTAAAGGCATTTGTGTTTTATAAGAAGATAAATGTATTTTGTTAATGATATATAAGGTCAGATATATCCAGGGGAGAAAGGGGACCAGCTTAAGGGAAGGAGTTGGAGTAGTAGTTAGAAATTCAACACTTTGTATGTAGCATGTTTACATCTATAGAAACCAGCCTTGGAAAACTGCATACAGAGATGAGACTTTACTATTGCTTTTCTTTCTAAATTAAGCTATCTTATGAATTTACTATTTAATATGGACAAATTACTCATTTAGTAGCTGAAAAAGGCGGGATGATGAAGAACTGATTTTATTTCACAAAGTTCTCACCTATGCCTTGTTTGTTTTTTTACTAATTTCCAGTAGAGTCAGAAATCTGGATTATCTAGAGCATAGTCTCTCATTTCTTGAATATAGCTTCTTCATTGCATCTAGAGATATCAAAGAAGTTTGATAGGGCCCAAAAATAGTCCTTTATTACAATGAAAATAAAGAGTCTATAAAAAGTATAGACTATTATAAAATAGTCCTTTTGCTCCTCTAAAATATACACCAACTTGTACAACAACTACTACAAAATTTTGGGTGCTGCACAGGAGTGGAAAATTGTATCACCTTAACCCAACAACTGAAGAAGAAAGTATACTTGCATCTAATGTTATTTTGATGTTGTTTTAGAAAATTATAAAATGAAACACTACAATTTATAAAGTAAACTTACCTGTAAATTATTTGTGATTCATAAATGAAAACTTTCACGTGTTTTGCAGTTATATTTCTGTTTGTAAAATACTGGATTGTTCAAGTTTCAGCTGTTTGTGTTAAATTGCATAAGTTGAAAAAGTTTTATATCTTTCTGAGCATTACTATACATAGTCTTATTATAAAGTATGGCTTATGTCTTAATTGTGGGGACAAGTGGCTTACTCTCATCTTTTTGTTGTTAACTTTTACTGAGGAGTACTGCTTGGTACCCAAGAAACTCAGGAATATTAAAATATTAACTGACATTTTAAACTGAGAACAACTAAAAAATTTGATGAGTTAATGAAACTTAAAAATATGTATTTTCTAACTATATATTAAAACTGTTATCCATATCAAATACAAATATTTCTGATTTAAATAAGCAAACTCTTCTCAACTGCAATTTCTTTTTAAGTTACTTTAGAAATAAATTCTCCTGAGAGTCATAAAATAATAATTACTACATATGTTTTTATCCTTTCAAGACATTCTGAAATGAAAATGTATTTTACTGTCTAGCTTGATGAAGTTTTTTGATGTCTTCATTCTCTGGTGAAGGGTGTGGGAATCATTAAAAATAAAGGATCATGGGAAAGCTGTAAAAACAGGTTTCAGAGACAGAAGAAAACAGAAAAATGTAGACCTATGTATTATGGGAATCATTAAAAGTAAAAAGGTCTCGGGAAAGTTGTAAAAGCAGAAAACACATGAAAACAGAAAACCTTAGAGCTATGCTGTAGATGCTGATTCTGAAAGTAGAAGAGTTCCATTAGAGAGTGAGGAAGGACATTAGACACTAAGCAGTGTCTTTAATTTAGGTCAAGCAAACCTTAGGATAGCAGAAAAATATATCTGTCAAGATATAGAAAGATCTAGGCTTAATAATGAAGTACTGTGCATTGTATTTTAAGGCCAACAAGCAAGTATTGTTTTCAGCAGGCATACGTGTATCTGTATTGGTTGGCTAAAGCTCATGTCAAGTAAGATTTTGCTTTCTGCTATTGGCTGAAAGACTTTTAAAGTACATTGTAACACAGAACTCTGGGGCTGTTGTCTGGGGTGCGAGCTGTGGCCTCTTGTAATGAGACTTTTGAAGAAAAAAAACCCAACAGCTCAAGACACACCCCACGGCAGTCCAGTCCCATTCATGCATTTGTACATATTATTTGTACGCTGGTAGGCACAGAAAGGGCTATATTCTTATATTTTATTCACATTGATTATTATCTGCTAGTGAAAGTCTTAATTTCAAATGAAACATCTGACTGAACAAATTACTAAGGAACATAAGAAGAAAGATATTACAGTGTTGCTGACAGTAAAAGTTGTTAAAAAGATATGTTACCTTTTTCGCCAAAATCTAGTTTTGTTTTAAATGTTTTCAACATTATTTTATATGTAGGCAGGCAGGGTATCATGGAATGAATAAGTTTGAAAAAGACCCTTAAGATCACCAGGTCCAACTATAAACTCACGCTGCCAAGTCCACCACTAAACCCAAGTGTCACATCCACATGTGTTATAAATGCAGGGTCGATGACTCTACACTCCTAATCTAAAAAAAAATAAAATTATTTGAATTATAATTATTCATAATATAAAATTACCTTCAGAGCTAAATACAACTCTTGGTATAGGGACAAGTCATATTCTTCCAATAACAAGGGCCATTTAACATTTTTTATTATTTGACTCCATCTTTCAGGTCTTACATTTAGCCACGTCATATTTCTTTAGCTGCATTTTTCATGTCTTTAGTTTAATATTGCATTTAATATTGGATGTAGCTTGAATTTTTTTAAAGATTAATTACAAAAAAAGGAAGAGAACACTAACTCTTTCCAGGAATCAGATTAGAGGGACATATGCTGGTTTGTCTCTGTTAGCATTTTCCTGTCTGTTTCACTGAGAATTTTTAACCTCTGCATTTTGAAGAGGTGACTTGTGATTTAGTTGGAAAGTGGTCAGATATTTTTTACTAGCTTTTCTCTGCCAAATTTAGTCTTTTGAAGGGCAATAGTTTCAGTGTCTGGACAAGGCCTACGTTAGGAAATTAGTGGAAGTTAGAATAGATAGTAACACACACACTGAAAGAGGCAGAAGACTAATGAGAATTGGGACAGAAATATTAATGCTACAGAAAAGGTCTTGCAGGAGTAATCCTGGAAAAAATAACCAGAAGGAGATGATAAGATAGAAAAAGAGTGAGAGAAGTTCAGCCCAAAGGGAAGTACAGCTGTTTCCAGCTATCAAAACCCAAAAAATACCCCCTTCCAATCCCCAAAAAAATCCCAGCAAACCAAAAATATAACAAAACAAACAAACAAAACCAAAACAGAACCATACTAAACTAACCAAATAAAAGCTAAAAATATAACCCCCCAAAATGCCTAAACCAATTAAACCCCACTAAAGCAGAAATTAAGACCATAAATGTTATATGCCTGCAAGCAAACCCCTGTAGAACAGTCCAGATACATCTTATTTGGCGAAATTTATCAGGTCAGAAATGTGCCACCTTCCCAGGCGCTGCTGCCCTGGAGGGAGTTGTAGACTATGAAAAAGTCACTCCTCAGCCTTCTCTTCAAACTCAACAAGGCAAGAGATCACAGTCTCTCCTCACTAGTCTTGTCCTCAAAAAAAACCCCACTATGTCCTGAAAGAAGACAGCAATACAATGCAGAGAAATTTAGCAAATTTAGCATGTAAAGATAAAAATCTTTACACAGAATATTAGCCCAGCATTTATATTGCTGAAGTCAAGACTAACTTTCAAAATCATGCTTGATTTGAACACATTGCCCTAAAGGAATAAATAACCTCTCATATGTGTATTTTATGCACTATTATCTAAATGGTCAAACTAAATATTCAGAAACTTTGGTTTCCCTTACACTTAGTTTGCTATGGTAATTTGTAACTGATGCTCACATCAAACATTTGATGAACACTCTTCTGGACTGGAGCAGTTAAGACATAAACATGATTAGTTGTACTCTCACATTAAATATTTTTTTCAGTCTTCTTTCCTCAAATTCAACCCAAGAACAGACCCGCTGGTTCTAGATGAGACTTTATCTAGCCCAGTGTCCTGCCTCCAGCTGAGGCAATCAGCACAAACTTAGAAAAGTGTGAAAACGTGTAGTAGTGGATGTTAAATTAGTTTTTTCCCAAATGGTTTGTCCCTGTTGTCCCCCCCCGCCCCCCAAGTGGGATTGTATCGATTCTCCCGAAGGGAACGCCCCCGGACTGATACAGGTTAAAAGCTTCGAAATCGGGTCCTGCGCTGTTGTCTGCACCCCCTGGAGGAGAATAAGCCCCTGAAAATATGCTTTCTCGGACCGTTTCTTCATACCTCCTCTCGGGGAGATCGGGAGCCTAGAGAGCAAAAGGCCTCTCTGTTTTCTACCGATCAAAGACTGGTTGCAGCCTGAAAACAGCTGCACCTGGTTATGCAACTGGGGAACAAGGCTAGCCGGCCCCCGGGCCAGCAACTACAAAAACGAATGAAGTATCTGCATTTACAGTTTCTCCTATGATGTATTTTAGCGTGTTCCACAAGAGTGATGTCAGGTACTCTGTGGAAAAAGAACCAAAACTGTTTAAAAACATGTATTATCTTTTTTTCGTGGTCATTTTTTCTTCTATTAAAGGAGGGAGTGGATAGTGGACTATTTTACTGCTTCCTGGTTTTGTAGCAATTAATCATTTCCAGCTAAATTTTTTTTTTCCAACCTGAGAAGTTTTGGATATTCAAATTTTTGTCATGTGAAAACCAATTGAAAATTCAGTTTTTCTCTGAACAAATTGTAATTCTCAGACAACACTTCTGAAGTGAATTGCTGTACTTTGTAGTGTTATATGTTATTTTATATGTTCACCTTCAAACTTCACCTCTGAAGAAAATTTCAGTGTTGACTGAATCTGAAAGCCAAGTGAGCAGAGAGAAAGAAATGTAAGAGCTCTCTGTTTACAAGGATATGCCTTTATGAACAGAAGGATCAATATGCTATGTTCAAAGCTAAGCAATTCAGGTCAATGCTCACAGAGTATCAAAACATTTTATTGCTAATGTTGATGGAACTGGCACAGAGATCAGAGACGGAGAGAACACAAGAGCAGAGTTCCAGTAAATTTTATTTGAAAATCCTTGTTTATTTTAAAGGATTCAGATTTTGGATTGGATATATAGAAATAAAGAATAATCCAGTTTTTGTACTTAGCTTCAAACCATATGGCCCATATGACAAAAGGCTGTGATTTCATTTGTAAACAAGGAGGAAGGAAGAAATGGTAAAGTTTTAAACCTAATTGTTACAACATTAATAATAAGTTTTTTCTTCTCTGTTTTAGTAATCTTTAGTTTAAGATCTTTCATTAATATGTCTCCATATAAAATCATAGTTATTAGTACAAAGAATGGAAGGTATTTATTCAAAAACAATTTTTCTTATATTCCTCTGGCACTCAGAATGTAGCAGAACATTTAATATTAAAATTTGTTTCTTGTTTACATCAAAACATCACTTTGGATAATCTTATTTTAATATCTTATCAGATTTTAGCTTTTTTCTTTTGTTCACTTTGATTTCCTCAAATCCGTTTCATAGCTTAGAGAAATAAACGGTATACGTGAGCCTGAACTTCAAGTTATGACACTTTTTGGTCGTTTTTGCACTAAAAATGTCTTTTATGATTGTCTTTCCAAGATATGGAGATGTATGTGTTTATCTACCAGCACAATATTCCAGTTTCAGGGATGACTTAATCATACCAAATCATGTTCTTTATGGATTTTTATCCTTGAAAAAAGTATGAATTAATGAATAGATATTTCTTCTGCACCAAGTTGACCTTATAGTCAATATTTTAACTTTCAGAAAGCTTTCTCTATACAAATGACATGCTTAAAAATTATTCTCTGCTTTGCATAATCAGTGTTAAAACTTAACTTTTGTCATATTTAGTTCAAAGCTTTTCCTCTCCTTCTTTGTTTTTTGGGGGTAAGAAGGAAGGCAAATAGCACCCAGTTTTTCTTTGGGAACTTAAAACTGTCCTCATGTTGAAGACTGGGTCTATTAACTTCCAAGTAAAATGATCTTACTGGAGCTGTAGAACATTTTGCTTTCTTGAATTGAGAAAAACAATATTCCTTTTGTCTGTCTTTAAATCTTTGGAGTACTCTGTTCCATTTCCAAAGAAGAGATATTGGTTGGCAGCTCTGAGACACAATTAAAAACAAAAACAACTTCTGTGTCTATTGTTCTCTCTCAGGACATTATATTTATAATGAAAATCACTTGCAGTAATCCAATACAAGGTGTCTCAAGGAAAATCTCACTTTTCTTTGATGTGAATGTCAGATAAAATCCCTGTAAATGAGAACATTGGGAAAACGTCTTGTTAGAAATAATACATTTCGAACTTAAAGTAGATTCTTAGTGGCTTTGCTGATTTCAGGCTTTAGTGAAGATAGTGAATTGGATTAATGAAAGATACAGTAGTTAATGCAAAGGCAGGAGTAAAATCAATGTTAATGGAAACTATACAAGTGTTTGTTATTTGCTCCAAAGATATCCTGACTTAAGAGAGTTTAAGCAGCTGTACTGGATTGTCAGAATGTTTGTTAACTTGCATTTTGTTTGGAACCCTAGCATATAGCTATTATTTATTATCATAATCAATTTTAAATGATTCCTGAAATTCATTATCTAATAATTAGTTATGAATTGACCACTACTTCTGTACTAACAGTGGTAACTTTTGTGCTCCACTGGAACTGTTGAACGAACCACATGAAAAGAAAATAGTATACTAGTTGTAATTAAAGAAGAGGTCTTCAATCCTCATATACAGAAATATTTTTTTTTGAAAGTAGAAAAAACATAAATATGTCATACAGAATGTTACTTTAGGGATTTCTGAAAGTGTAATCTCAATGCTGAAAGAATTCCTAGGTTTCCTTGCGTATCTGGCAAATAACCGGTAGGTTCGTCTCTAAAATTAATCAATTGATAGAAATAATTTAAAATCCTATATAAAAATCAAGATTATGACACACCTTTCCTGCTTCTGAAACATAGTTGTACAGAATGTCAAAATGAAATTTTCCTAATCAGGTTAAAACCCATTCTATTCTAAATTGGATATACTTTCACAGAACACAAAATTTTATTGTTTGTTCCTTGCACTTGTTGTTGAATTAAATGGAGAAAATCAGACTAACTGTAAACATGCCTAGTCTAAACTTGGGAAAGTAGTAGTGACTGCTATTTTTGTCTATGGTGACTTTTTCAGAGGCAATTTGATACTGAACAAACAGTTACTACTGGTACTCTGATGGATGACGTAAAGAAAGTGATGCATGCATTATTTTTCATGAAAAAGCAGATGGATCAGGAAATAATGTGTTTCTGGTACATGTCTAAAAGGCTGGAGTATTTTATCTCAGGAATGTTTCATATGAAGGTTATATGATTTGCAAATAAAGAAGAAGAAACTAAACTTTCTTTTTAAGCTAAAGCTTTAAAATTTGGTCTTTTTTTTAAAAAAAAAGAATTTCAGATAAAGAATATACATGAAATTTTAAAGACAGATATAAGGGATATTTTATAAACTTTTATGTAATACTTACAGTATGGCTTAAAAACATATAGCAAATGTGAAAAAAAGTTATCATCCTGCTTCCTGTCTAAGAAAACTATCAGAGTAAAGTACCATTGAAGATAGTGAACAGAGACTTCTTTAAATAAACTGAGTAGGTGGAAATACCATATAGACAAAACAAGTTTATGTGGAATAACTTCCTTTAAGCACACATAGTACATGGCTGACTGATTAAATTTTTTATTAAGATATCTTTCCTTGTGAAAATCCAAAATGGAATAGATTATAAGAAATAAGACTGTTCCGGAAATGTGAATTGGAGGCTCTCACCAATTGATTAGGTAAATTAAAGATCTCCTGGAACTGATTAGATGCTGGATGTCCAAAGAACCAGTTTGATACTAATAACACTGATAATACTGATACTATGGGAAAATATTGTGTGGCTTTTCAGATTTCCAGTATAAGAACAGTTGTCATCTCTCCTGAGTCAGTAGGTATCATTCTACCCAACAACAGCCCAATGACATCATATATAACACTCGTAAGCCACAAAACAGATTCTTATTCCGTATCACATGAAAAAGAAGCAGGTTTCAAGACAAAACCTTTTGCCTTCAGGTTTCTTTCACTGAACAGGAAGATAAATACTTTTTTCTGTGACAGTTGCAAAAAAAACTTTTGAGAAACTACTGTTTTTGCCATGAACAATGTGTATATCAACACACAAGGAGTCTTATAGATGCAGAAAATGTAGCTGCATTGCTTAGAAGTGACTACCTCAAATTCAGGGGAAAAGGAAACATTAAGAAAGTAAGGTCATTCTCCTTTTGGGCTGACAATAAAGAAATAGACAAGGCTTACAAATTATCAGTTTTTTCTCCTGATATGCCTGTGTCTAGGAAACTTGAACTGATACAAAAATCATTGAACTCAAAAAGAGAAAGCAGCAATGCTCAAAACTCAAAGTAGTAGCAATAAAAATGAAATGAAAAAGTATTTGCAGTATTTGTCATTTGCCTGGAAGGAATGAAGTACAGTGTTCACACACAGTGATTCCTCAAAATGCAGAGCAAGGTGCTACACAGGCATATCTCCTTTCATAAGAAACCAAATATTTTCAGTTGGAATAAAAACATGTCAAGCAAAGAGTTCTTCCATAGATATTTACTTCACTTACTACCAGAACAGTGGAGAATCCTCTTCTGCAAGGAAGTTAAAACCAAGAGAGTAGGTTGTTCCATTTTCTGTGTGTGAAAACATTCTAATCAATTCCTAGTCAATCACAGAGATACTTTTTGTAGATGCCTGTTCTGGCATCTGTAGCACAGGAACTAAAACCATGGACTATGTTTTCTTTGCCATCTGTACCTCAGTGTGAGCCTGAAACATTTGTGTATTCAAATGAGGTACCTGCCTTAACCCACACATTTGCATTGTCTCCACCCTTCCCTTGAGCAGCATATCCTGCTGACACCTTGCCCCCCTATTACACACGGCTTTATTCCTGACCCATCAGAGCTCAGGCTTCACCCTGCACTGCTGACCTCACCCAGAATCTCCTTCTGAGTTGAAGGTGAGATCAGCACCCTAAATTTTGAGCAGAAAGCCATCTATCCCTTTTATCAGGGGCTTGCAGAAATCATATATGCTTAAGCAGGTCACTCTTTCCTCTCTGTCACACCTGCACTGATTTTTCCCCTGGGTTGCCCTTTTCTGAGTGTGAACAAACATGATTCAGGTTTAAACCAGAGCCCCCACTGTGACATGGGACATGTCATTTATACACTCCTTTTCTCTAGAGTGAGTTTTCACTTCAAGCAGTTTGCTCTATTTCAGCTATAGGTAGAACAGCACCGTAAGCAGAACAAATTGACTTGCCTTAGGAAGTCAATTTCCTTAAGGAAATATCACCAGACAAATTGGAAGTGCTAAACTTTATTATATTATTTTATTGCTTTCTCTGGTTATTCAGGAGAGAGAGTTGGTAATTTTTGTGAGAGGAACATAAAGTGGAAAATTTTAACTTTTCTGATTTTGCTTTATCTTTGCCTGTTGAAGATGGGGTGGTCTTTCCATCTATCAGACACCACAGTCCTCTGAATGTCTGGAATGGATTATGGTTAGCTACAGTCGCTACTGAAACCAGCTCACCCTATTTCAGAGAAGGTCCTTTTCCTTCTTTAGCCAGACTGAATCAATACAGTAGTTATGGACTTGGTGTGTTTTCTTTTAGAGGTGTGGAAGTGCAAGTACCAGCAGCTGATTTTTAAAATTTTACTGTATATGCAGCAATCTTATAGACATACCTAATAAATAGACAGTAATCTTATAGACATACCTAATTTAAAATTTGTCCTGCAACTGTAGTGTTATATCAGTTTTACTCCATCTAAATCAAACAGGTGAAAAAATATTATAAATATTACAGTCTTTTTGATAACTGTGGGTACACCTCATGTATTTATCACCAGGGTTTAAAGGACATATTTTTCAAAAGGTGTGCAAAAATCCATTCCTTGTGCTTGCAATTTTCTTTCTTCATTCCTCTTACTGTTAAAGATAATAAAGGGGAGACAGAGAAGAAAAGAGGGATACATCAGTCTTATATTACTAAGGCACTCTCTTCTTTTTTCTTGGCCTCAGTGCTGGAACATGGAAGGTGCAGTACCTCAGATCTATTTTTAAGAACAGAGAGAACTTAGACAAAGCCTCCTTTACACACGGTTGCTTTGAATCTCTTTTGAAAGTTTGGTGCAGCTGTGAGGTTAATTCTATGGCAGGAGACTTTCTGATGCAGTCATTGATTTCTTAATTGCTTTAAAGCTACAAAGAAAATGGTTTTTGTGCATTCCTTACCAGAATTGGAAAATACATACACAAGTTCTTTGACAGGAAAGCCAGACTCACCCTTTTGCAGTTAACCCTTTTGTTATTTATTCAGTCATGGGGGATTTTAGCTTAGAAGATAGTCTCCAATCCCCTCATTCCATTCTCAGATGCTCCCGGACTGGAATTTTAAAATTACTTGCTGCCTAGTTATGTTATTATTTATTTATTAATGGGCCTTATATGTTCCCTGTGGGGCAGCCTTGGAAGCCATTTCTCACTTATGATTACAGGCAGTGACCATCTTCCTCAGCAGGTGTGATAAATTTAAATGGTTTGAAGGCAACACATTCAGAGCTCATTAGAGTAAGTGTCATGCAAGTATTTTAGGTTAGAAGCTACTCCTGTTATAGTTAGTAGATATTGATTAAAAATTTGTTAAAATCTGCATCATGCTTTTTCAGTCGCTTGCTGTTCTTTAGTGTCTGGAATATGTGATATTGCAATGTTCAAACTGCAATACAAGACCATTTCAAAGCTGATATAAAGGATTTGAATTACTGTCATCCCTTTTTTCTTTAATCTAAACTTTCAGCTTTCAGTGAGAATAAGCTGCAGCTTCTGCATCATGTTATCATTTATATTTTGTCATGTTTGCTCTATATTTTAATTTCCGACTGGAACAAAACAACAATTACTAAAAAAACCCAAAAACACACAGTGGGTATCTCTGCTTTAGTGTATTTAAATCTGAGGTTTAAGATAGGGGATTGTCTTTTAGTACATTTAAATCCATGAGGGTTTTAGTATTTTTCAGTCTGTTGCATGTAGTATCTATGAGAAGAATATATCTGCAAAAGATGATAGTGTTGTGTTGTTTCTGAAATCTTACTCATGGCACCAAATGGAACTTGAATCTCACTTCTTTTATACAACAAAGCATATTAGCTTCAATTTTTTTTAAGGGGAAGGGAGGAGAAGGGGAGAGGGAAGAAATAATGCATATGAGGTCAATAATACTAAGTTTATAATTTATATAGAAAAAACCCCCACAAATCCTGGTTGCTTCCAATCTGTATTTATGGAAAAGTATTTGAAAATTCTATGTCTTCAAACCACTTAAGTAATCACTATATTAAAAAAAAAAAAAATAATCGTATGAGTCCTTTTAGTCCTTTTGGAACATCTTTAGGAAGGATTTAAGTTATCCAGAACATAATTTTTGCATATGTTTCCACCGAAATATTCTCAAATTCATAGTATTTATGTCACTCATAAGCTATGCATTAGCCAATTTCTACATGACTTAAAGAGAAAAGGGTGTGACAATCTTGGTATTTCTCTAGTCCTTTTCTTTAGAAAATTTTTAATTCTAAACATTTTTATTGACCAGTAGCTGGGTAAAGGATCCATCTTATAACTGGTGTCCTGAGTTGAAGTATATTCTATCACCATCTTCATAAACTGTTGAAACCAGGTGAGGCAGTGCTCCCTGCCTCCCCCCACTCTGGATTATCTTCTGTTAATGGGCCCATCAGCACCTTGCCACACAATTCACAGATAACTCCCTCCTGGACTATCTCCTGTTACTGGGCCCATCAGGCCTCACCACATGACTCATCATCCCATTGTGAGATGCTCTGCCCAGAGGGAGGAACCAAGCATTCCAGCCTGGATATAAGCTGAGACTCTGAACATCAGAGCAGTGCTTACCTACTGGACTCCCAGAGGACAAGAGCTACTGCTGGATCTTCACTTCATCAGAACCACTCTGCTTGGACTGCTACCACCATAGAGTGTCGAGTTGTATTCTGTTTTTTGTCAGTGTTCTTGTACTACTGCATTTATTTATTTATTTTAAATTTTTTTTTCTATAAAATTATAATTCTGACTTACGATCTCCCACTAGTTTGATTTCAAACTAGAACAACTGGAAATAAAGTATACCACGCTCTTAAAAAAATTTATACCAAACAATTCAATATTTTTAATTACACTGCTTTAATAGATAATATTAATGTTTAACTACTTCTAAGTCCATCAGTAGATTTAAAAGCACTAACAATAAATTCACAATGTAATTATTAAAGAAGTTTTAATGAAAGATGTATCTTTTCTGAGGTATTTTCTCAGTATAAGAACAAGTGAGATGAATTCAATGAAGCATTTCTTGATTTATTACATTTCTTTGGAAAATCAGTTTCTAACAATTATTTGATTTGAGGTGATTCCATCTGAAAAATTTTATCCCCTGAAAATCAGGTTCATTTTCATTTTGTATAATATAGCAGAAATTTAGGTAATGAAATATTAGTTGCATTTGCAAGTCTTATCTGTCTTTTTAGGTTATCAACCTGTCTTTCATTCTTGTACACTAATGAGAGAAAGGCAGGTAATTAATATATTTTGGATATTATCCAAGAAGAAATTAAATATTTCCAAGCCAATAAAGTTGCTTTAACATCAGATCTTTCTTCTTCAAAACTAAATGCAAGGAACAAACACCCACCCTCAACTGGAAAGTGTCAAATAAAGCCCTTGTCATCCTACAAGAAAGGAAAACTTTCTCTCTCGTGAACAGCCACCAAAAGGTGTAGTTATATATACAAATTTTTTTGCTTCACAGATTAAGAATTCCTTTTACTCATTCGAGTGGCTTATAACCAGCAGGACAAGTTCTTTCAGCCACTACAGTTTCTAACACAGGAGTTCTAACAGAGGACAGGACACTTGCTGCACTTTACCATCTAGAGCACAATTCAAGGATTTGTTTATTTGGTGAGAGTCTCAGCTACAGCATTTATTGCCAGGTTTGTGATTTTGACAAAACTGAACAAGATAACATTTGTTGGAGCTGTGGGTGCTAGAGGGAAATCAAATGAAAGTTAATAAGTGATGCACACTGCTGAAAAATATGATTATAGTTTGAAGATCTCCTGCTGTCCTGCTGCTGCAATCAAATCTTAACTAAAAGGTATAAAAAGCTGCAAAGGGCAACACTTTGGGAACACAGCTTCAGTGTTTGGTAGATGGATACATATAAGTTAATTAGTGCCATCTATTTGCAAGACAACATCAAAACATTTCTGAACATAAAAGTTGAATTGCACTGGAAAAGTGTTTATAAGAATGATTATGTTGCCAGGCAAGAATGAATCAACCGAATGCTGCAGTGTATGGTATAAAATCCATGTATGGGGCGTATGGGCACTCACACAGGAAAGAAATCCTACACACTATGTGCATGTGAGTGCAGGGTTTGTTTATCAGGGGATTTTTTGTTTGCTTTTCTGCAAATGCTTTTTTTTCATGTAGTTAAATATGTTGAAACAGGCAACATAAACTCAGAGTTTGGTGAATAATATTCATTTACGTCCTTTTCTTCTGATACATGGCTTGTAAATAGATTCTAGTTTATCTTTGGAGATTATGACAGATTAAGTCTCACTTACTGATTTAATAATCCCGCCACCTGTGTCATTCTTGCCTGCAAGGTACCCTTTTGTTCTCTGGTTTTCAAAAGCCCATTGGTAACAAACTCAGGGTAGGCTGGAAACTTGCTACAGCAATGTCTGATAGAAAACAAGTGCTTTTAAGTAGAAGATGGTATTGTTTTAGGAAGAACTGGTAAAAATGTTTTGTCAATTAAACAATATGTTTTATCTATCATGCTATTCTAATGTCATCAATTTGCACAGCAACTCTTTAAATGTACTGACATATTTTGCCCTGAAAATACATTACTGATAGGACTCATGATAAGGAGAAGTGGCTTCTACTTGTTTTCATTTTTTTCATCAATAGGTTGCCAAAAGATATGCCTAAAATACAATTACCTTCATAATTTGAAATAGCAAATGGTCACTTTATGTTTGCCTACAATAATGGAAGTGTTATATGGAGAAAGTGTTGTCTTCACTAATGTCACATGAAGAATTTCTACTTGTAATTGACAATAAATCAACATGCTGTTACTGTCACGTTACCTTACACGTATTGTGAGGTACTATCATTTGCAGAGCATAAAGGAAATATAAATGACAACTTTATGAACTTTAAAGTACTTTATCTGCCTTTCCTCACAGAGAAACTGAATAACTAGTTTTGCTTTTTAAGATTATCAAGGAGGATTTTGAAAGTGGGTTTCACCATCCTTACAGTGAAAACAATTCATAGGAGCAATATTATGTAAATATCTCTTATGATTCTGAGGCCAACTGTCAGCTGTTTGGCCTTCTCAATAATAAGATTTTGAGTTTCAATATGAAGACTTAGCTTTGTTTTCTAAACAGTTTTAACATAATAGAGCACTGTTTTCTCTGCACTAGCATCTTTTACACCATAAATTTTATGAACTTTTTCTGTTTATCAACTTTCAGTGCATTCAGCTTTGTAGGAGGTTAGCAATACAGTTTTCCCTCAGAACAAGAGCAGACAGTTTTGGATGATGTGGTAAACTACTTAGGCCCTGTGGTTAAACTTTGTCTTAAAAGGGATGGTTTTAGACCAAATAAAGAGAAGCATCCAGTAAGTAGCAGATTCTGCAGTCGAAGGATAGTGTTTTACACTGTGCCACTCCTTCCTGTGCAGCAAGGGACCACTGCCCAGCTGCAAACTTTTACCCTATACACAGAGCCCCTCTCTAGAGCTTTCCAAGGAAGGACCATACATTTTGCAGCAGAACTCCTAGCAGAGGAACTGGGGTGTTCCTTGGTAAACTCTCTTTTTTATTGTGTGTGTGGGTCCCCACCCCTGGAAGACCAGGACTGTGAATTGCTACCACAATGATCATCCACAGGTCTCTGGAGCCATGGGAGCAGATCTCTATCTATCTCTTTCCATATCTTTCCCTTACTATCTCTCCTTTCTTAATCTCTTATCTCTTCTTTCAAATTGTAGCACAGCTATACACTGCTTTTCCCAACAATCCTATAGTCATTAAAATAAAACCTACTGCTGTTTTTATATTGGTTATTTAGTGTTTCACTTTATTCCACTCCAAGAGATCCTTTAGTAAAGGCCTTACTGTCATGCCTCACAGACTGGTCACAACAGGCAGGCTGGGATTCTAAAATGTGTATGAGCCAACACAAGGTTTTCTCTTTTAAGATAAAAGTTCTGTGAGGACTTCCCCTTAAGGAGATAAGTTTCTCTAGGCCTTTAGGGACTCCTATAGCCAAACACACTAAATTTCTTGTTTGCTGCTTTGGAATTCTAAACACAGCACAAGTTTCATTGGTTATCTTGTATCACAGGGTGCCAAAATACATTCCTTTCAGTGGGTTTGTTCAGCTAGCAGGACATCATGGGTGTCATCACAAGTGCTAAGCATCTATGATTATCAGCTGACCTTGAGTGAATTCATTTGTATTTCAGACACCCAAAATGCCTGAGAAAGAAGGAAGGCTGTCTTCTATTCCAGACATTTTGCCAAGAATTGTAGACAAACTATTGTGAAGTTACTAATTTCTGCAGTACTGTTGATGAAAGAACTTGCGTTGATGAATTCTGCAGGACTCTTGCCTTTCTTTCAGCAGGAGCCTCCATCTGTCTGCTCACAGAGACCACACATGGGCCCCAGCAGGTGACATGGCTTGGCACATCATTGCTTTCTTCCTTTACAATGAGCAGTGAAACTGTGGTGCTGAGAGAGTTACATCATTGCTTTGTGGAGATCTGTTACCTGTAGAGAAAACTTATTTCTCTACTGTAAAATGGGTCACAGTAGTCTATAGCTTTGTTGCTGTGAGACACCTTGTGCAAAGTTATCTATTAATCCCAAATCTTATTCAGGTCAATGGGAATCTTTCTGTTTTGGGAGTTATGCTCAGCTGGAATTTTCAGTTCTTTCTGAGATCCCAGGGAAACATTTTAGAGTTTCTCTGTACATAAACCCACTTTTATTTTACAGCTATGTAAAAAAAATTAGACTGCAAATTTCATAGGATGGTATATTTCATATAAGGATGTGTCAGTGAATTGAAACACACCAACTAAATAATTCTTCAATTACATACATAATAGGTACAATATTCCAAACATCTCCAATCATACAGAAAATTTACAAGCATTACTTTTGTAGGTTTGAAGCAGATTTTAACTATGCTAAGTACTTTATTGTGACCTTTGAATTGTATGCTTAATAGTGTCATTTTATGGTAAATAGACTTTTTTTTGCGTCAAATTATTTTTTTTGAACCAGTGTTCATATGACCTTGCCTAGGTTAATATAGTTTGATATCCTCCTACTATTTTGAGTATTATAAAATTCAATGACAGCAATTTGATTGATTACAGGAAAGATTTTTCCACTATTGCCATTGCCACTGGAACAATTCTTAGGCCATAACCTTCATTCAAGGTTAAGCAGGTGCACTCCGTAAAATCATATTTGCAGGGAAAAAAAGGTGTCTGCAATGCTGCAATTGGATGGCCATGAACAAATCACTTTGAAAAAATTATTTTCTCTGCTTCTGATGAAGCAGACCTAATCTTTTGCATCCTTACTCATGCAACTGAAATTAATCCTGACTTTCCCTAGATGTGAAAAGTGGAAAAGACTTATTGTTAACAAAAGTTAAAATCTAATAAATTTGAAGACACACTCAAATACTTTTCCATGTCACCTCTCCAGCACAGTGCTTTACAGAAAAATGAACACACTAAATGGGGTTTGTGAGAAGAGCAATGGTCAATTGACAAGAAGTGATTGTACCCTGATTCTTAGATTCTCTCTCATAATCAGATATCATATAAATATTGAATGAAAAATATGAAATTCAGTAGTTCATAACCCAGACACTGTGTGGTATAAGTATTGCCAGGTTCATCTGTCATCTGTTGGGAGCTGGAGAGGTGGAATTTGTTGTGCAGCCCTATCTCTAATGAGCAAAATCAGCTGTGGGAAGAGATTTTCTGGCTGGACTCAGGACGTGCACCCTCAGAAGTGCAGCGTGGGAATGCTGTGCTTGAACTCCTCAGGGCAATGGTCAGTCAGCCGAAAACAATCTCCCTGGAACCCAGGAAAAGTCTGCAATGGGAAGATGAGTCTATATTAAACATCCTCCTTGCTTTCTATATATGAGGAGTCTGACAGTACATTCTATATTTTCTTCACAAACTGCCTGGGAAGTTATATAGAGCACGTCAGTTCTCTCAGTGATTTAATGCATTTAAAAGTACCTCACCACTTGCTATATTCAATAATTCAGACAACTTGGCTGGAAGTTGAAATGTGTATGATAGTGTTTTAGCCTATATTATTTAGCCTGAAGTATATACTAGAGTTTATTTTCTTTCTTTGTCATAGTAGTATTTCTTCCCTCACATAGTGATAAGCAATGATAAAATCCAATTATTAAGTTTGGAGCACCATTGTAATAAATGATAAGAGCAGCTTGTTTCTAAATGTTTTGTCCTTTTCCTAGAAAATTGAATTTTGACAGTGAAAAATTGACATTTTATGAAATTGAGTTTTGCCAGATCTGATATGCTCACTGAATGAGATGGGAGAACTGCATTTAATGCATTAACTGTTAGATAGCTTTCTCGTTTAATATTTGTCAACAAGTTTAATTAGCAGGAAGAGGTGAGAGATTAGATTTTTGGAGGTAACAACATATAATAAGGCTGCAGTATAAAGTTATATTGAAAGGTACATTTAACAATTTGAATGTAAAGAAAATCTAATCATTATATGTATGGTATAAAGGATATATTATCTATAATAAAATATCATTAAAATATGCAGGTTGTATTTGTTTTAAAATACTGTGTATGCAGCTGTTAATTGTGTAGTTCCCAGTCTTATAAATTGAAGATAAATAACCTTGATATAGCCTTTGGAGATAAATACTTTAATGAGACATTTAAAATTAATTATTCCATCTCGGGCTCAAATTTGTTGTTTAGTCACTGCCCATTCCATACAATGAAACAACACAAAATACAGAGGAAACTAGTGGTGGGTAAATCTCTAAATTTTTGACTACTATTCAAACTTCTGGGAATGTAAAATCTGCACAGAAAATACTGCAAGAATTGTCTGTGGTATTTCAGTGTCTTTTATCCAGTCATATCTGGATCATGGCAGAACCAAGACACAAAACATTTACAACACAAAGAAAATGGAAAAAATACATTTTTTCCAATTTACTGCAACAAAATATTTTACAAGTCATTTCAAGGAGAGGGAGGGACATACCTTTGTTTGACCAGAATCCTTCAATTAAGTCTCATGAAGATAAATTTGGGTTCTAGTGTCTGCTGGTACATTGCCATTCTTAGCAAATATGTACCTGTACCTACAGAAAGAGCAACAACACATCAGTGGAATTATGTGTCACTTGCAATCTAGATGCATCAGAATGTCCAATAGTGGAGAAGCAGTATTTGGTTTAGCAATGGTCAAAATCTTAGGAAGTGACTCCATAAGTTTGCTGCCTTCTGATAATTTTATTTCACACAGTCTAAAAACTATATAATACATATTTTTCAAAGCTTAGATACCTGTTGCAAATTTACAGGCATGAAGTAATTTGCCAAACTGCCCAAGAGAGATCAGAGCACACCAGCTCAAAAAAGTTGAAAGCTGGAAGCATTACAAAAGTACAAGCTTGACCAACACTGTTTGGAAACTGCTAAAATAAAAACCCCAGAAAACAAAACCAAACCATAAAAACAGCTGTGGAATTTGCAATTTATTGATGGAGGAACACGTCAGCTGATTTAATATTCATAACCTGTGCCTAGTAAATTATTCTTCTTTACAGAAAATTTTTCCAGGTATGACAATTTTGTAGAGTCCCTCATGTTTTGGTTTTTGTAATAGAATAAAAATTACAATACTACATGGCACACCCCAATGAATTTGTTGAACAGGATATTACTGTAGGAGGGAAAAACAAGACAAGCTCAATGAACTGGAAAATATCAGCTGAAGACAAGAAGCTTCAGTGTTGGCTGAATTCCCACTGGATCAGGCTCTGTGTGAAGGGACAGCCACACTAGGGAATAGGATTTCATGTTTAATCTAGTCTCTTGTAATGGGACCTCTATTATCTGTTCTAATGAAAGATGTGTCTGTGCAGTGTTTTGCAGGCAGATGTGAATTTGCTCTGCCAGTTTGCTAACCTGCCTGGAATCTGTGTGTGTCAGACAATGAACCTTAGCTAATGTACATTGTTTCTCATAGGAGCTTATTAGCTCAGCTTTGATGTTATCTAGTGTATCTACTTTGTTTCTGATTTGGAAGTGGCTGGCTTCCAACTGGCTTCAAGTATGGGTAGTTGCCATCACAGCGTTCAACTGCATCTGTGCTTGAAATGCAGTGCAGATGCACTTTCAGAATTCCAGAGAAAGAGATATCACTACCATGAAAAATAGATTTTGGTGATTACTATCAAACTGGAAAAAAGCCAATGATAAGTTTAATTTGGGTGATGAACACAACATGTGGTATATTTTACCAAAGAAGAAAAACTGGATATGAGGATAGATTCTCAAGGAGAAAATACTGGATGTTCTGGCAGTATTCATTTACCTTTGTAAGTCAGATTACAGATATAACAACACATCGTAAAATTGTGTTTCTTGAGTGGAAAAAAGACTTTTATTTTACTGAGGTTAAGCAGGCTGGGTCACTGGGTCCTCTGCACGGACTTGAAGGCCTGAAGATGGAATGATATTAATTCTCATACAAAGTCCGGGATGCAAGATCATAGATTTTTCTCTACAAGATCAATTTCTATGGCAAATGTAGAGTGTACATGAAAGGACTCACAATTACATTTTGAAGATTTCCTATTGTCAAAGGCTATGAGGACATAAAAATTTGCTGTACCTTACTGCTGGGGCAGCTCAAATCTCTGGGGAGGAGTACACAAGACAAAGCATTAGGATTTTACCAACTTACCAATCAGCTCAGGGGGTCTAAATTTTTACCAGTTTAGCTGGTAATGTACAATGGGAAAGTACAATGTTTTTGCTTAGCATGAAGAAAAAAAATATTCAACAACCAAAAAAAAAAAGAAAAGTTAAGTTAATGGTACTGCTTTGCAAAGCAGCACAAAAAATACAGTTTATTGTTCCTACATCTTGGAGGTTTTTCAATGCCTCTTTGTGGGGACTTCAAGTAAAAGTAAACCCTTTTGTTCCTAGAGGAATGCATCCTGTCTCCTTGTTTGTAGAGCTAATAACCAGTCATACTTCTGGATGTTCAAACAGACTCAACCCTCAGTCTACACACTGCTCTTGGAAAACATCACATATAATTTTCTTATAAAATTTCCATTTTTTTCTCCAAAAATATTCCACTCTCATTTTGGAAGCATATGAACAGATGGAATTATACAGTACCAAAAAGCAGTAGTAAACTCAGACAAAATAATCCAAGAAAGTGATTAAAAAAATTATCTCAATCCACTATGATACTTGAAAAGTATCCCAACTCTGAGTTAGTCCTCAGGGGAACTCAGATGTTTATGGCAGCTAGGAAACTAAAAACATTAAATATGGTCAACATAAAGGGGGAAAATAGATACTGACAATTAATGTATTTCAGAAACACTACAAGAATTCTATCTTTTTTTTTTTTGCTTTTTTTTTTTCTATTCCTGATGATCTACTATTGAAAATAATATGGTTCAATCAGATACCATGAGAAAATCTTGATTATTACTCATTTTGCGTTACACAGCAGCCTCCAATCAGACAGAGTGTAAGATGTGCATATAAGTAGGAAGAATGAGGGGGAACTCAGGTGGGCAAATAGTCAGAAAAAGAGGGCAAAAAAGACATAATGCTGTATGTGTTCCTGTGGTAGTGGTAAAAAAGAATGAACTGGAAGTTTTTGCTTCATTTTATATTAAAGCAAAAGATCATGATGGATGAAAAGCTGGACATAAGCTGGCAAAATGCAGTTGCAGCCCAGAAACCCCCATTGTGCTGGGCTCACCCAGAGCCCCGTGGGCAGCAGGGCAGGGAGGGGATTCTGCCCCTCTGCCCCCTCTGCTGAGACCCCACCTGCAGGGCTGCATCCAGCTCTGGGGGCCAGCACAGGGAGGACAGGGACCTGCTGGAGCCAGGCCACAGGAGGCACCGAGGTGATCAGAGGGGTGGAGCAGCTCTGCTGTGAGGAAAGGCTGGGAGAGCTGGGACTGTTCAGAGTGGAGAAGTCAAGGCTCCAGGGAAACCTTAGAACCCCTTCCATTACCTGAAGGAGCCACAAAAAAGTCAGAGTGACTTTTCACCAGGGCTTGCACAAGGCCAGGTGTTCAGATTGACGTGGCAAGGGGTAATGGCTTTAAACTAAAAGAGGGTCGATTTAGATTGGACATTAGGAAGAAATTCTTTACAAAGAGGGTGGTGAGACACTGGAGAAGGTTGCCCAGAATGGTGGTGAATGCCCCATTCCTACAAATGTTCAGGGTCATGTTGAATTAGGCTCTGAGGAGCCTGATCTGGTTGAAGACGTTCCTGATCATAGCAGTGTTGGAACTTGATCTTTAAGGTCTCTTTCAAGACATTCTATAATCATAGAATAATACATTATACATTCTATGATCATAGAATGCTTGTTATGTTAACAAGTACAATACATTGAAAGAAGGAATGTTTTTTCCGTCTGTCATGTGAGTGGAGATCTGAATCTTCAGTTTATCTAAATTTCTGTAAAGGAGGATGAAAAGATTATTTTTCTTATAGTTCACCAAGTGGTATGGAGGCAAGGTATATTCCAGGATCATCTATTACTGAGGACAGGTAGAAGTTTAAGGAGTATTCCCTGACACGCATACTGAAGGTTATAAATACAGTTCTAGTTTATTGTAAAGTGTCTTCTATTAGATCAGACTCTGATTATATCAAATATTTTTCTGCTTTTACATTTCCTCTACAAAGCAATTTCTGGAAATGAATGAAAGAAAATATAGGTGTTTGTCTTGGTGATTTAAGGACTATGTCCGTGACAGGTTTATTTTTCCTTCTTCAGCCTAATCAGAGTGCTGTAATTGAACTACCAACAACTGAAGATTATTGTCTTTGAACTAATGTTTCTGATCCCTTATCACTCACTGGACTTTCCTGATTTTATGAAGCTATTCTTATGTGAGTTTATCAATCTATTGACACCTCTATCTTCCTATTTTTACAGTCTGCAAGTATGACTTCTGAGGTTTTCAATTTTGGGGAAGTGTTCCAAAAGTCTGTTTCTGTATTTATGCTGCTGCTCATTTGGCTTTTCATTTTCTGTGGTGATGACTGCATAGAACATTGATTCTGTTTAGTGCATGAGACTTATTTTTTACTCCTAGTGCCAGTTAATGAGTAAATGACACCCTTTTAGTTACCCTTTAATGCTCTTAGGATATCTGATGTGTGGCAGAAGCTCAAAACAAATGACCCATTTCTTATTGCTAGATGTTTAAAATATACATGTAAGGTTCTTCTATAATATAAGTAGTTTTGTCTTTTGACAAAAGACACACATAAAATATGTTCTGACAATGAATTATTAAATCAGTAATCAACTAATTCAAATAATTCTCTTAACTGTGAGACAGCAATAAAATATTTTTTGTGCATTACCTCCAATTAAAAGAACTTTATGAACCATATTTCACACAGAATGTGTTCTTTTACACTTTGGCTGTCTTAAGCACAACCACAAAAGTTATTATAACATAAAACCCAAAAGTAACTGAATGAAGAAAAAAGCCTTCAGTTGAGAATTGAATATTAAATAAAATTTACTGTTGAGAGGGAGGAGATGTTGAGGACATATCATCTCCCTTCTCCAATTCAGTGGTAATACTGGTACTGAGTTTCTCGGCAGCACTATGGCTCCTTCTGGAGACAACCCCCAAACTTCACAAAGGAGGAAAAGGAAAGCACTAACCATCTCCAAAAATGAGACATTGGCCCAAGCCACCCCAGCACGCAAAGTCCTTGTGGAGAATGGAAAGAGATGCTTCTAATGTTCTCTTATCTAGTAGACCAAAGTCTGGAGTAGGTGGTCATTCAATGCATTGATCGAAAGAATGGCTCATAGTATGAGTAAAAGTAACTGGTGAAATGACATCAAAAATTGAGACTACATATGACACAAGAATGAATGGAAGGTTGATAGAAAAATAACATGAGAAAAGTAATTTTAATTAGCGTACCCTGTTTCTCAAATTCTTGCAGTGCTCTAAATCTTAGAATAATAGAATTGTTTGGGTTGGAAGGCACGTTAAAGTTCATCTTGCCCTGACATGGGCAGGGACAGTTTCCACTTGACCAGGTTGCTAAGAACCCAATTCAACATGGCCTTGAACACTTCCAGGAATGGGTCATCCACAGCTCTTCTGGGAAACCTGTTCTGGGGCCTCACCACCCTCTTTGTAAAGATTTTTTTCCCTAATATCCAATCTAACTCTACTTTCTTTCAGTTTGAAGTCATTACACTTGTTCTGTCACTACAAGCCCTTGTAAATAGTCTCTCTCCATCTTTCTTGTGGTCTCCCTTCATGGACTGGGAGGCTGCAGTGATAAGGGATTTGCTGCTGCTATAATTTTGTACCTTTAGTGCTGAAACCGATGTGTTTGTAGCCATTTTTGATATAGTAGCTGGTGCAAAAACTGGGAACCGTCCTAATTACTGGCCCTTAATTCCACACTGCTGATTCAGGCAGACTAAAGGTATCTTAATTAATGTGGTAAACATGAGTTCTGGTCCTCAGAGCAGAGTTAGTAGGAGACTGAAATAGAACCTGGAGAGGGAAAAATGCAATCAGGAATTGCCACAATTTCAAGCTAATCAAGGTTACAGTATTCTGATAGAAGAGTGAGTTGAAAATAACCTTGATGTGAGCTAGCCAGAGCCATTTTCTTAAGCCAGAGTTTATCCCTCTTATCCAGTGATGTACTCATGTAGAGGAACAGAACAGAACATGTACAGAAGAAAGAACCAGACAAACAAATTATTTGAACCCTGTATCTTCCTCTACTACAGGTAGGTAATGCCAGCTGAATATTAACATGAAATATAGTTCACCCCAATGCAGATTGCTGGGTGTATTTCTCAAAAATAGAACACCTTCTGCACTACACCATGGAGAACATAGAATACAGTTTACATTACCCAGGACTTCTGAGCATCTTTAGTTTTCTTATCAGTACTCATTTTTATACAGAAGTCTAGTAAACCCATGAAAGATAGAGAAGAACAATGAATTAATTTATTTATTTAATATAGTTTTAGTTCATTTCAAACTTGTTTCTAAATTTAGTTTTTGAACATTTAAGCAAGTCCTATTAAGGATATAGGATGTAGCAATAAACTTGAAATTTCAGCAGTCTTCATGTAATACCTAAAGAACCTAAGCATACTATGGTATGAATTTATCTGATATATTTTTACTTCCTAGAGATATCTGTTGCGTTTGCTTTGTTCAACTTTCACTTTGTGAAGAGCAATTGTTTGGAACTTCATCTTGTAATATCTAAAGTCTTCTGTTATTATGTCCATCTTCTTCTCTATGTTGAGCTAGTGATTTCTCAGAAGTAATTGCCCAGTTTCACCTAAAAAGTGTGATGACTTTGACATTTGCTGGTTACCAGCTGCCCACTCAGCTGTTTTCCATCTCTTTATTCCCTCGACAGGACAGGGGAACAAAATAAAGCAAAAAACTTGTGAGTCAACTTAAAGACAAGGAAGTCCCTTTCCTGTAATTATCATCACAGACAAAATAGATTTGACTTGGGGAAATTATTTTGGTTTTGCTAATTAAAAATAGGGTATGATAGTGACAAATACAAAACTGAAAGTAACCTGCCTCTTCCTTCTTCTCTTTTTACCCAGACTCAGCTTCACTTCTTCATTCCTGACTGAATCAGGATTCTTTTAAAATTACCACTTTATAGACCTAGGGTAGAGTAGATAAAAGCCCAGACTTTTCACCTAAATTTAAGATTAAGGAAAAAAATCAGCAACACCTTGGAATAAATGCATTGCTTTTTGACTTAATTGTGAAAGAATTTACTACAATTCAGAAAAAACAATAATCAAGTATAATTCATATTTTTTATGACTCTATGTTAATCTAAATATTGTACTGCACAATCATTCTAGTGTTTTTATTTAAATATCCCAAACACATTTATTCAAATTCTTTTATTTTTCATGTCTCAGTTCTATGCCTTGAATTTGTCTGTAGCATACTTTGGGGGTGCACCAATCTCTGCTGCCTGTGACTTGAGGAAACATCAGCAGCTGACAGGGAAAGTTTAGTTTGGATATTAGAAAAACCTTCTTCATCCAGAGGGTGGCTGAGCACTGGAGCAGGCTCCCCAGGGCAGTGGTTACTGCACCAGCCTGGCAGAGTTCAAGAAGTTTTTGGACAACTCTCCCAAAAACATGGTGGAATTCTTGGAATGTCCTGTACAGGACCAGGAGTTGGACTTTGATGATTTTTGTGGGTAACTTCCAACTCAAGTTCCTATAGTTCTAGAAAATTCCAGAACATTCATTTATAGAGATGTTTATGTTTTTCTCATGAGTATTTATGTAATCTTGAAGAAAAGATGTAATTCTCTAATTACTTTATGTCTTCTTGCACATCTACCACATTAAGCACAATACATTTCTTCAAAAGACTGCATTTACTTACTCACATTGTTCCATCCACACGATTAATTTAAATTGACACAGATTGAAGAATATATTTCAACTTTCAGTCAGAATAATTCAATAGCTAACAGATATCACACATGTGACACTGTTGAGGATATGTCTCAGTAGGGACATGACTATACATTTGTAAATTCATGTGTCAAGGTATTTGAATATGTATTTGGGACATTATGAAGGGACTTCATGCCATTAAAGAAAAAAAAAGCAACAAAAAACCACATATCAGGACAAATGTTTCAAGGACTATATGCTTCATGCTAGTTTAAAGAGAAATCACATTCATTTCCTTTGGGCAAATTACGGTGAGATTTCAACAACTTAAAATGAACATATAAGTAGGAATACATATAGTGGATTTCATATAGGAAATCTGTATATCAAAATTTAGGTCAAACTCAGGCATAGATAAACAGCTGTTTTACTGCAGCACCAGGTATAGAACTGAAATAAGAGACTACAGTAACATAATTTCTCAGTTCTTTGGCAAGAACTGAATTCTCTTTTGATAAAATTTCATAAAAATCTCTTACCTCTTATATTTTGCCTGAGAAGAATAAATAGTGAAATTTTGAGAGAGACAAGTACTATACAAGCTCAAGTTTACCCTTCACTTTGAAATATTACTGAAATGACATAACTTTATACATTTAACTATTTTAATTTATAAATGACAATTATTCTGCATAAACGAGTGCATTTAAGATACATTAATTTGAATTAATGTATCTTACATTAATTAAATTAATGAATTTGTATCTGGTGCTTATTCTCTGAGTCACTGAAGACAGATTTGGTCTTGCTGTGTGTTAAGGGAAAAGTCTCTTTATCGTTCTACAGACACACATTTGCATGAGGCAAGGGATTCTTCCTCATTATAATGTAGCTAGATCTCAGGTTTGTGTCCTCCAGCATCTTGAAATACAAAAGCTCCAGTGAAACATGGTCCATTAGAAGGTTTAGCCATTTCTGTTGCAGTCTGGCCATCTCCCATTGGTAGTCTTGGAAAGTCATTGTCATAGAAATGTTGGTTGAAGAAACATTGTCTGATTCCATCCACACCTCTCCCTTAGCGACTATTTCCCCTTGTTTTATGGGTGGCACTTTGAAGAAACATTTAATTCCATCAACTCTGTGACTCCCTTCAGGAGAAAATAGGCTGCCCTTAGATCAGTCTTGAATCTCTTCTTTGCAAACCCAACACATTCAACTTCCATGCACCAGAAACGTGCTCTAGGCCTCCTACCATATTTTCATTTACTTTAAACAACATTAAGAGTTTCAGTGATCCTTTTAATGTCAGATTTTACTAGGAAAATAAGAGGCAATCCCCATAGAAAGGCTATCTGATCTGCATTAGTGTATTTATTCACAGAGTGCCATAAAAAATCCACAGAGCACAAAGACTCAGATGGCATCCCAGGAAGATATTCTCACCTCTTGCATGAAAGTTATTCCAAAATTAAGAAAGAGCACTTCTTAATGATCAATTCATGAAAAGTTACAAAGTGTATAGAACTGCATGGTAAACTATAACTAAATTTATGTTTGAACACTTGTTTTTAACCAGCTAGATGAACTCACTGACACTGACATTAACTAAAGTTGGTATTCAAAATATTTATTGTTGCAAATTACTATGGAAAAAGTATGAAATTTGTAAAACAATGAAAGGTCAAAAAATAACGATATTTAAAGACTTATTTATAATTATGTCTTCTATATATCTGAAAATTATTAGTTTATACTGATTTTTTAATTTGAATTAAATAAATAAGTGCAAAGATTTTTTTCACACTGTGTTAAGAAAAGGAAAGAAAGTAATTGTATAGCCACTTCAACAGAAGTATAGATTGTAAATTTTCTTCACAGGTGTATGATAGAGTCCTGAACTTAAACTATTAACTGTTTTTAAGGATGATCACAAATAATCAAATTGGGAGAGAAATTGTAAGGCATCCAGAGGTAGCTGAAATTCTTATGGCTTAAGCACTCAAACATAAGTGATAGAAAATGCTTTTCAGTAAATGGGATCAAAGTTATATCATATTTTAATTCTTTTCTGTAAACTGGAGCTCCAAAGCCCTTTTGAAGAAATTGTTTTACTTTCACTTTCGTCTTTCTGAACAAAATTATTCCAATGAATGCAACTACTGTACATAATGACTTGAAACAAACCTACTTACAAATACAGTTTGTCCATTTATTCATTTATTACTTCATTTCATTTGTATTTGATGTGCCAAAATCATGTGGTCCTGTTTATGCTTGTCAATTTCCTGAAACGTTTGAAATGAGAATAAGTATTTATGAATAGCAAATATCTCAATTTGCATATCAATGTGGCTATTTGTACAGAATAGAGCTATTCTCCATGTGCTTAGGTAAAAAAATCACTGTACTCATCAGTGTCTTGTGTCTACATGCCAACCAATGAGGCACATAAATGACTCAACAAGTAAAGGAAACTGCATTACCCTATGATTAACTACTGGCTTAGAAGCAGGATAAGAGGGCATGAGACTTCCTCTCCCCACAGTTTCCCTTTTGCCATAATTTCCATGTTTGAGATGGAGCAGTGTACAGAAGACCTGAAACCACCTGCTAAGAACAGATGAGAAATGTCTGTTTCTGAGTCTTTTTGTAATTCCCCCATTTTCCCTGCTTAGGCATGTAGGACCTCTCTTCTTGGGGCTTTTGGACTGAGTGACAGCTCCAGTTGTCTGTGGCAGTGGAAACTTGGAAGCAGAGGTGTGCTTCAGAAAATAAAGAATAAAAAGCAGTCTGTGAATTGGCTGTTGCTTTAGGTTCAATAGAGTTGAACCAGAATTAATAGATTCCAGCACGTACAGGAATTGAATATTCACAAATGTAAAATAGTTGTTTTGGTTATACCTTGCAAGTAGGGTGTTTAAGTGAGTAGAAGACTGAGAAAAAAATGAGCTGCTGCTGGTCCACACCTGGGAGATGTTTTGCCTGCTGAGCTTTGGATAGTGATGGATATGATGCCTCAATGGAGACAGGAAAGCTGGGTCATTTGTGAAAGAGGATGATTTCTGAGGGACAAGAAATTCTCTTGAGATTATCCTTGTCTCATTCTAGTCTGTATCTAGAATGAGATAAGGATAATCTTGCCAGAAAATCTTACCTCTAATTTTTGTAAAATAAGGGTATTAATGTCATATGTGCAAATATTCGTAGACATTTCCTAATACGAAAGAAAACCATACATCCTATCTGTGGAACAGTAGATGCTGTTTTAGTAGATAGCAAAGAATCTGATCGAAGAATCTGATTTGGCAATGAACCTGCCACACTGTAGTTCAAAGAACTTCGATTTACACATGCTCATGTCCTTATACAATTATTTACTAGGTAAAGGGAGGAGTAGATTTAAAAGAAGCCTTTATAACCATAAGTGTATACACTAGCCAATGCAATTAAGAAATATGAAGGAGGTGATAATAAGGTTCCTTTGCAAAGATTTGTATTTCTTTACAGTGGATCTACATTTTCAAATTATTTGCTCTTCAAAAACTACAAATTATTTCCAATGGGAAAATAATATTAGCTGAAATTATACTTGCACTCTCACCTAAAATTCAATTTCAAGTCTAATAGACTAAAATGGGAGACGTTATTTTAAACATACAGTTTGAATAAAATCATGCTAAGAATGAATTTGAGAGCTTTTCAATTTGCTGTAAAAACTACCATGATAAAGTTAATATTAGATGTTTTATTTCTAGCAATCTTTACTCTCAGTAAACCAGCCCAGAAATAAGAACACTTCCATGATACAGTAATTATGGATGGTTAGGATCCTGAGAAGATTATTCCATAACTACTGAGCTTAGGAATCATGCGGTAGGTTGACCTTCAAGAGTATGGCTTTTTTAACTATCGTATTGCAAAAATTTAGCTCTATAATATCACTGCTGGCAAAAAGTAACAAAGTAACAGTGTACATGTACATACATATGCACGTTATGATGTATGTGTGTAGTACATACAGTAGTCATCAACCTTGTATTCCTTTCAAAATACAGCATTCAAGAAATTGCAAGACAAAACCAGTCTTTATTCAAACAGTCCTTTCCATCGGCTGGAGACTGGAAAAATAATTTAGAAAATAAAGAAAAACAGAAGCCATATAATATAAGCTGGGTTTTAGGAGGACACTTGTTCTGGATGCACTTGGATTATGCATCTATTACCTTTATTCAAAATTCAAGGATCTTCATGGTATGAAATCACAAACCAGTTCTCCAGTTGTGTGCAGCTTATTTTTCTTCTACCCCTTTCAAAATTGAAAGCCAGACTCAGTTTTAGAACTCAGTTTTTCTTATACAAGAAAAGCATCTTTTTGATCAGTTTATTTCTAGGCTGTTTGGGATCTTTTGCCCACCTATTTTTTAAACTCTATCTCAGGAACTTCTGAGGTATTTAGATCTCAGTCTCGTATTTCTTGAACTACATAATGCCCTCTTTCTGGAAGATGCTTTCTCATGCCTATTCTTTATTCACCTTTAGTAGCTGCCTGGATGTTTTCCTCATTAGCAGGATTAATTCATACCAGTGAAAGCTTAATTTCTGTTATGTTTAAGGAATCTGCTCCTTCGCCCCAGCCAGACCTCCCTGGGACTGCAGAAAGCTAGCAATTTCACCGCACAATTTCTTCACTCATTTGTCAAGCCCAAGTGTTATGGTGAGAACTGACTGGAATCCAGCCTTACCTCTTTAGATTTGAGGGAGGCAGACACTGATTGAAACAAACTCCTGTGAGTCAGATGGACTGTGCAGGAATTTGTTTAAACCCGTGGGTGAGGCACCATAGATGGATTAAACTAAATACTTCAAGAAATAAGATAAGAATGCATGTAGAGTTACTCACCATGGCTTAGCTGAAAAGTGGATTTCCAATAAATCAATAGACATTGATATTTTGGTTTGGAGTGCATCAGCTTGAGCTAAGTAAATATTTGGAAATATACAAATGGTTCTGCTGCTCTGAAAATATTTTTATTTTTAAAAAATGTGGGTTTTTCCCTTTTCTGTTTAGTTTCTGTAAATTGTTGTTATGAGCAAAGGTATTTCTGAAAAAGTAACATTCTGGCATCAAGAAAAAATACCTCAAGCATCTCATTTTTATATCAAAATGGGTGGACTCATCCATACATTCACACTAGTTGTACAATAATACAAAAACTATCCAGATATATTTGGAATGCTGGGGAGGAAAAACATGCCTAAAATATTTAATCCTCATTGTAGAAAAAAACAATAGAAGAGGACAATGATATGCTAGGAATCACTGCAAAAGGCAGCAAAAACTCAGTCTGTATTATAGAAGAAGTAAGAAGTATTCAAAAAATCTGTTAAATTGTAAGTGACAAAATCAGGGAAAGAATGTTATAATATGCTACAAATACTGTANCAGCACACCCTCCAGTAAAAAACGAAGTCTCACTTGCCCTTCTCTTTCCCCACCTCAGCCACTTCTTTTGTCTCTCTTAACTATCCTCAAGTATCCAGACATTAGTTACCTGGCAACTTATGGGAAAAGAAATTCTACAAGAGAACCTAACCCCCAACAAACAGGTATCTACTGCATGCATTTATTGGTGATGTAATATTTTTGCTAAAAGAACAGATTAATTAGTACAGCTATATAATATTAAAAATACCAAAAAACAGAGTTTGAGAGTAACAAAAATTACTACTTTGTAAGTACATAAAATAAACCCACACAGAGTTTTCCAAGAGATTAAGTTCCATATAAGTCCAAAAAGGAAGGTAGAACAAGTTTGTAGACTCCACAGAGCCAAATGCTGATATGTTGCAGAGGTGCCTGCATGGAATGTGGTTAACACCAAAACCACATAGGGTAGCTTTAATATTTGCATTTGGTTGGATTTCTTTCTTCTTCAGAGGTATCACTTTGAAGAGAAAAAAGATTTATCACTTTTAATTGAGTGTTTTTAGATAGGGAAAAGGGAGAAGTATTGAAACTTGTGAACAACTCAGTTCCTCCCATAACTACATAGAATTAATTTTAGGAAAGGTAATTTTTAGTTTTCAGGAATGCACAAAATGCTAGAAAATATATTCTCTTCAAATGAGCACAGCAAAATGATCATCCAGGAAAGACCAATGCTGGTCCCATCATGCTATCTGAATATATATATCTATATATCTATGTAGATATATAGATATATATATCTGTTTATAAATGTACAGCTAATCAGAATACTTCTTTAATTGATAGAAATAATAAATTTGAAGTCTCTGAAATTCCTTGGGAGAAATAAAGTAATTTGTTTTCTATGTTTTATAAAATATCCATTATATTCTTCTGTTTGTCACCTACTGATCATGACAAACAAATATCAAAGATGGAAAATATTCTTTTTCTTTCTAGGGAATACCATAAATCTGGTTCTGTACCATAGGTTTGATATTTCTTGTTTCAGAATTATATCACTGTATTTCATAGCATTGATTTTTATTCAAACCTCTCTTGTTCAGCAGTTTCCCCTCCTACTTTTCAAATGTGTTTCTTCACCTCTAGCTGTCTGGTAAATGAGAAATATCGCTTCTATCATGATATAATCTTTAAAAATCTTTAAAAGCCTGACTTTCAACCTTGTAGGATAAGATTCTGAATGGATGACTTCAGTGACTAAAAATTAACGTAAGTAAAAATGTAAAATTCAAGCTCTGAGACACAGAAGAAAACACTTTCTGCAGCAAACATGGTTTGGAAAACATAGGAAAAATTCAATATAATCACAGAATGATTTGCATTGGAAGGAACCTTATCTAGTCCCAAACCCCCTTCCATGAACAGGGACATGTTCCACTAGACCAAGTTGCTTAGAACTGACCTTGAGCAACTACAGGGGATGGGCCATTCAAATCTCTGGGAAGCCTGTTCCAGTGCACCACCACTCGCACAGGGAAAAATTTCTTCCCAATATCCAAGCTAAACCAGTATTCTTAATTTGAATTATTTCCCCTCGTCTTACACACCCTTGTGAAAAATCACTCTTCATCTCTTTGTTTAGCTACTCTTTAGGCAACAGAAAGGGCTGTAAGATCTCTCCAGAGCGTTCTCTTTTCCAGGCTGAACAGTCCCAACTTTCTTAGCTTGCCTTCATGGAGATGTGCTCTAATGATTTTTATGGCCTCCTCTTTACTCACTCCAACAGGTCCATGTCCTCTTTTTGTTGGGGGTCCCAGATCTGAACACAGCACTCCAGGTGGGGTCTTATGAGAGTTGAGTAGAGGGGCAGAACCCCATCCTTGACCTTCTGTTCATAATCCTTTGAATGCAGCCCACAACAGGATTGGCTTCCTGCGAGCACATGCTGCCAGCTCATGTTTAGCTGGTNGAGGCAGACAGGGGCATGTGTCAGGATTCCCGGGACACCCACAAAGAGAGCGTGGCAGGAAAAACCCCCGAACTCCATTCCCGTGGTGCCAGTGAAGAAAAACCGTGAGATCTCTCCACCAGCACACCCTCCAGTAAAAAACGAAGTCTCACTTGCCCTTCTCTTTCCCCACCTCAGCCACTTCTTTTGTCTCTCTTAACTATCCTCAAGTATCCAGACATTAGTTACCTGGCAACTTATGGGAAAAGAAATTCTACAAGAGAACCTAACCCCCAACAAACAGGTATCTACTGCATGCATTTATTGGTGATGTAATATTTTTGCTAAAAGAACAGATTAATTAGTACAGCTATATAATATTAAAAATACCAAAAAACAGAGTTTGAGAGTAACAAAAATTACTACTTTGTAAGTACATAAAATAAACCCACACAGAGTTTTCCAAGAGATTAAGTTCCATATAAGTCCAAAAAGGAAGGTAGAACAAGTTTGTAGACTCCACAGAGCCAAATGCTGATATGTTGCAGAGGTGCCTGCATGGAATGTGGTTAACACCAAAACCACATAGGGTAGCTTTAATATTTGCATTTGGTTGGATTTCTTTCTTCTTCAGAGGTATCACTTTGAAGAGAAAAAAGATTTATCACTTTTAATTGAGTGTTTTTAGATAGGGAAAAGGGAGAAGTATTGAAACTTGTGAACAACTCAGTTCCTCCCATAACTACATAGAATTAATTTTAGGAAAGGTAATTTTTAGTTTTCAGGAATGCACAAAATGCTAGAAAATATATTCTCTTCAAATGAGCACAGCAAAATGATCATCCAGGAAAGACCAATGCTGGTCCCATCATGCTATCTGAATATATATATCTATATATCTATGTAGATATATAGATATATATATCTGTTTATAAATGTACAGCTAATCAGAATACTTCTTTAATTGATAGAAATAATAAATTTGAAGTCTCTGAAATTCCTTGGGAGAAATAAAGTAATTTGTTTTCTATGTTTTATAAAATATCCATTATATTCTTCTGTTTGTCACCTACTGATCATGACAAACAAATATCAAAGATGGAAAATATTCTTTTTCTTTCTAGGGAATACCATAAATCTGGTTCTGTACCATAGGTTTGATATTTCTTGTTTCAGAATTATATCACTGTATTTCATAGCATTGATTTTTATTCAAACCTCTCTTGTTCAGCAGTTTCCCCTCCTACTTTTCAAATGTGTTTCTTCACCTCTAGCTGTCTGGTAAATGAGAAATATCGCTTCTATCATGATATAATCTTTAAAAATCTTTAAAAGCCTGACTTTCAACCTTGTAGGATAAGATTCTGAATGGATGACTTCAGTGACTAAAAATTAACGTAAGTAAAAATGTAAAATTCAAGCTCTGAGACACAGAAGAAAACACTTTCTGCAGCAAACATGGTTTGGAAAACATAGGAAAAATTCAATATAATCACAGAATGATTTGCATTGGAAGGAACCTTATCTAGTCCCAAACCCCCTTCCATGAACAGGGACATGTTCCACTAGACCAAGTTGCTTAGAACTGACCTTGAGCAACTACAGGGGATGGGCCATTCAAATCTCTGGGAAGCCTGTTCCAGTGCACCACCACTCGCACAGGGAAAAATTTCTTCCCAATATCCAAGCTAAACCAGTATTCTTAATTTGAATTATTTCCCCTCGTCTTACACACCCTTGTGAAAAATCACTCTTCATCTCTTTGTTTAGCTACTCTTTAGGCAACAGAAAGGGCTGTAAGATCTCTCCAGAGCGTTCTCTTTTCCAGGCTGAACAGTCCCAACTTTCTTAGCTTGCCTTCATGGAGATGTGCTCTAATGATTTTTATGGCCTCCTCTTTGATCACTCCAACAGGTCCATGTCCTCTTTTTGTTGGGGGTCCCAGATCTGAACACAGCACTCCAGGTGGGGTCTTATGAGAGTTGAGTAGAGGGGCAGAACCCCATCCTTGACCTTCTGTTCATAATCCTTTGAATGCAGCCCACAACAGGATTGGCTTCCTGCGAGCACATGCTGCCAGCTCATGTTTAGCTGGTTCTCTGCTAACACACCCAAGTATTTCTCCTCAGGTCTGATCCCAGTTAATTTTCTACCTTGTGCTCAGGATTACCCTCACCAAGGTGCATAATCTTTTACTTGGCCTTGTTCATCTTCAGGAGGTTCACGCAGACTCATTCCCTTAATCTGTCCATGTTCCCCTGGATCCACCTCTTACCTCCAGCGTGTTGACCCCACCACCAATGGTGTCACCAGAAAACCTGCTGAAGGTTCCTTGATCCCACTGTCCATGTTCCCAAAAATATATCTTCATAAAGATATGCATTTTCCATAGAAAATTATCCAGAGAATAGTGGGGGTTATGTCACAAGTACCATTTGTCAATAATCGAAATGCTTTTGTGTCAGGTTCAGTAATTTGTTTAGTGACCTCGGTGAAATGGATGAATTGCCACCATCAGAAAGCAGCATGCCAAATGAGGAACTTCATGCTTCAATTATCACAGATTTATAGTAATGCAAGAAAGTGCGGTTATTCTGGAAATAATTTTTCTGTGAGTAAATATGGCAAAGTTTAAGTGAAATGCAAAAGATACAGAGTACACCATTAAATTTCGTTTGCAAATTTATTGCCCTATGTATTCTTAAGATAATAAATACATTCAAAATTTTGGATCTGTCTTAAAAGTCTAATTATTCAAACCCAGGTACTGTATAGTAGAAATAATGAACCCTTTAATGGATTTTATTCATTTTCATAAGTAATAGGACCTGTTAAGAATAGCAGAATAGATGGAGAAATTATCTTATGAGAGGTAGCCGTAGTGTCTCTATAATGTAAGAGTAGAGCTGTCCAGCAGGTGCAAAGTCTTCCCAAGTCACCAATACAGCCTTGACAATGCTTCAGAATACTGTTCCTCTAGCAGTCAAGGGTAGATTCAAAATTCTTGGAAATACATTAGGAACCTTTTTTTTCATGAGCAGCTTTCCATTTTGAGCCTAGTGAAATGAAGATATGGAAGACATAGTGTTGCCTCAGCGAGGCATGGCGACCTGGTTCAGGAACAGCACGGTCAGTCACCTCAGACTGCTCGGGCCAAGTACCTACAGACACCAATATGATGGATGGCAAATGGCAGTTTATTTGGCGTTACACAGCATTATAAATGTCGCAGTTCTTGTCATCACATCCGTCTGCTTACGTAATAAGCTTCATACTATTGGCTAACTTAATATGACTATTGGTTATGTGTGTGGGGGGTTGACCCAGTCTTCCCGTACAGCGCGATATCTTCCGTGCGCCAGACCCTGTCTTCCACAACATAGTTCATGTGTCAGACTGAAGGATTAACACAATGGAGGGAAATGGGTTACATCTCATAAAAGACAAGAGGCGCAAAAATAATGGGTATACATTTGCTTTTGACACATTCAAAGTTGAAATCCATGAGAGAATTTATGCAACAACTTCACAGTTGGAGTCCTCTTTTCCTTTTCTCTCACAGATGGTGTAGAGAGACATTCACATATAATAAGCTACACTCTCTTTTCTACTGCACCTGATGCCTCAGGAGGTACAGTCGTGGTGTGCTTCACTCAAAGGTACTTAGTACTTGTGTGCTTCCAGGTAGCTTGTGTTTTTCAGCTTGATTGGTCTGGAAAAGAAACTCTTACAAATCTGTAAAATTACAAGAATTTATGCCGTCTCCTTACAGACTTCCTTGACCATAATTTGATTGACATACTTTTGACATAGTTTTGGTAGTTAATGTGGTAAAGTATTTAGAACATTGAATTTCAAAGGCCTGAAATCATTATCAGCCACTTCAAAATATGTGTTCTCTAGGGATCAGGGAGGAAAAACTTGTGTTCAAAAGTCTGAGGTACGCAAAAAAGAGTGTCATTTTAGCCCTCTGGATCTGTTTCAGATAGCTCAGGACACCAGTCCTCACTTATGCCCAACTTTGGACCTCCTTAGATCTGTCATTGTCCTTATCTTCCAGTAAATTAAGCTTTCTATTTTGCTCATCCTGGTGCCATATACCTTGCCATGTTTGCAATCTTTTCTTTCCCCCCTCCCCGAGAAAATCATTGCTTTTTTTTCCCCTGTCTAGACCTGACAAACAGCTTGATTCATTTGTCAGCTCTGAAGAGAGCTCAGGCTCAACTTTTCATGCTGTCACTTCATAACTGATGCTGTCAGCACACGCAGAGTGTTGATATCCCTGCTATACATTTTTGCTTTTGAGGACTGGGGCATTGCAACTTCAATAGGTGCTTCGAAGAAACGCAGGTGAAAAGTGACACAGGATTGGAGCAAATCCTTATCTACTTTAAACTGCAGATTTCAGGATGTTACTACATGAAATGATAATCTGGGATATCAGAAGGCAGGGCTACACAATCTGGTCTTTGCTAAGTTCTCTTATCATAGGGGAAAAACCCAACCAAAACAGTAAACAAACAAAATGCCCTCAAAACAAAACCAGACTCACAAACTTCTTATAAGCAATCATTGTGATTGTTTTCTCCTTTTTAAAATTTTTTTCAAGTCCATGTGTAGTTATGAGGAATATACTTAACTGTCATATAAATTTCACAGCTACCCCTTCATTTTTGCTGTTTTCCAATTTGGAGAATGCATTAAAGCTAACAGCTTCAGTTGTCTCTCTTTGCATCTAACATAAACTTGAACCATAAAGTACAGGAAGTTCTGTCAGGTTTATTAGGTTTTGCTTTCTCTGACTTTTGCCTATGTTAAGCATAAAATGAGAATTGCCCATGAAATATACAAAATGAGAATTAAGGTAATTTAATACAAGGAAAAATGCCAAGGCACTCATAATAGGTTCTTTGCATGGTGTAAGAAAACACATTAGTTGAAACATATTCTTCTCATGTGCTTCCTAGAATTTTCAAAATTGTCAGCAGAATAGATCAATATACACTAGTAAGTGAATTTACTAATCCCTATCATACGGAAATGGATATTGATGTTATACTTGGTGCTACATTTTAAAAAATATGTTTATCTTTTACTGGTGTGAGAAACTTTAGCTTTTGTTATCCTAAGTGATATGTATATTCTGAATTATAATAAACGGCATTAAGTTGCTCTCAGTTATGATCCAGAGCCATAAATCTTCATAGTATTGATTAGTCTCACAGAGCTGAATTTACCTTCAGTGGAAATGTGAGCTGTGAAAGGAGTTGGGAGAAGCTTTCAAGATAATGCTGTAATTACCAGGTATATTTTCAGATGCTGGATATTTTTCAAATGTATTACAATGAACCATACTAAAAAGGGGGACCTTATGGGCAAGAAAGGACTTTATTGTCTTACATATAGCACAAACACAATCATAATAATAAAACTATATGCCTCCAAAATAGTAGCCAAACACACAAATATAAATCTTCTTTGATATATAGAACTTCAATGTAAAGTATTTGCTTTTTTGTTCAATGTATTATTTGTTTCTTTGATTCAGTCTCTTTCTGCGCAAATTAGCATTTTTTCTGTGTAAATCATAGCATTCCAGAAATCTGTGCCAGCTGAACACTAACCTCTACAATCTCACCAATTACATTGATTTAAATATATCCTGCTGTTACTTTCTTTGCCTTACAGGTTTTACATGTATTGCTATCTGTAATTACTGAGAGCCTGTCTGGTCTTTTAATTCTCAAGGTAAGAGAGAAATTAAATGTAGAATTACCCATGTAGCTCCATGTAGACAGCTGGAATTCAAATCCCTATTGGAGAGGTATATTAGGGTACCCTGATCTTCTGAGCAGATTTTCTATGAGGGAAGGAGAGGTGCTAGTTTTAGCTTTCAGACTGTCACTGAGAACAAAAGAAGTGAAAATGACTAGTGAGAGAATAGTGCTGTTCCTTTCTGCCCTAGGCCAATTAGTGGATTCTACTGGGAAGTAAAAAGTAGTATTTTCTGGACTGTACAAGGCAATGCAGGAAACCCCAGCCTAGATTTATGTCACAAATACCTTTCTGTAATGTGAACGCCTCGTGCTCATTGAATATTAGATCATTATCATTCATGTAATAAACATTCAGGTTGAATTCACCCATTTAAACTGAAATGTTGGACAGAGCAGAACACCAGCACACGCTGTACCTTGTTGGAACTCACAAGACACAGTGACTGTATCAGTCCTGGAATACCAATGCATGTGGCAGAGCTTTGCAGGAAACAAAAAAATGTTTTAAAAAGCGGAAAAAAGATTTGGACACTTCAACAATCCCCAGATGCTCTTTTTATTTCTGTGGGCTAATCATTCTGGTGAATGTCAAGTTCTTGATGGTTGTCTGAGAATTCTGCATTTTAGTGAATTCTCTTAAAGCCTGATTCCAAGCTGATCTAAAACAACAGCTCTCTAATGATATAAATATTTTTTTTCTAAAAAGCATTTGAGATGACATGACTTCTCATGAACTCAGGAGTTTATAATATTAAGAAATAAATTATTAATTATGCTTGAAATATACTGTAGGAAATATTTTTCTTAGCCACCTCTCTTAATGTTTCTTTGAACCTAATGAAAAATAATTTTGCATTCCAGAAGTTAGAAAATAAATGTGATATTAATCCAACTAAAAAAAAATATAAAGCTGAAACTGAACCACAAGAATATATTTCAGTTGTACATATTTGGTCTCCAGTAGAAACCTGTGCTTTGCTAGCAATAAGATATGACACAAATGGAAAGAATAAATCTATGGAAGGAGAAAACGTGCAAGAAAATGCAAAACTTCAAATACTTTGCTAGTAAAAACAGCTAATATGTGATAATACTAATGATTCCAATTCGATTTTCAGAACTCATCCTAATGGACACAAAAACTGAAAGTATCTCCTATTAACATTACTTATTAGAAGAAAAGATTGGAGGGAAAAAGGAATCCAGTGTTTCTTCTTTCAGATGGAGGAATTGGGAAATATAAACTCTCTGCTAAAGTAACTAGAATCAAGACTAGATAAAAAGAATTTTTGTCTCCTAATGGAGACTTAATATTCCAAACTTTGTAACATTTAACAGTGCCAGCCTTTAAGATTGATTTCTAGAATAAAACATGATGTCCTTTAACAAAGCAACAACTCCCCTACTGCTCTTCTGTGAAACACGAGAAATTTTGAGCAAAAGAGACTGTTCTAATGAACTATAAGAGACATTTTGGTCGTAATGCCAATTCATTAGGAGATGATTACCAAATCTACCAGTGTGTTGCTAAAAGGAGTAAACTTTTAACTGAATATATTATAGCTTTTATAAAATTATTTGAAATGGAATTTTGATAGATCTTAAGAATTCATTGGCTAAATCTATTTCTCCTTCTTGAGATAACAGTGTGTTAGCTATACCATTTTTACTAATTTATGTATGATGATATTTGTGAAGGACTTGAGTTTTCTATTTGTACTATGTCATGGTAAAAAGAGAGAGAAAATCAGATTATAATTATTAGACACAAGGTCTGAAATTTATTCCTTTACAATTGGCTTTACTGCAAGGTTTCCCAGAAAAGATGTTCTTACCAAGACTACTTCTTGCCATATCTTCATTCTTTCATCAATAATCAGCTTGGCCCTGTACCACACTCCTACCCACACTATAACCAGTTTTCAGTGCTTTGAATAAATTAAATTTCCACTCAATCATTATCTTTCCAAACAAATCTGTTCAAAGTTTAGCTAGTTTTTTATGTGGGCTTTTCAGTTAACACACTCCAGAAAACTCATTAGATTAATTCTATACATGTTCCAAAAGGGTATTTCAAGTTTTCATATGACTTTAGCTTTTACCTTGACTTTCCCTTTGCCTGAATTCTGGTCTTTATTCAAACCAAGAACTTCTGTGCTATCCTATTTAAATCTTTACCTTCTCATGAAATAAATTAATTCAAATCTCTCCTGCCTTGAATTGACAAGTCTTTTAAATTTCCAAGTCTCTGACACTGAGATACACATTTAAAGACAGTAAACTAAGTTTCTCAATGGCACTCAGCAACAAATGGAAATTTGCTCATGCATATACTTGCATATATGAGTTTTTCTCAGCAAAGGCACCTCTGTGCCTCGTGTACAGAACAAAATTTCTTGACAGTTTTAATTCTGTCACATTTCTTACCCTACTTTATATTTTGTGTCTATATTTTAAATCTTGAAAGAGATAATCTCTTCAGTCATAAAACAAATCTAAATATTTGAAAGATGCTTTTTATCTGTGCACACTGGTTTTAATTCTGGACTTCACTGACTATTTTGTAAAAAAAAAACCAAAAACAAAAAACCAAAAAAAAAAAAAACGGTGAAGAAAAAGGTGCTCCATTAATAAGTAATGAGGTCAAATGAAAATATTGTCCATAGCTGATACAAGAGTGTATTTCAGGTTACAAAATAAAACAGAGTTCATTTTCCCTTTTCTTGATGGCTAATTATTTATCATCTCTTATAATTATGCCATCAAGGTATGCTTAAGTGTTACAGCTGACTCTATTATTGAGTTAGTCTGCATGACAGCCAAACGTGCGCAAGAGATTAAAAAACTTTACTTTTTCATCTTTTGCAGTCTTTATAATTATAACTAAAATAACATATTCTGAAGTTGTTTCATAAGATATTTCATTATTCTTGCCACAACTTCATTCAGGTGGGGTTTTTTTTTTCCTTATACAGTGCTTCTAAGTGAAAACAACTATTTACACTGTATTTTGGGATCATCCTTTTTTAAAATAGTCATTCCATTGCACTACTTAATAAAGAGAAGGCATGAAAAAGCATGAAAACGTCAGTATTATTTCAGGAAGAATTTTTGCATGGAAAGAAGCGTCAGACTGGAATGGACTACCCCGGAATGTGGTGGGATTATCATCCCCAGAAGTCTTCAATAAAGTACTTCACATGGCACCCAGTGCTCTGGTCTGTTTGACAGGTCAAATGTTGGACTTGCTGACCTTGGACATCGTTTTCAACCTAAACAATTTTGTGATTATTGGATAATTTAACTGGAAGATATATGCTGGACCCCTTAGCCTTTTCAGGTGAGGTATGTGCAGCTACACATTTAACTAAGACTCATTAGAAACCTTAAGTCTGGAAACCGAAGGCACATTTAATAATATGAAATGCTGTGCAAAAACACTAGTTTCAGAACATCATGTTCATAGGAGCATCACTGTTCATTCCCATCCCTTCATCTTGCTCTTTCTTCACACAATCTGTAACACACTGCCAATGGCATCTGAGAAATGATCTGGAGAAAATGAAAATACTTTTTTTGTTGTTTTCCTTTTTCCCTTGTAAAACTGCCATTTTTGTCTAATCAGATTCATACCCCAGCTATACAAATAGCTCTGTTGTGCTGGTGCAATGGGATGTGCAGTGCCTAGACAACAACAAAGGCAAACTTCCTTTGAGAAGAATGGAAATGCTTTAAATCAGTCTTTCCCTGGAACAGAAATCACTACCCAGGGAAAACTCGCAAATGGCAGTCTCTGGATTTGAGTGACTGAATCCATTTTAAGCCCTCGATTTTCTGTATCCAAAATGGGCATCATGTTTCCCCTACAATGTGTCATATAGAGCTGTGATGTATACAGGTTCAAAGCTACCTCTGATAGTCTGGCTACAGAAAAAGCAAAAAACGGAACCCACAAAAAGCCCACACATAGCAAAAACCCCAGTACTGATCACTCTGTTGTTACTGTTTTTCATTCTCACAGAAGACTATGAAAGCTGATGAGAATCTTAGAGCATTTCTATGTTATTCCAAATATGTGTGTGTATTTGTTGGAGCTGCTTTGCTGAAAAACTAGACAATGTACTTTTATGTGCATGGTGAACATGATAGCACTGATTAACAGCTGGAATTGAAAGTCTTTTGGAGACCTTTTTCCGCCTTTATGATTCTATGGTTGTAAATCTCTGTAAAATCCCCAGTATCATAAGAAGTAATTTTGAATATGAATTACAAAAGCTGACACAGATGACCTTATTGAAAGAAAGTAAAGCATTTCTTATCTGCAACTCAAAATTTCTAAAGACGTTAGGATAGGCCAAAAACAACCAGAAAACCTAAACATTTAATTTTTCTTTTCTTTTTTTTAATTAATTAATTTATTTATTTGAGTTTGAAGCTCTCTTCCATATCATTGTAGAAATGAGGAAAAGGTCAAGAGAATTTAGACATGGTGGCACTTTCCATTTGCTTAACATTCAAGTCAGTTTTTCCTCAGTATCAATCAAAGACAAAGAGACTTGGAAGCTGACAGAAGAGCAAAAGTACTTTCTGGCCTCAGGCATTTATTTACTAATCATATGGTGTTGTTCAGTGAAGCGATTCACTTTTAATGGGTGCTTAGCTGTGCGGACTAAAGGGAAAGGGAAAAAAAAGAGAAGAGTTTATGTTATACTTATCCCAGTGGCTCCACATGTAATACTGATAGAGCAATCTTCATTTGTTATAAATTGTGATTGCTACACTGAAATCAAATGAGTAATGTCCAATTGCATCATCAGCGCATCTTATCCTATTTTTTATTTGGCCTTAATTTGGGGGATTTCTCAAGTAATAACGTTAAGGTACATGGTATCTACAGTGACTTGTGGCTAAACTATTTAGATAAAGAGGAAATTTTATTTTCCAGGGATTGTGAGTAAACACAATAAATTGCGAAGAGTGTTTTTCATACCAGTGTTATGATTTATTGCTTTGGAGAACATTTAAATTGATTTGATTAGCTTCTGATCTTCTGGAGACTCAACAACCCATAACCAGTTTTAACTTCCACATTTCTTGTGTCACCCCCATAGCATCATCCCAGAGCTGTCCACTTGGTGAGACCGTCCAATAGCAAGGTTTATGTGTAGTCTGCTTGATGGGGAGTTGAGCAGGCTGGGGTCTGGCAGCAAGAAACTGTTTTTGTGTTGACAGACAGTTCATTCTACTCATGGACTAGTCCTAGTTATCACCTGGGAGGTCTCCAAGCATTCAAGTCTCTGAAAATTATTCCAACTGGTTTTTAACAAATCAATTTTTCCATGTCTTTTTCCTCTGCAGAGTATATACCCTTCTTTGTCCTTTTTTCCCATGGTTACAGCTCATTATTGTACAATTAAAATTTTATTTCCCTATTTTTTAAGCTACTCCCTATCATGTGTATCTCAGAATTTTATCTATATTTGTCTATGCAAAGAAGTACTACAGACATCAGGCTGTTTAAAATATTGTAGCATATTTTCTGAGAGTTCTGATGTTGGAAAGGAAGAAACAAGAAAGTCCTATAAATATGACTATTTAGCCAAAGATGCTAAGAATGCAGAAACTAGAAGAGACGTTGAAATGAAAGCAGTGTTTGTTTGAATGTTTATAGAACTGCTTTGGCTGACCAAGAGTCTTTCTCTCTTTGTTAGGAATGTAATTTACAAGCAAATATACCAAAGCCAGAACAGACCCTTCTTCCCTGGCCTGGCAGGAAATGCCCCCCGACAAGATTTAGAGATTAGAACACAGTAAAACATGTTAATGTAGTGGTTCCTATAGGATGTATGTAAATGTAGAAAATTTGTATTTGTTACTAGATTGGTTACTGAGAAAGAAGAATATTCAACATGGAAAGAGATATAAGTCATTGTAAAAGGAGAGCTCGCTGTCTTCTGTCTTGCGCTCTTCTCTTACTCTCTTACGCTCTTACACTCTTGCTGCTCTTCTCCTCTCTATCTCTCTTGCCTCTGCTCTTCACTCTCTTTGTTCTCTAGCCTGCTCTGAGCTAACTCTGAGCTGGGCTCTTTCACCCACACCCTATGTAATAAACTTCAAAACTTAACCTCAGAGATCTTGCCTGAGTACTGTCTCAACCATTCTGGCACGTAACAGCTCTCACACTCTGACAACAGGCTAAGTGTGCTATCTACATGAGCAAACCAAACAGCTCTGAGTACACTAAAAGTTCATACTAATCACACCTACATGTAATGCTGTGTACACTTATTTTCAGAAATATAAGAGCATTCTGCATTTAAAGCACTGCAACATAATGCATAGCCATGATCTTGTTTAAAAAAATAATAAATCCTTTGATTCTCATTGGCTGCTTCTCAGAGAGGGGTAAGGTATATTCCTTGTTATGCATAATTACTTTGTGTACAGTATTTACATAGGAAGCATCATGGATTATGTGTTCAGGTTAGCAGAACTTTTTAAACACTTTATTTTGAACTGTAAATTTGCTAGATTTGATTTAAGCACAGAGGGTGATTTGGGAAACTTGAAGGGAAAACTAAAGAATCAATTTTGAGAAATTGTGACCTTTTCATCATTCATCAATACTGTATTTACACCTTATTTATCCCATTCCTATTAA
>VXBS01009267.1:60419-81911 GCA_013400255.1 Sitta europaea | reverse complement strand
TTTTTTTTTTTTTTCCTGTAAGGTTTCAAACAGGGCAAATCAGTTATTCATTCTTATGGAGCACAGCACTGGAGCTGCGATTTCCTGAATTCAAGATGTTCACACGGTGCTAGGAAATGAAGTTTACTACTTCTAGTTTCCATGTTCCTGTAATTCAGGCACTGCAACACTGGAAGTCAGAGAAATGAAGCTATGTGCAATGAATTAACACATTTTCAGGGCATGAAAACATATATATGTAATACTACAAGACAACTAACTCCCAAAATTATGTGGCCAGACAATTTCTTGTGAAATCACGTGTTCAAAGTTCAATTTGTGAATAAAACTTATGTAGGAGTGCCAAAACACTTTCAAATTGCATTTGAATTAGTACACTTTCAAGTTGCATTTTCTGTAGCAATAGATAGATCAATCTTAATATCCAAGGATCATTCTTTCTTGTAGGGAAAATGTCTATGCTAGGATATACTCCTGAAAGAAACATGATCTAATACATGTCTTCCTTACTACATGTTCAGGAGACAAATAAGTACAAGTAAAAAAAATTCTCCAGGAATCATAGAATGGCTTGAGTTGGAAGGGACTTCAAAGAGCACCCAGTTTCAACCCCACTGTCATGGTCAGGAACATCTTCCACTAGACCGTGTTGCTCAGAACTCCATCCAGCCTCGCCTTGAACTCTTCCAGGGCAGCTACAGCTCCTCTGGGAAGCCTGTGCCAGGGCCTCACTCCCCTCACAGCAAATAATTTTTTCCTAGTATCTAATCCAAACACGCTCTCTTGTCATTTTGAAGAACATCCCCCTTTTTCTGTCACTACATGCCTTTATAAATAGTTTCTCTCCATTTTTCTTCTTGGCTCTGATGCCTTTGGTTTTAGCTTTTATGTTTTTCAGATTCTCTGCTGCCTGGTATGTAACTCTGAAACTTCATATTAGGTTCTCTTCACAGGGTAGTTAGACAAAACAATCCCTTTCCATCTAGATAATCAAGGACAACCGTTACACAAAAAGCATAAACAACAGTGAAGGGAAAGGGGGAAAGCCAGGGGGTTGAGACATCATGACCTGGAGCTGTAATTGGACAATTGAACCTAATATGTAGATGAACCAAAACTTTTAAAGAGGGAAAACTCTTTACAAGGATCCCTCTTGGATCCATCCTGGGATTGGCCAGGCTCTTGCTCTGCCCAAGGTGTATCCTTTTGAGGCCTTTCAATAAATACCTAATTTATTACTTTTACTCTGTGTAGTCTCTGTTCCACATCAGCCTTTCTAGGCATCAGCTCCCTAGTGGAAGGCCACAATTAAGCTACCCCAAAGTCTTCTCTTCTCTAGGCTGAAAAATCCCAACTCTTCCAGCCTTTCCTCACATCAGAGCTGCTCCATCCCTCTGATCACCTTGGTGGCCTTCTCTGGACTGCCTCCAACAGGTCCCTGTCCTTCCTGTGCTGGACTCCCAGAGCTGGATGCAGCTGTGCAAGTGCCGTCTCAATAGAGTGGAGCAGAGGGGCAGAATCTCCTCCCTGGGGCATGGCAAATACACAAATTCACCCCCCTGAGTATATCCATAATGACACATACTCCAATTACTCTCATATCCATCACTTTTTGCTGGATTTTCAAGCTACAAAGTACCATACTCGCTACAATTCTGTTAATTTCATTCCACTGAGATGGGAAACCAAGGGTAATCCCTGCAGAATGCAGACATTGCCTGTGTCCCTCCAGCACAGACTGGGATATGTACTGAGTTCTCACTAGTACCCAACAAGATTTGTCACAAAGTTCAAATATCAATAACAAAGATACAACATTTTCAGTCATGTACATAAGATATATTTATTGACTAAAGTGAGAAAAGCAGTACATTTTTTCCTGATCCTGTTTTGAAGAGAATGAATACATTGATTTTTATTTTTTTTTTTTAAATCAATCTCAGCCATCTGAAATGGAAAACGTCAGCTGCAGTACTTTTTATTTGGTTTAGTTGCAATCATCTGAAAAATCTGAAAGTGTCAAATAATCCTAATCACCTTTAAAAGCATTATTATTTAACTGCCTAAAAATGCTATTATTTTGAAAGAACACGTAGCTCTTTTTTAGAAACAGAATTGCTTTGGAATAATGGAAAAGAAAGAATGAACACTTTAGTACTCTTAATAAACTTGTGTTATTCATCTTTATTGCATATTGGATATGTATATGTGTATCCTTGTAGCATTATTCAAAACTGTTCAACAATCCCCCAATGACAAATAGGCAGGAGATACAAAACTGACTTTTGACCACCTTCACATCTCAGTTTATCAGTCAACACCATATCGTTTCAGGAAGGAAAAAGAATTTTTCCATTCTCCTTCAAATGTTTCTAGAGTAGAAATGAAAGCAACCAAGCAGGCAGAAGAATGAAAAATCTACAATCTGTGGAGAAGAGATGAAAAACATAATTTTCAAAGGGTTATATCACATGTCTTTTGGCATACCACCAAAGACAATTAACTTACATGGAAGATCACTGTAGAGGGTATTCTGTTGAAGTGTTCTTAAATACAAAAGCCCTCACTGATACGGGATAATCTGCAATGCACATCCCATTTATTAGAGAGAAGTTAAAAATATTGCAATCTATCTTTTGTAAATTAATTATTTAAATCCAGAATATGGCCAAAATGTAATTTTGTTGAGTCACTGAAAGTTGCATAAAATATCCTAATGATGGTGGTTTTTAACCAGGTCAATTGCACATTTTATTAATGAGGCATCATATTGGTTAGTAGTAATCATTTCAAATGAATACTGATAATTCCATTTTTCCATAGCTAAACATATTTTTATAACCTTGAATATGTACAGCTATTACTTTTTGCTGACAATTTCAATACTAATGGATCCTGCATATTTACAACTGATTTACTTCTAAGTGCTGAAATACAGCACTTAATGCACTATGTACAAATACTTGGAAAGTAATTTGTTGAAAGCCAAATGACATCTATTCCAGAGCTTTATATGTCTTCTTGCAGTGCCATTATCATATGTATCTATATTACATGTATACATAAATTCAAAACTTAGACAATAAATTTTTTACTACAATTACAAATTCTCTTACAATTCTCTCACAATTCCCTCAAGTGGAATTAAAAGTAAACTTTGCAAGTTTTTTGATAACCTCAGGAAATTAAGTATATAACATAACTTTTTCTGCACCGGAAAACAAAGATATGACATCTACAAAGAGCAGGAACTCTTTCCTTTTTTAAAAATTTAGAATTGTTGTTAAAATTAATAGGAATTTCAAAAAGATGAATGGACAAATGTGGCTTGCTCCTGGCTGGATGTCAGGTTCCCACTGATGTCACTCTATCCTTCCTCTCCTCAGCTGTACAGTGGAGAAAAAACATAGTGAAAGGGTCATGAGTTGAGATGAGGATAGGGAGTGGTCACTCATAGATTACCATCATGGGCAAAACAAACTTAACTTGGGATATTATTAGACTTTATTACCAATCAAAATCAGAGCAGGATAACGAGAATGAAAACAAATCTCCCTGCCCTAGCTCTCTCTCCTTGCCAAGCGCTACCTCCTGCCCACCAGTACAAGAGAGAGATGAGGAAGAGTGGCTATGGTCAGTTCACATTGCAGCGCGTGCCACAGTGAATCCCTGAATGCCACCTGCACCTTCAGGGCCTGGAGCACACCACTGACAGAAATTGTTGGCAATGACAAAGATGCGAGGAATGGCTCTCTGTTTGGATAGCCAAAAGTGCTTATTCTTCAAAGGGGTCCAGGGAGAAAGACAGATGGGAACTGAGGGCACAGGGTTTTATACAGGGTAGGAGGGGCAGATCTGAGGGTCAGAGTCCAATTGGAACAAGGAAAAATGGTGCATAGGCAGGATTAGGGACCAGGGAAACCAATAGGGTAATGGGGGTGGGGCAATGCAGCAAACTGGGGCAAATAGGGATTGGGGAAGGAAGAATATTCTGGAGATTAACCATAAATGTCAAACGGGGGGCAGAACAAGGTTTACATCAACCTGGTGAACCAATAGTACATCATGTCTCTGCAAAGGTCCATGAGAAGGAGACTCTTCCCACCCCAACCTAGAGGGGTGTCTCTTGTCTGGTTAGGCCCCTCCAGGACTTAGGTATCTGTGTAACAAGTCCCTGGACCTCCACAAGCCCACAGGATGTTTTTGCCTCCATTTCACCCAAAGGAAGCAGAATCCTTCCCCTGCTCCAGTATGGGGGTCACTCCCATGGGAGAGTGCTCTGGGAATTTCTCCGATGTGAATCTCCCCTATGGGCTACAGTTCATCACAGACTACTCCAGCATGGGTTGCCCCCACAGAGTCAGTCCTTCAGGAACAGGTGATCCAGCAGGGATCCCCTACAGAATCAAAAGTCCTACCACAAAACCTGCTCTAAGGTGGGCTCTCTCTCCATGGGTCCACAAGGCCCTTCAAGGAGCCTGTCGCAGCACTGTTTTCCCATGGGGTCAAAGCCCATACTCAGCATCCATCTGCTCTGGTGTGTGCCTCTTACATGGGCTGCAGGTGAATCTCTGCATCCCCATGTTCTCCCATGTCTGCAGGGGCAAAGCTGCATCCTCATGGGCTGCACCATGGGCTGCAGGGGAATCAGCTCTGGAACAACTCTTGCCCCTCCTTCACCACTAATCTTGGTGTCTTTCAAAGCTGTTCCTCTCACATGTTCTCACTTGTCTCTCTTGTGACTGAAATTACTTCTGTGCAATAGCATTCTTTTTCTCCTTCTTAAATATGTTTTCTCAGAGGTGCTACCATCTTCACTGATTGGCTCAGCCTTGGGCAGTGACATCTCTGTCTTGAAGCTACCTGGAACTGGCTTCCTCAGACATTGGGGAAGCTTCTGGCAGCTTCTCACTGAAGCCACCCCTGTAGCCCCCTGGCTACCAAAACCTGACTGTGAGAACCCAATACAACAAAGAAAGTGATTAAAACAGAATGCAGCTGAATATATCACTGTGATGTTGCTACTCAACACAAAGTAGTTTGTATGCCTTCAAGCTCTTTTATAATGTTCGAGGCTTGTCAAATTACTGCTAACTAATTTTGCATTTAACTTATAAAACCACAAAAAGATATACTAACAGATTCTGTGATCAAGTTTTGCAATGCTGGTTTCTGCTTTTGAATCCTGAGTATTGTAAATTTGCCAAATATAGCTATGAACTCCCTTTTTTCCTTCTTTTTTTTTTTTTTTAAACTGATTATACTGGGCGTATTATTCTGTTATATTCCTAGTGTGTTACTATGATGCAGATAGAAACACAGAGCAACACACACACAACCAGGTGTTCAGGCAGAGAAGAAGAAAAGAACTCCCTCATTTATTGTTAGCCTCGTATATAAGTTTCTGGACAGTGACCAGAGATTGGACAGAGAAGTTACCACCTCTCCATCTCCACTGGTCACTTGAGAAGTCCATCAGGTGATATCTTTTCACAAAGGAATGCAAACATGATTCTTGTTTATCTTACAATTCAAGAGAACTGACTCCATTATACTAAAACAAATCAGAAGGCTTATTTTCAGGGACAACACTAGTGTGCCATTTTTTCAGTAGCTTGGAATTCTCCTTTGAAAAAACATGTCAGTGGCATGGAATTTGGAGTAATTCATTACAGAAAGTTTACTTTGGTACACTGTTGAAGACAGAGAGTGCTTTCTGTAATACTGCAGCATGGCCAGTGTTTACAATGGACAGTATGGTGTTGCTCTACTCAGACCATTGTAAACACTGTATGAAAAGGGGTGAGAGCTGCCCCACAGCACTACCCAGGTACATGAGTATATTGCTAACGAGATTGACCTAATGCCAAGTAAATGTGTTTGATATTGACTGGAAAAAGAAACAACAAACTCTGTGTAACCACTGTATCATGGTTTGATGCTGGCACAAGGCCAGTGCCCCCATGAAAACATATTATCTCTGGTGTCTATTGTGAGATGTGATTAAAAATAGAGCAAAGCAGGTTCTAACTTTGGAACAAAGGGAAAAAAAACTTTATTTACTTATAATATATAAAGGAGACACACACAGAAGGGGATAAAAACTTTGGAAACACTCCTCCTCCCCCCACCCAATTTCTCAACACAACACGATAAGACAAAACTCAAATTCCCATTCAAGTTACCATCTTTCAAATAATCAATTTTCAATCCATTACCACTCTTCTGATAATCAGTACTCAGTTCATCAAGGAGAGATAGGAGTCCCTCTTGCACTATATTGTGACCTTCTCCTTCCATGTCCAGTGCTCTCACTACTGTGCATGGACTAGAACTGTTTCTAGGGTTTCTCTTTTTAAAGATGTTTTGGTCAGTTCCAAAAGAAGTGACAGCCTCTGAAATCTCAGGACACTAGTCCCCCCCAATTTTACCCCCTGGGGCCAAGGGGCCTTGAGAACAGAGATCTTATTCTCTATCTCTGCTCTCATCACTCTTTCATTGTCCACTCTTGGCTCTAAGCCAATGCCTCTCCCTAGATGCAGTCTCTGCGTCACAGAAATAAAATGGGTCTGTCTATGGTCATACAAGAAAAGTTCAGCCAAAAGCCACTCTATCATCCCTTCCTACCTAGTATTCTTTTCAGCATCTTCTGACAATCTTACACTTACACGAACTTTTATTACATTTGCCCAGTTCTCTCTATTTCACCTCTGTCCTTTTTCTCCTTCAAATTCAGGAGGAGCAGCATTTGTAAAGTTTCCGTCATCTACAAGAAGGGTTAAAACCTTGGACTGTGCCTGCCCAGAACTCCCACGACTTGACTGCCGGGCACCTTCTCGTGCAACCCCCCCTTTCTCCTTCAGCCGTGCTGCCCGGCTGCTGATATCAAATTTCAAGGTGGTACAGTCACAGTCTTTCTCTCTCTCTCCAGGGGGGGAAAGGGGGCTACCTGATGTCTCTCAAGGTTCTTGTACTTTCTCCACCCTTCCATCCTGCAGGAGCTTTCTCTCCCCTTCTCTGTCCAAGGCTCTGGCCTACCTCACCCAGGCCGCATGGCTTCCCCTGCCCCGGCCAGCCCGCAGCTGAGCAGGGGAGGTCTGGGCTCTTCCACAGACCGGAACCAAGAGAGAGTTCTCCCGGGATCCTTCTGTTTTTAACCCCCTGTGTTCTCAGAGACGGATCCTTGTCCTCAGTGGCCACACCAGGTGCCAATATTCAAACCTGAGCACCCATTATTTTTACCAGTAAATCCTAAAAAAACTCACTTCCTTTTCAAACTACCACACCACTGGTAACTTTACTCTTCTGCATCATATTTGGGGCAGGAAGAGCACAAAGGGCCAGTGTAGGGAGTAGTAATTGACCTCAGATCTGGTAAAAGTTATGAGACCCCAGAGCCTGTACCTGTGGGACAGTGGTGCCACACAGTCTGTACCACCTTGGCAGACCTCAGCACGACAGATTTGGTGGGGGCATAAGCATCTCAAAAACTCTGTTTACCTTAAACCTTCAAAAACATCTGGCCTATGAGCTGGGGTGGGTTGCTTGGTACACTTTTCTTGAGAGGCCAAATGGATGTAAATCTTGAGTACTATTTTCATTGTTTGTCCTCCTGAGAAGCAGAGAAGAGTAGTTTGATAGCTTATTTCCTACTGTATTAAGTATTTGCTTTTATGTGCTTCAAATTCTATGTTGCAACACAACAGAAATTTTCACCATTTAAAAATAACCACTTTTTGCAGGCCAAGCAGCTTACACAAGAAAAATGTTCCACAAATATTGGTAATAACTGATGAGCCAGAATCACTCATCTATTAGTTTATTATTCTCTAAATTAAATCCATTTTAGTGATCTGGTGGCAGTAGTACACTGACTACCAAGATGATTCTTGACAGTGCAGAAACCTTGATATTTATTGTAGATAATTTTGTTTAGATAGTTGACATATACGTTAGCGCTCAATAATGCCATGTACTCACAAAATCATCACAGAATGACATGGGTTGGAAGGGACCTTAAAGGGTTGGATCATCTCATTCCAACTCCCTACCACTGGCAGGGACACCTAGCACTCAGCCAGGTTGCTCAGAGTTCCCTTCAGCCTGGCCTTGAACACTGCCAGGGATGAGGCCTATTTAGTAGCATATACTGTGCAGAGGAATCATCTTCACAGGCAAGAGATAGTCTGGATGCCTATATTTGCTTGGTAGCAGATATGATTTTCGATCTGAAAAAGGACTAGGGAATATCCTAATCAATGGTTTCTCTTCTCTAGCATGACTGTGAAGAAAACCTCTCTGGTCGGCGTGTCATTCAGATGAACTGCAGTCCTAAATGTCACTCCTGATTTCTTCCTCTACAATGTTATTTCCTCTCTTGCAGGAGATATTTAGTGCTTCTTCTTTTCTCCATGAGCATGTGTGTTAGTTTGGCCAGCCCATAGAAGTGAGCTGGCTGGTTTTGAGATTGGCATCTTATTGGACCAATTGGAAAGCATTTTCTTTCTGAGGATTATTACCTTTCAAAGGAAACAAAGCCTGGGAATCTTTCTTTTCATTATGGCTTTTGGTGAAAGACGACCTTTCCCCCCTTGGCCTTGGGCTGAGTAGGGGGATGGAGGGGGGAGGCCACATGGACCAGATAGGGCTTAGCTGCTTTTTTAGATCATCTGCCGACACAAAGTTCTGCTCTGCTGCTGGCCCCCGGCTGGGCTCTGCCTCTGTTTTAGTCCTGGCAGACTCTGCCAATCACTCCTTGGGCAGTGAGGGGGAAGAAGCCTGCCTGCCACGGGGCCAGGCCACCCTGGTAAGATCGAGGGGTGGAGAGGAGAATCTGTCCAACTTCCCCCCAGCTGCAAAAGACCAGACAACGACTGCTTTTCAGCACAGGTACCCTGAGATCTGCCCCTTCAGCATGGCTTTGCAATATGACACCATGGACTGCAGCAGCCTGGCTGAGATCCTAGCACAGCTCCAGCACAGCCACAATCCCTCAGGCGAATGCCTGGCCCAGCTACTGCTTTGTTATCTCTTTCAGTGCACAAATGAGACCTGAAAAAACTCCATCTTCACTCGAGTGAGAGAAAAATAGAGTGAAAACATGTAGAGACCACATGAAGGCATCAAGGTCAGTAAAGAAGGAGTAAAGTTCTAGCTGGACAGAGTATGGGGAGCTGCTTTCAGGCTGAAAATCTCTTGTAAGCTATGGTGATTGACTATAATATATTGAGAAATTTCCTTTAAACCATAGAGAAGTATGGGGAGATGGAGAGTTCAAATTGTAGACCTGAGCAAAGGAATGCAGTTTGAAAGCAAGCCAATGTTGAAGTGCCTGTGATTCCATGAGAAGTTTGAACAAAGAGATGAAGTGATAAAGACTCTTTGCCCCCCCAAAAGATGAAGTGAATCTTTGTTGCTTGAGATGAAGATGATCTCAAAGTTAGATAAAGAGAACCTTTGCTTTGAAAAGTTTATCTTTAAAATAAAAAGGCCCCATATGCCAATATGGCCAAGAGGCACAACTGTGAACATGGGAGAAGTTTCATGAATGCTGTTCTTCCGGGACGCTGCTGTTCATGAAGATTGAACCTATGAGAGAACTGTTTTCTTGTGGGGGAATTTACCATAGCGAACGAGAGGTGTTTCCCTCCCTAAGTGAACTGAAGAAAGACTGTTTTAGAGGTAGAAAACTGACTGAGATTTCTGAGTGTTGTTTTTGTACATTGTCAGTTGGAAAGAAGGTGTGGTGTGGGGAGGAAGAAGAAGGTTTCATTCTGATTCTTGGTTTTTTTCCCTTTTTACTGTTAGTTAATAAAGTTTTATTACTTTTAAGTTTAAGCCTGCTTTGCTCTTAATTGGGAAATTTCAAAATGGCAAACCAAAACCAGAACATGAATTGGTGTTTCTGCCTGGTTTCAAATTGAAACCATGGCACCATGATCTTGCTTGTTGTATATTTTGCCTTATTTATCATCAGACTGGATAGAACTTCTGAGTTCACTATTTTCAGACTTCTGGATAAGTTAATGATCTTTGCAAAGTTGTTTTATTTCTCTCTAAACTTGCATCAACACAACCTAGTGTTCCTCTGGTTTCTGACTTCAGTGTCCTTAGATTCCAACACATATTACTGTTCAGCTGAAACCCAGTGAACCAGAACCTCAGCATAAAAACAAGCCAGTGGATGTATGCAGGAACACTCCATGCATACTAACAACTTTTCTCATGGCAGTCATCTCCAAGAAGTTCCTGTGCAGCTTAAAAACATGAAAACCTCTTTTATTTTAGTTGGTGTTTTTGGGGGTATTTTAAATAAAAAACCTTCTGTGTGTTCCAAGAATTTTACCAGGCTTTGGAATACCTCATTTTTGCAGGATTCCAAGAACCACGTGGTGGCAGAACCATGACTACAAACTCCTATTAAAAAAAAAAAAAAAATTCAATGCTAGATGTCTTATTTCCATTCACTGATTGATGCCTTTAGACCCTGTTTGCATCTGCTTGACTCCTGTCATTCCTATTTAGATTATTCTGGACTGTTATTAGCTTTGTGATGTTGTATATTTGTGCCTTGAACAAAAAGAACACAGTATTCTCTGAGACTACTAAACATTGCTATCGAAGTAATAAATGATAGTGACACTCCAGAAAAAGCAAAGATATCTATTGTTTGTTTAAAAGGAAAAATGTTAACAGATAGATTTTATATCATCAGACACTGGAAGTGAGCAATACAAGAAAGAATATATTTGCTTTAAAGTCATCTAAACAGACAAATAATTAGCAGTGGGAAAAAATGCATTTTATAATCATAAATATCTAACAGATGCATTCCCTGTTTGAAAAGCTGATCTTTTATATTTCTGTATGTGTTGATCTTATTTCAAAAGTGCTCTCCTTTGAGTTAATATCCTTATTTACCATGGCCTCTTTGTCATGCCAATGCAATTCACGATAAAAGTCAGACAAACGGTGTGCATTCTGGTATGGTAAGATTACAAATTTAAAAATACAACACTTAATGGACTTTTTTTTTTTTTCGTGGTGTATTGTGTCTTTTGATATAAAAGGCAGAACAAGGTTTATAATGTTTTGGCATTTTCAATATTTTTTTGTAGTTATGCAATATTTTAAGTGTGTCCCAGCATAAACAGACCCTTAAAAGCCTTTTATAGTAATTCTGTAAGTATAATCCCTTAGACAAGAACTGCCCTGGGATTGCTTCTTCTTGCACATTAAATTCACTCATTAAACTTGCTCATACTTTCTGAACTACAGATTGGAAATTTTGTATTCAAGTCACAGTCTTACTTACTTATGTTGCTTACTTTCTGCTAATGTGAAGGCCCTTTGATTCCAGATTCTCTTTTGATGAACTTTAACATAAGTAACCCCTGACCAGCATATTTTATATATATATACAGAGTTATCCCTTTCTTTGAGATTAAAAAGGTGTTTGGAGTAAATTCTTTTTCCAACTAATATTATGCTTGGAAATTAATATTATTCATTGAAGGAATATACAGTACACAACTGTACATACGTGTGTTTATTTATATACATCATATATATAACATATATGTATGTATATAAAATAGACCCTGTATGATTAGATATTAAATATTCATAAATTAAGAAATAATCCATTCATCTTCTCAACCTCATCTCCTCCCACACAGATACACACAGAGTATTGTATGGGAGAGAGTATCACTATTTTTAGAATAAAGTTACTTATACACTCATAATATAGAATCATAGATTTATAGACTCATTTAGGTTAGAAAGAATCTTTAAATCATGAAGTGCAACTGTAAACACTACCAAGCCTACCATTAAACCATGTCCCCACGTGCCACATCTATACATTGTCTTGGCAGGATCCCGTTACCTCAGAAGGGGACCAGCTGGGAGTGGCAAAAAAATAACAGGAATGGGTTCCACGCAGTAGCCTGAAAAATAAGCTTAATGGCAAAACAGCAAACATACAGAAGTTGTGCATAGTATGGGGTGTCCCCCAAAGACCCAGACAATGGGGTGAACAGAACCTTATATAACATTATCTGAGGGGAAGGGAACCAATGGACAAAAAGAACTACAAACATGGCCTTATATGGAGAATACAACTAACCAATCAATAACAAGAACCAAGAAAACTGCCTCATATGATAAGACCTTATTTACATAACAATGTCCATGATTCCATCCTTCTCATCCTAACCTAACAAGATGTTTCCTTTCTTAACATCCAGCTTCCGAAGGTTGATGCCTTTGTTGAAGGCTGTCTCATTGTCTATCCCAACCAGCTGAACTCCCACAACACATAATTTAAATAATTCCAGGGATGGTGACTCAACCACCTCCCTGGTCTAGTGCTTTGTAACCCTTTCAGCAAAGAAATTTTTCTTAATAAAAAAAAATTGCTTCCATCTTCCAACTTGAGGCTGTTTCCTCTCAATATATCACTTGTTACTTGGGAAAAGTGACTGACCCCCACCAAATTTATGTGAGCTTTAGCATTTTGAAAGGGGTGTTTCCAATAGTAATACAAATGATGGAAAAATGTGCTCTATCATTAGCTAAGTAATTTAGTTTGTTAATTTATATAATCATATGTTATTTCCAAACAAAATTCTTTTAGGCAAATTATTCCAAATGCTTATTCTTGGTATGGACAGGTTTTTTCCTAACGAAAACACAGTGCTTCTTGTACTGGCACTAAATTGAACAGAAAACCAGATTGCCTAAAGAGTGAAAAAGAGGTACTTAAATAACTTTTTAAACTGGAGATCATCATATTAGCTGGATTTAACTAAGAAAATTAACAGACTTCCTTTGGGAGGTTGTTAATTTTGTGCAGGGAAGGCCAGGCACTTTAGACTTCAGTTATAGTATTAAAAGCTATTTATTAAAAAGCATAGAAAGCATCAGTCTAATAATAACAGTTCTGAAGGTGCAGTTCATTTTCGCTGAAGAATTCTCTCTGGGCAAGGCCCTGGAGAGACGCTGAGGCCTCTGGGTCTTCTCAGTGCCACAGGCCTCAGGCAGCCAGCAGGAATGATTTGAGGGTGAGGCTCCAGAGAACTACGGGAGTTCTCCGGAGCCTCTGAGATTCTCTGCAGGGGTCCAGTGGCTTTGGACCCGGAGATCCGAGCAGCTGGTAGGGGCCTTGTGGTCGGCTGGAACTGTGCGACCATCTTTGTTCTTTCTTTTTTCTTCTTTCTTCTTCCTTGTTTTTGCAAGCAAAGCCAAGCAGCAGCACAGCAACCAGTAGATAAGTAATGCTGTCTGTCTCCTCCTGGCCTCCAAGGCCAGGTTTTAACTCCAAACTAAGCAATTACCTAAAAACACGAATCTAAAACTACCTATTAAAATTACTAAAAACCATTAAACACTTCAACATGATTTTATGTAAGTTGTTTTTCTCATATACATAATAATATACATACAAAATATATCATGTTTCATGTTTTTTTGACTTTGGTATTATCTGAATATTTTAACTATTTTTTAGCCTTGCTACTATCTGTTTTTGCAGACTATTGTATCTAAGAATGCAAAATAATATTGTATTGTTTTTTGTACTATGTTTTTAATTATTGCCACAGTCCTGCACCTCTAGGGTCCCTGCCGGGCTAGCACCAGTGCCTCAGAGGGGGAACTGTGGCGAGGATGCAGATAAAAGACGAAAGGGCTCTCTTCCTATTCAGGCACGGTCCTGCTGCTTTATTACAGAACTTACTCCATGAAAAACCTGGTAGAAAAGAGGGCACGTGGCATGTGGCCAGGTGGTTTAGTGTCCCCTTGGGAAAGGGGAGGGGGAAGGAAGGGTCTGCTGGCCAATAGAAGCAGACTCTAGGACAGGTGGGAGGGGTGGTATCTGGTAAAGGGACACCGAGGTTCATGGGAAAGTTACATCTTTTGTGTGGACATACAAAACATCCAGTATAATTTCACAAAACTACTTAGCGTAATACAACAAATTATGTCTACTAACTGCTAAGTTTTTATCTGGATTTCTAAGACTGATCCTGCCAGATACTCATGCAGCCTCTTATTGAAAAAAACTTAGAAAGCCTAAGAATTTATTTCTATTCTATTTTGGTTTCATATATTTTAATTTCTCTGAAGGTTTTAACTCAAACCTCACATCTCTCTCTCCCTCTGAGGAACTCAGAGGGGGTCTAAACTCTTGGTCTCCAACAGGAGGTGTGGGGGAAAGAACTGGATACTTTTTTGAGTCACAGTTATGCAGTTTTTCTGAAGAAGAAATTACCTGGCATGATGACAAGCCAAGTTGATGGAATCCCTATGAGTCTTATTTTTCATGAAAGTCTAGTCCATGTAAGACTCATTAAAGCTGCAATTGAAAATCTGTTTCAGGCAGAAGAGGATTGCATGTTTCTGAACAAGTACAAATCCTGTCCCATTTACAAATATGATTCAAGGCTAATTATTGGAGATTTCATCAAAGTTTTGCTTACATCAGTGTCAAATCTGCGTAGTTTAGACGAAATTCAGGCTGAGCATGTTTGGAAAAACATCAGCTGTGGAAAGCATGTCAAAGCCATGTGGAGACCTATTGATAGACAAATCTATTATGAATATTTATGAAACAAACCATCAGGATGCTTTTTCTAAGCAACTATTGACTTATTCATTCAGAATTTAGGATAAAGTGCTTAGTAAATTGAGCATACATGCTTGCACTTCTGCTAATCTCCTTTAGTGGAACCCACTGAGCATTGCTGTTGCCTTTCCATAGCAGCAACACACCTCTCTGAATGCCTCTGATTCCAAGTATTGTAAAGATGTAAATTAATAAATAAGCATTTATGAAAGCTTTCAGTTACTAAATGCCTTTGTTGAGATGCTAAATTCTTTTGACTGACAGGTATGTAACCAGAAAAAATGGCCAAATTATTAAACTTTAGACTATTTAATTTATTACTCTTTCTTGCAAAAGCCTCAAAACTAAGTGCCAAGTGCACCATACTATTAGAGCAATCATAAAAGAAATCATATTGGGGCTAATGGTTTTAAAAGTAATTTTGTGAGGATGTAGGCAATCACTTATAATTAAAAAAAAATCTAGAGAAAATCAGCTTAATTTATTTAATGACCTATGAATAAATTGGAAACAAAAAAGTATGTTATTCATACCTAAATTTGTTTTTTAAATATGAGTGTTTGTTTCAGTGTCAGCAATAAAGATGTTACTTCTTATAAACTTTTTTTTTCCCAAGAAGGATTTTGTCATTTTGTTGCTCTAATATCCCAAGGACAGAGGATTTTTAAACTTTTATGTTTGTGTGCCATCATCTTGTTTAGGTTTTAGGGCTAATGTAGCTCCCAGTTCTTAATGGAAAAGGAACTAAACGAGCATTGCAGTCCCTGTTGAGGAAGTCAGCAAAAGTTAAAGGTATTTGAAATTTTAAATAGCTATGAAAAGTGATTGCAAGTTAAAAGCCTGCTGTTTTCTCTTAAAACACTGTAATAATGTGTAAATTAAGCTGTATAAGAAAGGGATAACTCTTTAGAAACAGCTTGCATTCTCGGTACATGGAGATAAATTGCTAAACTGTATTGGATAATTTTACACGGAATAGAGAGACTAAAGATGTTAATTGTTTTATAATGCTAGCTTATTAAAGGATGGATTTGTCTATAATTCCTTATCTGATGGAAACGTATATATAATTTTTAAATAGTGCACATAAAAGTAAACCCAGTGATATACAGAGCTCTTTTCTCGGCTTTCCTACAAGAAGTACACAGAGGATTTCCCTAGCAGGCATCAAAGTCTTAAACAGGTGTTGTGGTTTGGGCTGGGATAATTAGTTTTCCTCTTGGTAGGTGGTACAGGGCTGTGCTTTGGATTCATTATGAGAATGATGTTCATAATACATTGACATTTTGGGTGTTTCTAAGTCATGCTTATCCAAGTCATGGACTTTTCACTGTCTCATGCTCTGCCCTTGAGCAGATGAACAAGAAGCTGAAATGTAGCACACCCTGACCTGAACTGGTGACCTGAAGAGGCCAAATAGATATTCCATACCACAGAACATCATGCTCAGCATATAAACTGGGGGAAATTGGTTGGGAGCTAATGATTCCTGCTGGAGCCTGGGGTGGGCATTGATCAGTGGGTGGTGAGCAATTGCATTGGGCATCACTTGACTGTAATTTTCTTCCACTTTGTCTCTCTCTCTCTTTTTAATGATGACGACAATTATGTTGCAATCTGCCCCCAAGGTGAGGTAACTGAGTTTCTTGTTAATAGATCCCTTAGGGTGATTTAGAGTAAAATGACACTGAATGACTGTTGCAGGTTTATTTTAGAAAAATTTGCTTGCAGTGGAAAGGAGCTAGTTAGACACTTTTGTTATTATCTATAGAAATAAAACAATATAAAACTATAAAGATACCACTTAAGAAATTATATAAGGAAAAGAAAAAAAGAGACAGAAAGGATAAGGGGAGGAAAGCTATCACCACCTATGTATCCAGTGGTGATACTTCATTGCCACAATTCCCACACCCCAAAGGTCCCTGCCAGGCTAGCACCAGACTCTCAGAGGGGAAACTGACGTGAGGACAAAGATAAAAGACCAAAGGCGCTCCTCCTATTCAGGCACGGTCCTGCTGCTGTATTACAGAACTTACTCCATAGGATCCTGATAGGGAAAGAAAGGCTGGGCACGTGTCCAGGTGCCCCTTTGGGAAAGGGGAGGGGGAAGGAAGGGTCGGCTGACCAATATGGGCAGACTCCAGGGGAGGTGGGACATAGGTGGAGTCAGGTGAAAGGGGCACAGGGGTTCATGAGAAAGGTACATCATTTTGCGTGGATATATAGAACACATAAACACCCAGTGCAATTTAACAAAACTACTTAGTGCAATACAACACTTCATTTTTGCAATTTCGATGTCCATTTGTTGAAATGATGGCCACAGTCCATACCATAAATGTCAATGGGTTAATGTACATTCAGATTTAGTTGGGAATGCTCAGGTACCTCCACTGGCAGTGAGAGGATTTGCACTGTCTGGTGCAACACTGTGGATCGTGCATAGTCCTCTGGTGGAAGACTCCACAATTAAGTCTGGGGTTGCTTTGGTGTTTGTTGGTGGTTGCAGATGCTGTCTGCTCCATAACTCTGACTGGTGACATGTGTATGAGTAGTTACTTCCTTTCACTCAGTTTGCCACAGTGGGAATTATTTTCTGGATACATTAATCAGGAAGTGTAAACCAGATCCAGCCTCTACCAGGCCTGGAATTAGGGCCTTCCTGACACTCCCTTCTGTGCTTATCTCAAGATCCTGCTGTGGTGGTTTGTCATATGGAAAATTCCATCTGTGGCTTTGATGGGGTTTGAGACAGACAGCTGGGCTCTTTAAATCCTTTTATATTATATTTTTATTGATTTGGATTATTACATTTTTTTAATCTCAACCTGTGGGTTTTACCTTTGTTTTTACAGTTCTTGACCCCATCCAAACTGTGGAGGCCAAGGCAGTGAGTAGTTGGTTCAACCATTACAACTTTTCATTTCCATTCATTGGTTTGAAAGGCCTGAGAAGATCCTGATATTATCTGAAAAAGGGGTTTGGCTTTATTAGTTGCTCATAAGGATAGTTGGTATCCTGATGACTGGGATTTTCCAGTCTTAACTAATTGACTAATAAAGCAACTAAGCAACTATGTAAAACTGTCCACAAAAACAGTAATATAAAAATATTTTTTTATTATTTATATAGAGGGAACTTTTTTGAGTCAGTTTATATTAACATTGGCTTTCCATACCACTATTTTTCTGTGGTTTATGAACATTTGGTCTAAGATAATTTAGGGTTCTGTGTAAATATGTAAATTGGAGCAAAACTAATTCTACAGCAAAGATATTGATTTAGCTGTTTCCCTTGCACTTAGGTGTTTTTTGTTGCTATTAACCTACTCCTATATGATAAGAGCTCTTGAGACTCATTTTGTACAGCAGGTAAGCAAGGGCATAGATGCAAGTAGTTTCACTGAGTTCTGTTTAAGAAAAAAAATTAAAATATATGTATATGTAAGATTAACTTACTTCTGTTTTGATTTAAATGTTGCATGCAGTAATGTGTTTTAACAGTTGATGTACTACAAATATTCATACTTGAATTTTGAATTGTATCTCAAGTAAAGTACTAAGCTACCACATTACATTGTTGACTAAAGCTCCCATCCAGTCAAGGTATAAAAGATCATATTTTAGATGTTACTGTGGTCTCATTGTCTTGGAGTGCACACAGGGTTCTGACAACAGTGCGATATTACCAAACCAGACATGACAGAACTCCACAGATGAAGTAATGCTGAATTTCATGGAAAACCACAGAAACATGTTTAGTAAGATTTTAGTTGATTATTTTGTGCTTGAAAGGAGATTTTTTTAGAGTATATTCAAGGATTTGGAAACTTAAACTGTCATGGCAAGTTTTAGTTCCAAGGTACTCTCTCAAAATTTTTAAGATAAATTAAAACCATGTTTTATGTTTCCATAACTGTGGTAGATAAGGCTCTAGAAAACTTGTGTAAAATAATTGTAACATGTTACATCTAATGGTCGAATTTTCAATAGCTTCATTATTACCAGAATGTTAAACTGTAAGTTTGACAACCAAAGGGAAGAAGGTATTAGGACTCTCTTTTCAAGTTTTCTTTAATTTCAGAATTAAACAAATAGCAAATGTTACTTTTTAAGAGGTTAATATTGAATCTCATGTGAGCATACATTTTAAAGGAGCTGCTGTGTGTTGCTGTGAGCGATGAGACAGACCGACATCAAGACCTCATTTAGAACATGCATCTGACTCCAATTTATTAAAACAATTGACCTCCTTATATAGTTACAAGCACAGGCCATCCCACTGGGCAGAAGAGTGCCAGAACTCTTCATCCCATTGGCCCAAAACTGAAAGACAGAGAGAAGTCCATCCCACAGAAAGGAATGCGAAACATCACACTCGTTACAATAACATTAGCAATGTTTCTACTAAGCTTGTGAGAAACAAGGTCTCCTGAGTCCAAACATCCTGAAGAAGCTGAGTTCAGAAACTCAGAAACTCTCAGGCCCAGGAAACCAGACTACATCTCACCCTTTCAGTATATAAAAAAAAAAATAAAAAAAAAAAATGCAAAGCTTCAGTGCCTGCTTTTGAAATGAAAAAAACCTGGGAAGAATTCCTGAAACAGCATGAGAGCAGCTCTCAAGTGCCCCAATTGGGCTGAGCCGGTCTCATTGCCTTCCAGCTCCCACAGCTGAACCAGATGAGTGTCCCCCAGCCACCATACAGGCAGCACGAAACACAGTTGAAATAGATGAGTGTCTCTATCAGCCAGCATACAGGCAGCATGAGACAGTGTGCCCCCCCACCCCAGTGGTCCCTGTCCAATCCATCCTGATCACAATCCCCAGCCACCCAATATCCCCCCCAGAGGATTCTGAGCAGTCATGGTAACACAAGTGGAACCATCACAGAATGTCTCTCTGAGTTCATGATCATCACGGGCTTCTGGATCAAAAGGCATTGTCTTAGTCCCAATCCTACAACAGTCATCTGTGCAGAATTGAAGGGCCACTGCAGGAGGTCAAGCAGCAATGGAGACAATGGTGAATCCCGTGTTCTNGGAAACCAGACTACATCTCACCCTTTCAGTATATAAAAAAAAAAAAAAAAAAAAAAAATGCAAAGCTTCAGTGCCTGCTTTTGAAATGAAAAAAACCTGGGAAGAATTCCTGAAACAGCATGAGAGCAGCTCTCAAGTGCCCCAATTGGGCTGAGCCGGTCTCATTGCCTTCCAGCTCCCACAGCTGAACCAGATGAGTGTCCCCCAGCCACCATACAGGCAGCACGAAACACAGTTGAAATAGATGAGTGTCTCTATCAGCCAGCATACAGGCAGCATGAGACAGTGTGCCCCCCCACCCCAGTGGTCCCTGTCCAATCCATCCTGATCACAATCCCCAGCCACCCAATATCCCCCCCAGAGGATTCTGAGCAGTCATGGTAACACAAGTGGAACCATCACAGAATGTCTCTCTGAGTTCATGATCATCACGGGCTTCTGGATCAAAAGGCATTGTCTTAGTCCCAATCCTACAACAGTCATCTGTGCAGAATTGAAGGGCCACTGCAGGAGGTCAAGCAGCAATGGAGACAATGGTGAATCCCGTGTTCTGCAGTCTCGCAGACAGATCTTTGATGGGGTGGCACCTGGGAAGCCCAGTGTACACCACTTCTCAGGATGATCAACAGACAGGACAACAGTCCAGTAGCTTGAGGCGGCCCAGGACACGCAAAGCAGCCCTCTTCTTGCCACCGGCCGTCTGTCCTAAAAACAGAAGACTCAAAAGGCCCAATTTGAACAATCAGAGTTTCCCCAGGAACAAAGCCAGGGAGGGTGGGTATAGAAATCATAGTATAAATTTGACTCTGGTTCTGTTTCTTGCCTTTCAAAACTGCTTGCACAGCATTTGAAAAAAGCACAGAAAGGAATTTGGCTCCACAGTCATTCCTATCTTAAGGAGGGATAGGAGCAGTGAGAAAAGACACTAGGAGAGACCTGGCTTCTCTCGCTTCCCCCCCTTGAAAGGAAAACGGCGGGGGAAACAGCCCCGCTAGAGAAAACACAGCTGCATTCTCCATCAACGTCCCGGCAGAAGCAGTGAATACTGAAAAGGATTCGGCTCCACCTTCTTTTATATCTTGAAGAGGGAACGGAGCAGTGTGAGGAGTCACCGGGACAGACTCGGCCTCTCTCACTTCTCCCCCTTTAAGGGAGAGCGGCGGGGGAAACCCCCCCGTGTGAGAAAACACCTCAGCCGCAGTCTTGATCGAATCTCGGTGGCGGGCGTGGAAAACCGTGACCGGTTCCACCTCTGTCCCTCCCCTCCCGGACAGGACAGCCAGGGACGGAACGGGGAACGGCGCCACCTGTCCCTCCAAGATCCCGCCCCCTGCCGCTGCCGCGGGCGGACGCTGGGTCGGAAGTTCCATGGCCACTTTCCCGGCAGGAAAAACCGCAGCCGGGACAGCTCCAATCCCACCCACAGCCGCGGCCGCGGCCAACAAGGGCGGGGTTGAGGGCGGCGCGGGAGGCAGCGAGAAACGCCCGGACTCGGCCTCTCTCACTTCTCCCCCTTAAAGGGGAAGAAAAGGATTCGGCTCCACCTGCTTTTATATCTTGAAGAGGGAAGGGAGCAGTGTGAGGAGGCACCGGCACAGACTCGGCCTCTCTCACTTCTCCCCCTTAAAGGGGAAGAAAAGGATTCGGCTCCACCTGCTTTTATATCTTGAAGAGGGAAGGGAGCAGTGTGAGGAGGCACCGGCACAGACTCGGCCTCTCTCACTTCTCCCCCTTTAAGGGAGAGTGGCGGGGGAAGCCCCCCGTGTGAGAAAGCACCTCAGCCACGGCCGGGACCCCTTCGTTCCCAGTCCCCTCCACC
>VXBS01009267.1:0-60251 GCA_013400255.1 Sitta europaea | reverse complement strand
CCCGGTACTATGGAAGATGCCCCTCTTTTTTCCCCCAAAATAAAGAATTTTAGAATTTTCTCAGGAGATTCCAGTTGTCTGCTGAACCATCATTCCCCAAAAGCCCAAGGCCTACTTATCATCTTGGCTTAGGGTAGAAACTCCTATTTCTGCCAAAAATTTGTCTCCTCAATTAAAAAGGAGAAACAAACTGGCAAAAAGCCACGGGCTGTTTTATCAAAACAAACTCCCCCCCGTCTGTCAAAGACAAAGGATACAGTGTGGCTGCTCACCCCAGCAAGAACCAGGCGATTTGTCGGTGGTTCCTCAGATGTTCTGACAGGTCGGGGTCACCAGACCGTCCTTTTTGGTCAGGGTCACCAGATGTCGCTGTGAGCGATGAGACAGACCGACATCAAGACCTCGTTTAGAACATGCATCTGACTCCAATTTATTAAAACAATTGACCTCCTTATATGCAAGAAACAGGCCATCCCACTGGGCAGAAGAGTGCCAGAACTCTTCATCCCATTGGCCCAAAGCTGAAAGACAGAGAGAAGTCCATCCCACAGAAAGGAATGCGAAACATCACACTCGTTACAATAACATTAGCAATGTTTCTACTAAGCTTGTGAGAAACAAGGTCTCCTGAATCCAAACATCCCGAAGAAGTTGAGTTCAAAAACTCAGAAACTCTCAGGCCCAGGAAACCAGACTACAGCTGTGATATTGTTGTGCAAACTTTATGATAACATTCTTTTATGCCTAAATTTTGTGTACTGTTTAGTTCTCCTTTTCAATCAAGTAATAACTACTGTTAAATTCTGAACAAGAAGATAATTGTTGTGATTTATGTAGAAAAGATTTTGTAGAAGAGAATTATACTTCTGTTCTTTTCCTGTCGGGGGAAAAAGCCCTAAAACAAAAACGCTTAATAATGTTTAGAGGAAGAAGTGTGGAAAAAAAAAAAAAAAAGATAGAGACCTGATACTTGGAGAAATAGTTTTGTGGTATTATATTTTTGAAGCCTGATGTTTCACTTGCAATTGCTAACCACCTACTTCATAAGCAGATAAATGAATATAACTAAATCTTGATAAATATTTGAGAGAGGGGATAGAAGAAGAGAACATGATAAAATATAAAGGAAGACAGAGAAAAATGCCTCTCATCTCCCCCAACCAAAAAGTACAGAAATGTAGGATTAATAAAATGAAGAAAAAAAAAGAATGAAAATGTGATAGAAAAAATAGTTAAGAAATTAGAAATAGGAAATGAGTGAATTGAAATTGCAAAGAGTGATTAAAAAAATTCAAGTGTTGCTTTAATAGTTTCATTGCAGAACGTGTGTCTCCTATATATTCTTTCATTTTTGTTTCTCTCATTTGTTCTCATTACAGGCTGGTTTTCAGGCATGTCATTTACCATCATTTTATTTTCTACTTGTCATAATTTTCCTTCCCTTTTTCCTGTCTTGAATTTTTACAGAATTGCTATACTATTACCCATTTTGGGAATCTGTATGCATAAAGCAATCTCTTCAGCTAAGGCAGCTGCACAGGAATCTTTTCAAGTGGCTGATGCAAAGCTTTAAGATTACACAGGTGGTTTTTTCATCAGATGCTTAAATTTAAAATCAATGATAGGATTATAACCTGAAAGGCATGCCTTTAATTTTTATCCTTCAGCCTCATTTCCCTTTTTATATCCTTAATTGTAAAAAAAAATAATCATACAATTATAAAATCTCCTGAATTGTTTGAAAGGGACCCACAAGGATGACTGAAATGCAACTCCTGGCCCTACAGAGAACACCCCAGGAATCCCACCCTGTGCCCAAAAGTTTTGTTCAAACACTTCTTGAACTCTATCAGCATTGGTGTTGTGGTAACTTCCCTGGACAGCCTGTTCCAGTGCCCACCACCTTCTGCAGTATGAATCTTCCCGATATCCAGTCTAAACCTCACTGGACACAACTTCAGGCCATTCCCTCAGGTTCTTGTACTGATCATAGAGAGCAGAGATCCATGCATGCCCCTTCGCTGTCCCTCATGAGGAAGCTGCAAGCAGCAATGAGCCCTGTCCTCAGTCTCCTCTTCTTCAGCCTAAACAGACCAAGAGACCTCGGCTGCTCTGCATATGGCTTCCCCTCAAATCTCTTCACGATCCTAGTTTCCCTCCTTTGGATGCTTCCTAACAGCTTTTTATTTTTTTAATATCATGGCATGCAAAACTGCTCCCAGGACTTGAGGTGAGGCCACTCCAGTGCAGAGCAGAGCAAAGTGGGACAATCCCGTTCTTTTCCTGGCTGGTGATGCTGTGCCTGATGCACCCCAGGACAGAGTTGGCCCTCCTGACTGCCAGGGCACTGCTAACACATGTTCACCTGGCCATGGACCTGGACAGCTAGGTCTGTTTGCACAGCACTGTTCTTGTGTGTCATTCCATGAGGGGAAATACATCAGATGCCTTTAACATGATGTATATTTGGTGTCATTAAAGTAAAGCAATTCTTAGTATAACTAGACTTAAACTAGGTAGAAATATAAGGACTATTAAGGATACCATAAAATTGAATCTGAAAAGGTCCACCTATTCAAGTATCATAACCTCAGTCCTTTACTCTTTTGTGGACCTTCGTTGCTACTTTGTTTTTTATTTATTCCTATTAACTTTTAATTAAAACCTAAAAAGAGAGTTATCAAAGAAATTACTAATGTTGTTTTAGTGAACTTTTATTCACTGTGATTTTTCTTCTTATACAACAAAAAAAATGGTATGAAAGCGGTACAACAACTCATAATTTCTGTTTAGTCAAGCTGATCATGTTAAAATGCAGTTCTGTTCATGAATCATTTTTTCACATTTCATTGAGCAGCTATTTGTATTGATGAAAACAAATAGTTTGATCCCTCCCTCAAACTGAAGACGAGTACCAATATTTTCAACACTGTTTCTTGCTTTTAAAGCCTTTTCTTCATTGACAATCTGATATGTTTTCTTTAATGAGTTACTATTGATGAGTAACTATGAAAAGACCAACATTAGTCTGATAAGATGCAAAAAAACCTTAAAACTTAAAAAAACCCAACAAAACTTAAAAAATTAGATTAGCAAAGCTAGTTTGGGGAAAAAAAGAAGACTCCCAAAAATACCTGGTGGTTTTTGTTATCTTTTAGATATGTCACAGATTCTTACCCATATTTAATAGCAGAAATATAACAAGTGTGATTAAAAGAGAAGTGTTCAGGAGACAAAATGGAAATTGAGGTGCATGGCTAAACATTTCTCAAAAATGTACATGTGTCTGTGCTAGGTAAGAATTAAACAACATCCTGAGTCACTCCACTGTAAAACATTAACAATTAATGCTTTTCATAACCAAGGCTTCTTGTTAATCTTCCCCTGCTTTACCTTCTTACTGTTTTCCAGTGTGAATGTCAACATTTTCCTCACTTCTTCACTTTTCACATGAATACTTGTCTAAGTCTGTGGTTAATGTTTCATGACCTCAGAACCATGTTATCACAGTGATTCAACAGATTTTCAAACAGCTACTGATTCTCATGTAGACATTTGGTCCAACTCTGTGCTCCACAGTCCAGTTTGTCACCAGATATTAAAATTAAATAAATACAAATCAGAAAAACAATTTTTACCATTTCATTTTATTTTGTGGTGGTTTTGGCTGTATATTTAGACATGCAATATATAAGATATTTGAAGTAGTAGTTTTAGAAGCATTAAAAGTCAAAAAATGTCATTGAAAGAGACTGCTCAAAAGTTCTGAGATATTTAAATAGCATAAAATATTTAAAATTAAAAGTTTAGTTAAGATAAGTAAGAAGAAAAAAAATCAGATTTTGCCCAAATCTTAGTGTAATCAGTCTATAAATTTGTTTTCAGGTAGTTTCTTATAACTGTGCATGTAGATAAGACTAAAAAAATCAGTAGCTAAAATGTGTTTGTTGGTGTTCTGAATGATAATTCTGAATAACATAATTCTCCAGAAGAATACAGAATGCTCTGTCAAAATTTAACTTGTCAGAAATAGATTGTAATATGGAACATAAGTCTTTCATCAGCTGAGGAATGTCTGTGCATCTAATTGCCATCCAGCAAAAACATATAAGATTTCCAGAAACAAATATTTAGATTCTTGTTTCTCAAGCAGAGTATGCCTGAAACCAGGTGAATCCACATGTGGCTATGAATCCACAGGTGGTTGCAGAGGTTTCCCCTGAGAGCACTTGGAGGATGTTGTTACTAAGTGCAAGGCAGAGACAGAGATGCAGAAATCTTTAGGACTGGTGTTGGTTTATTTGGTGCCAGGTGTGTGTTTGCTATTAACAGGGTACAGCTGATCTAATTTTTTAAACTGACAAAAGGTATTTAGAAATTTTACAGCTGAGTAACATTGTCTTGAGTGGTAACAGGGCTACTGGCATCAATTGGGACAACACTTCTCTTCATCCTTGGCTTATTGTTGGCAGAGTCATGCTTCAGGTGGACTCAAGACTCAGGTTTTGTGACCAAAACTTGATTAGTTTATATCTTTCTGTATAACATTAAAGCTTAGTCTGTTCAGAACATTACTGGGCCTTCTGACATTTGTGCCTCTCAGAGACAAAATGAATTTAGATGGAGTTTCTTTTACACCTGTTTTCACTGAAATACCTTCTAAAGCCTGAGATGCCAACTGCTAACATGAAAAATGAAGCAGATTGTCTCTAGCTTTGGCTTACAGCTTGACTTCTTTTGCACTGCTCATGGCAGTGGGTTTGATGAGGATATAATAGCTGAATTTATTTGCTTATGGATGCAGCTCATGAGTGATAGTGCACATCTGGCCATAGTAGTTTTCTTGTTTCATTTCTGCAAAGAACACAACACAGCCTTGTTAAGTATGACAGGATAATTATGATCACTAAGAAGCATTTGTCATCTTTAGCTACATCAGGTATAAAGTGATAACACACTGATACACCTGCAGGACAATCAATTAAAATCAATTAACATGATGATATCCACATTTTGAATCTGCAATTCTTCTAAAGATCTGAGCTATGATACACTTTGTGAAGTGCTAAAGACGACTCAGGTGTCGTGTCTGGTCATGTATAGCTCATTTGGACTGTACAATCAAAGATATTAAGGAATACACAGGAAATATCTTCTGCCACTTCTTTCTGCAGAAAACACACTTCTAAAGACACAGTAGCTACTCTTTGGGATTCCTAATCTATAGCTGGTCCACAAAATTCAGATCTCTCATTATTTTAATATATATATCCCTCTATCTGTCCCTGGCAATGGACATCTATATCAAAGATGGACACTTATCCTGGAATAAGGATAAGTGGATAACTGGAAGTGAGGATAAGTGACTAAAGGTGCAACACATGAAACTACTTATGAAAGCCATAGTGAATGGCAAAAGTAATTTTGAGTTCAGTACAATTCTTTGTAACAGTTGTTGACAGAAGCCGTTGCTGGAAGTTGTAAGACCATAAAATTATAGAATGGCCTGGTTTGGAAGGGACCTTAAGGATTCCAGTCCCCCTGCCATGGGAAGGTACATCTTTTACTAGAACAGGTTTCCCAGATTGCTATGAAATATGACCAGGTCTTGAACTCTTCCAGGGATGTGGCATCCACAGGTTCCCAAGGAAACCTGTTTCAGTGCCTCACCACCCTCATGGTAAAGTATTTTTTCCTAGTATCTAACCTAAATCTCTTTTCTGTCTATTTAAAGCCATTTCCCCTTGTCCTATCACTCCAGGCCCTTGTAAATAGTCTGTCTCCCTCTTTCTTGTGGGCTCCCTTCAGGTAGTAGAAGGCCACAATTAGGTGATCCTGCAGTCTTCTCTTTTCTAGGCTGAACAATCCCAGATCTCCCAGCCTTTCCTCAAAGGAAAGGTGCTCTATCCCTCTAATCATATTAGTGGCCTCATCTGGATTCACTCCAACAGGTGCAACAGAGCACAATATCTTTCCTGGAAGACCCTCCTATGTACGCCTTGGAGTGAAAATGGTAACTTCTTGGTTATCCTCTTGCCCAAACGTCTAACTGAAATCACTAAATAGTTTTGTGCTGCTGCAACTACCAGTAACTGTAACACAAAAAGACTGCCATCATCATACTGAATTTGAACCACCACTGGCTCCAAGATGCCTTGCAGCATTAAGAAGGTTTTCTGCCTCCTAAAGCTGCCATGAGATTATTGTCCCTGAGAAACGCTGAGTCCTTTGATGGGGAAGCACTTCCATGTGGCTTTCTCAGAGGCATAAGATGCTCCTCCCTGGTATTGCCTCTACACATTCTGGTGCACATCTACATTAAATAAGACTTTGAAAAAATAAAAGCCATGAACAAGATGGAAGGTGAGGAAGGCTCTGTTAAAGATTGTATGCTGAAAAGTTGTAAGTAGATTGCAATTATTTAGGAATTTTAGGTAAACCTAAAGGGAAGAATGAACAAATACATGGTCAGAATGACATAGAAATAGAGGTTTGGAAAGATTTGAGAGTTGCATGCAAAGGGAAGATGCAATGTTGAACACTTTCAGAATGTGAACGACCTGAAGGATCTGTGTGGTAAATGGATGGTATGGGGGTATGTAGGGGGCCACATACTTGTAGGTTTCCTGGAAGGCATACATAAAGTTTCCTCCTAAAGAAATTTAAATAAAATGCACCAAAGCCGCTTTGAGACTGAAGGAAGAACAGAAACCAACTGGAAGTCGTAAGGTTTTCTCATACACACACACACACACACACACACACAAAATCTCTCCAAGTTAAGAGGCTAAGATAGTCACTCCAAAAGAAATATGGACTTGAAAGGAGAGCCTACAAAATGAATCAAGCATTTGAATTTGCAGTTCAAAAATAATTAGCTAAATTTTGAACTTATCTGGTGACAAGCTATTAATTTAACAGGAGTGAATCCTTCTGGAAAAGAAAAAGAAATTAGGACAACTTGAAGTTTGGTAACAACTGTGTGAAATGAGGGACAGTGGCATGATCCAACAGGATGCAAAAAAGGCCCTTGTGCAACAATTTCTCTTTGAATAACCAACTCTTTCAAGGTGAGAAAGGAGATATGGTTTTATGATTTGCATAAGAGAAGTTTATCTTCAAGACAAAAATAAAGAGAAATGAAAAATATCATAAACTGTTTATTATGTTTCAAGAAGTATACCTCATCCCCTTCTCAAGATGCTCCACTCAAGCATTTCTTTTCAATAACCAGAAAAAATTTTGTGATTTCTGAAGCAAATATGTTCCATGAAAGTTAATTTTATTCAAAATAATAATTTTCTTATTCCATTTTGGTAAATATTGGTGAAAACATATTTATTTGCTAACTAGCACATAAGAGGTGAAATTAATTCACTTCCAGTCAAAGTGAATAATTAAGAAACTTTGGTGACAAGCAATTACAATTGGTTGTAATGAAAAATTCTCCAGCTGTATTTCTTACTAATTAAACTTCATGAACAGAATATCAATATATAGCTTAAATAGTGTTCATGTTGCAGCTATAGAAGACCTGTGTTCTCCTTCCTATTAAGATAATTCATTTGATATGCAATACCTATTCTCAGTTTCTATTGCCACACATATAAAGATTCAATGCGTCTCTCAAAAAAGGTAATGTGCAAAAGTATCACTATATGAATAGTGTACATGAGTTCTGCCATACTATCATAATGTTATACTATCATATGTTTTATTATAATAATCAGGCTTAAGAAGAAGAAGTACATGACATATGTGCATATGTCACGCTTAAGAAGAAGTACATGACAAAATGGAGGAACTGTACTGAACAAAAACACATTGCTTTTTCTTGGGCTGTATGTTGATTAATTATATCCAGATTAACAAATTGAAGTAATCTTATTCTTCAGTAATATGGTTAAGAATGGCCTTTATAACATGAAAAGATAAACTATCTGATGAAAATATTCTTGAGAGTATATTAGTTCTAAAGCAAATGCTGTAAACAGAATAGCAGAGGCAGTACTGTTACTGCTTAGTTGTGCCCATACTTGGCAATCCAGTTTAATAATATTGATATGAAATTACATCTTGTTTTTCTGATAGCACTTTAATGCAATTCAAATGAATGATGTAGCTGTTGTGGTTTGACACTGGCCAAACACCAGGCACCCATGATAGCTGATCACTCGCCCTCCCCTGCCACAGCTGGGCAGAGGAGAGAAAATTTAACAAAGGGTTCATGAGTTGAGATAAGGACTGGGGAGAATACACTCCAAGGGCAAAACAGGCTCAACTTAGAGGCAAAAAAGTGAATTTATTACTTACAAGATCAGAGGAAGATAATGAGAAGTAAAATAAGGCCTCAAAACCACCTTTTCTTCCTCCAGACCCTCCCTCTTTCTCTCCCACCCCACAGGGAGACAGAGTATGGGGGCTTTGGTCAGTTCATCACCTGAGATCATCTTCCACTGCTCAGGGAGAGGATTCATTCCCTTGCTACTCCATGGGATCCTTTTCCATGGGAGATAGTTTTCTGTGAACTTCTCCAGTGTGGTTCCAATCTCACAGGAAGACAGTCCTCCCAAAACTGCTGCAGCATGGGTCACTCTTCCATGGGGTGCAGTCCTCCAAGGACAGGCTGCTCCAGCCTGGGACCAGGGCCCACTCTCTCTCCACTGTCTCTCCCACTGGATCACAGCCTCCTCCAGGCATCCACCCACTCTGGTGTGGGCACCTCCCCAACAGGCATATCTCTGCATCCTCCTTGGATTCCCATGGGCTGCAGGGGCACAGCTGCTTCACCATGATCCTCACCAAGGCCTGAAGAGGAATTTTGGCTCTGGCACATGGAGCACCTCTTCCTCCTCCTTCTCCAATGACCTTGGTGTCTCCATGTTGTTTCCTTCACGTGTTGTCACCTCTTCCTCTTCTCTGGTTGGAATTAAAACTGTGCACCTTAAATATGTCATTACAGAGGCATTACCAACCGCTCTCATTAGTCCAGTTTTGGCCAGCAGCGTGTCCATCTTCAGAACCATCAGTGAAGTTTCCACCATGCTGGAAACTTCCAGCAACTTCTCACAGAACCCACCTCTGCGACACCCCTGCTACCAAAAACCAGACTGTGCAAAACTAACACAGAACTAAATTTTCTTTATGCATTTTTCTCCTTATGATACCAACAGTGATATATGAGTCTCCTAAAAAATAAATCAACAAAACAATTAAAAAATAGTTTGTGTATTTCAGGGGACCATGAAAAATACTTTAAATATTTCTTCTTGAACACACATTCAAATGCAGATTCCCACCTGCAAAAAAAAAAAAAAAAAAAAAGTTGTGCTTTAATTGATATCAACATGTTTCCATTTTTGAGAAAAATCAACATGTATTTGGTTCTTATGGCATGTATTGGAGTATTCATATCAGAACTTGTACTACAGTATCACTGCTGCTGTATCAGCTGGCTGATGTGAAGACCTGTGTATGACACTGAAGGAACATCACAGAAAGCTTTGGAAATTTAGAGCATTAATTTCAGGAAGAAATTTTTTTAGGTTTACTGTGGTAGGTATAGCCTCTGGTGTTTTCACTCCACTGTCCTCTTGCACCTGAAGGTGGAACATTCCTCTTCAGTTTTTCAGTATGTGTTCAATTAACTATGGTAGTAAGTTTATACACATATACAGAGACATATTTGGAGCCTTAAATCATTTTTATTTCGCTTTTTATATCCTCCTTTAAGCTGTCATCACTGTTACTGTAAGACATTTAAAGTGTTATGGTACATATATTTTCACAGCATTGAGAGGCTCTGATTTAGAAATAAATGCATTTGGGAAAATTAACCTCAAACCCTTCACACTCTCCATAGCCAGTCAAGAGCAGTATAATGCCAGGTGAGGTTTTTGCTGCTTTCTTTTTTATTTTCCTTGTGTCATAAAAATGTCATGGGTCAGTAGTTCCAGGAAAAATGTGTTCAACAAAATGCACTGCAAACCTTGTGTTAAAATGGAACATGGGGTCCTGCCCTCTTAATGATTATAAATTTGCTATGCCATGAAAGAGAAAAGGAGAAGGAGACTTATTGGAGCAGATGCTGCCAGAAATAGGCTCTGCTACAGGGAAGGTTGAGGACAATAGGCTTAAACCAAGACCCGTGCAAAGCCTTTATTCTGATAGTCTTAGAACTTTTGTAGAGTCCCTCGCTATTTTGAATATCAGTTAATCACAACTCACTGATTTTCATTTTCTTTTTCATGATTTGCTGAATGTAGATATGAGTCATGTCCTGAGTTAATAAAAATATCAGCATAGATGGTGATTAGGCTGTGTGCCAAGCTATGAGCCAAGAATTATATTTCTTTGCAATACTTAAAATTTAATTAATAAAATAATACCAGTAGTATGTTCATAGATGGAAGAATTAAGAAACTAGAATGAAGAGAAGTTAATTTGGGGACTGGAAAAAATAGGACAGGTAAAATCCAAAGTGGGAAATATGGGTCAAAGTGAAAAACTGTTGGCTAAAGAGACATCATTAATGCCATTACTTGGCTATTTGTGCACAGGCAGAAGCTGTTTTATAACTCTACAAAAAATATATTACAAGATTACTTTCTCCCTCAGATATCTCCGCCATCCCTTCACAAACAACGATATTTTTAAGAGGCTGAAATAGTATAGGCAAGAATAATTTAAAATATTAATTTTCCCTACTTTCATATCATACAGAAAACACATACCTTCAAATTTTAAGGGACATAATTAGGGAAGTGTGTTGTAAATCATGTTCTCAGGTATAATGATGTTTTATTAACTCAGGACATGGGTCATATCTAGATTGGGTAAATCATTTTAGGAAAATGAAATACCAGAGAGTTATAATTAGTTGATATTCAAAAGAGTTAGGAACTCTGCAAAAGTTCTTAGACTGAAAATAAAGACTTTTCAGGGTCCTTAAGTTCTCTGCAATTCAGTTTTTTAGCTAGCCAAGAAAATTAGGGAGAAATATAGATTAACGTGAGAAAACATGTCTGAAACCTGCATTTTATGGAAAACTTATAATGGGATGCTAAATAAGAATCTAACAGTCATAACATCAAGGGGCAATATAGTCTCCTGTCTTCCCTTTTTGTGAACTTAGCCAGTAACACAGTTGCAATACTTGTATTTTAATTAAAAATAACTGAAAATTAGAAGATTAAGTGTATTTTTTTTTCCTCTGGAATATGTATGTATGGACCAGATCTGCCTAACACAGTCAAACTGCAACTTGAACACCTTGTCACTTGATAATGAAAGACATGGAATGAAATCCCAGGTATATGAAAGTAAGTAAGACTTCAATTATCTTGCAAAGCTGTGAGCTAGTCTATGGTAGTTCAGCTGCAATGTTGATACTACAGTTTATCATTGCATCTATTCTCTCTTTGGAAAGCAGAAAACTAATTTATGAATAATGAGAAATTAAATAAAGTTGGACGTCATGTCTGTATATGGCTGGAGTCCTGATTTAAATACTAGATGTTAGCATAAAATTCCTGGTAGACAAAAGGTCAAAAAGCCAATTTTTAAATTGGTTTCAAAAGTTTTTCTAGAACTATTCACATTTTATACACTCATGAACACATATGAAAAAGAAGGTATTTTTCAGAAGAATCAGCTTTAATTTAAGGATTTATAGCGTTCTGGAATAGAGTTCGGTAAGTCTGGTTTTTTTAGGTAATTTTCAGGGTCTTCCATCTGTTGTGCTACCAAGGGGCTGAAAGTTGCAGAAGATAAATTGAGACTCCTTTCTGAGAACTGTCCTCACTCAAAAGGCAGCCCCACCTAACTTTGTCAACTTTCACAGCGTCCTTCTTTTCTTCTTTCTATTCCACTGCTCTTTTAGAGGGACAAGAACCCTAGAAACTTTTAACAGACAAATATTATTTGACATTTATTTTAGTTTGAAATATCTAAACATGTGGTAATCAAGGCAGGTAAGATAGAAGAATTATAAAGAAACAGTAACCTCTATGGAATATGCACTTTTTATACAAATACCACTTAAAATAGTATTATGTGTATTTCAGAATTAGTAAAAGAAATCAAAAAGGAATTACTGATCACAACATGACTAAAGTGATTTTTCCTATGGTGTTAAATGCTACTTCAAGGTAAAACAATGCATCTACAAACAGCTAATTTAACTGAACTCAGCTGTACAAAGGGATTGCACAATACAATTTTTGTCAACAACCAATGAATTATTCACTGATTTGAAACATTTTGGTCCTTATAAATCTCTTTGTATCTTCCACACTGAATTTATAGCTATATTATTGAAGTTGGTCTCTTTCAGGAATTGTGTCAAGTGTAACTATTTATTTTATTTTTATTTATTTGCTTTTTGTATTAATGCTGTGAATTTTTCTGGTAGCAAAAGTGTCTTGAAAACTAACTGAAAACAAATAAGAATCTCTGTTAAATTATTATTTCCATAGCTTCAAATTTAAAACCTGAATAACTATTCAGTGTTTTGAATCATAGTTGAATTGCTTTTGACATTTTAGCATGTCCAGAGGCAAATTCCTACATGGGCTCTCTTGACTTTTACTCAGTTCAAGACTCAAGAAAATTCCTAAATAACATAGCTGAAAAAAAAAAGAAAAAAATGAAAATAAAAATTATGCATTTTTAATTTTATATTCTCCAGTGTTTAAACAACATAAGTGTTAGACTCTGGAATTTCAATTGTGGTGTATTTGTTAATATTCTGGGTGTTTCTGCATAACTCTTTGGAAATGTTTCAAAAATCTATTCAGATTACTTTGTATCCCCATGTAGTATTATATGTGATTTAAGTTATAGTACCCAGCATTTGAATAAGCATCTACATTTTCTTAAAAGTATACATATGCATGTGAGGATATGTACAAAAACATGTTCACGCATGCAGCAGGCACTATTTTGCCTTCAATAATTTTAGTCCTGTCTAATACTTTCTCCCTTCAAGGGAGAAAATCAACAAACCAAAAACATCCCCCAAACTAGAACACATGTTTTAGACAAGATTAAAGCAAAAATCTATTTTTTCATATAGGACTTTAAACCACAAAGAAACTTGGGATTCCATCTGTCTCATTAAGGAAAGACATGACAGCTCCTCAGTTGTACAGCTGAGAAGAAATTAAAACCATATGCTGATATAAACCTGAAAATCTGGTCTAATACCTGTATAATATCTCTAACAGACTGTGAGATATCAGATGTAAAAGCACCATTAGTCTAGCACTGAAATTTGTAGATACACAGCAGCTTTATCTAGACATGGGTATACACCAGAAGAGCACAGAGTTTAAATGGTAAACCACATATTTACCTAAGTTATACAAATAGTCTTCCAGGCTGTGCTCACTTTTTCTTCGCCCCAAAACTATGCTCTCCAAGATGATATGGCAACCTAGCCGTTCCCACACTCTTCACTCCCTTTCTGCAACCAAGAAAATCCCATCACAACTTAATATATTGAAGAAAGCCAGTAACATGTTTCTAATGCTTCCTCTGCAATACAGGATATAAAATTGTCATTGTGAAATGAATTCTGAAAAAGGGAAAGTTAGTAGATACTAAAGAAATTCTCATGCACCATGGAAATGACAGATAGAATGCTATGTCATAAGTTCCGTGAGAGCAAACATACTTCTTTTATCATGCAAATACTGCAAACATAGAAGATACACATGAAATAGTACATTTAGATAATTCATTAATATATGACTATTACAGGGATTTTAGACGTCACCTCAGTAAGACCTTCTTGCCTCGTAGCAGCCGATTCTTTTTTTCTCCAGTAGCTTTCCACTTATGTGGAGAACACTAATAATATTGAGAAGTCTCTCTTACCTCAAATGTGATCTGCAAGTCAGTGCATGTGCAGTTTCTTGATTGAGCTTTTGGGAATGTGAATGATATTAGTGCAGTCTAAAAATAACGACAATGATAAAGTTATGTACCAATATTTGTTAAATACATCATAGATGAAGGTTTTTATTTTAAGAACTGATTTAAATATTTAAAACTCTTTTAGAGTTTGTTGCATGTCATTGCATTGCAAATTTTCTTGAAGCTTTCCTTTCCTTTATCTGAGGGATACAACTTTTTGTCAAGTATTGCTCTATTTCTGGAGTAGTGAATATTTTGTTTCTAATGACTGACATAAAATTATAGAAGACTTTTATTCATATAGTTTGTGGATATAAATATTGAGTTGGTTAAGCTGTTTTTCCTCTAGTCGTTTCTCCCTGTTAACCCCCGCAATGGGCTTGGTTTATCCCTGGCTGGCCACACCCTGTCCCATTGTACCTGTCCCCCAACAGGAACACCTTCAGGAGGACTCAGGTTGAGAGCTTGAGCTTTGGGGTCCTCTGAGCTCTTTTGCACCCCCTTAAGAAGAGTAAACATCTCTGCAAAAGTGCCTTTTTGCAACTTTACTTCAGACTTTGACGCTGGGGAGTTCAGGAGCCTAGAAAGAAGAAAGGTTCTCTGCTTTCTACTGTTCAAAGACCGTTTGCAGCCTGAGAACAGCAGTACCTGACTATGCAGCTGGGGGACAAGGCTAGCTGGGCCTCCATATCAGTACATACTTACTAAAAAACATACTTTTTTATCCAGGTAGGAGTGCATGTCATGTAATCCTATGAAAAGGTTACAGAGAGGTAAGGATAAATAATCACACTTACGTGCTGCAAGGTCTGAATTATTCAATTAGCGTGCTGCAAAGTCTGAATTATTCAATTAGTCCAAAGCCCCAGATCAAATAGAAAGAAAAAGCAACGGAACTGCTTATGCTACTTGTACTTCTTATGTTGCAGAAGTGCAGTAAGAATGAAATTACGGGTTGTATCTCAATCTTCATTCTATCTCTTTTCAGTTCTGTGCGTGGTCTCATACTATCTGCAAACAGGTTGATGCAGGAGGTTGTGATGGTGCGACTTAAACTCACTCCAAAGTACTGTTGAAACACCCTTCAGACATATAGCCAGAATAAAAAGTTATTCTTTTACCGAAAAGGATTTTATTTGGGCTATGAAGATGATGAAAGGGCTGGACTATCTCTTTTATGAGGAAAGGCTGAGGGAGTTGGGGCTGTTCAGCCTCAAGAAGAGATGACTAAGAGGGCACATCATCAATGTGTCTGCAATAGGACAAGGCACAATGGGCAGAAACTGATGCACAGGAAGTTCCACCTGAACATGAGGAAGAGTTTCTTTCCTGTGCAGTGATTGTGCACTGGAACAGATTGTCCAGAGAGAGTGTAGAGCCTCCTTTACTGGAAGCTTTCCAAAACCATCTGGACACAATCCTGGTCCATGTGCTCTGGGATGACCCTTTTCGAACACACAGGTTGGACCAGGTGACTTGCTGCGGTCCCATCCAAACTAACCCATTCTGAGATCCTGATGAGACTTTTATGCTAAGACAGCTTCTTCTAGGCATGTGGTATGTCTGCAATCTTTAAGAGTGTGACAATCACAGTTTTGAGGTGAAATGTTGGTCAAAATCATCTTCTTATAATGGGCCACCTAAAGAAGACTAAAGAGCTTTAAACTTCAAAGAAAACAAGTTTTTGTAGACTATTTGCTATAATATTTAGCTGTTTACAGAGGTAAGAGAGACAAAGTATGAAACTGACAGTTAATTCTGACTAGATCAGAAAATAAATTAAAACAAGGTTTATACAATTTAATTTAATAAAAGTAAGGACAATCAATAGTATATACATGTGGTTGTTTTCCCACCCTTTCTCATAGTATGCATTAATGCAGTGGTAAAATGTGTCATTTAATGCTTAAACACTCACGGTGTTTTAAATTAGGAACACCTTCTGTTTGCCCTGGGGTTTTCTTGGCATTTCGTGTTTATCTGATGGTCACTCAAGAATAAAATTCATCTCCAAGCATATTTCCAATTTACTAGTAAAATACACAAATAATTCCTAAATTCTGCTATTCCAGAAAGATGAATTTGAGTCTGATTCTTTATTGTTTCTTGAACAGGTATGTTGCCTGGAGAATGAGATTTTACTCTTCTTATGATCTGGAAATTATAGAACTGCAAGCATGTTTGTATGCAGTTTCTTTCACCCCTCAGGTTGGAAACATAACCTGTCTCTCCAAGTTTCTGTAGAAGTTCCAAATCACAGTAAAATAGATTGCTTGAAATGAGAAACTAGTTTAAAGCCCCTCATGTTACTAGTATCTATTTTGCTCAAGTTGATAAATTAAGTGTAAAAAACATTATATCACTAATTTTTAAACTTGATTCTTTTATGAGGATATGGATGTCTTTTCTTCCAGGTTCACTAGTCAAGCAGTCTGAAATAAGTTAACTTCAATATTTATTAGGCAATCAGTTTTAAAAGTTGTCTTAAAGATAATATTTTCAGACCTCAATTAATTTTTATACTTTCATCCCAGCTCACAGTACAGTATTCTTCCAGTGCACTGAAGTTACATAGCACGAACATTGTTTTAATGCTAAGTAGGTCTAACCTCCTTGCAAAAAAGGTCAGGCACATTGTCATATCCACTAACACTATTGTGGCTCTTCTCCTGATTTTAGGTAGAAAGTACTCTACCCTCAACCCCCAAACATAATGATTAAATTAAATGATTGTAAATGAGATCTTATGCAAACTATTCTGGAGTTGCATTCTATTATTATAGTTAAATAGAGTATAAAAATATAATAAATTATTAATTGCATTAGGGTTTCTATATGTGTCCATAGCACCACTATAATATCTCAAATGAGAGCTATGGCAACTTAGCCAGGTAATTAAGAAAATTACTCCTTGTAAGTCCTAAAATAACCATAAATTGCTTCTCAGAAGTTTTTTTCAAAAAATTTAACTGATTTAATTAACTCCAAAGTAAACACATTAATTAGGTCCTAGTGAAATCAAAATTGGGACATTCTGGGATAATGAAAAAGTGGTAAAGAGTGACTGAATTATCTTTAATCTCATTTTTCAAGGGAATCATCATGAATAAGTCTTGAATTTATAATTTTTTAAAAATACTTTAAGGTAGCTGTCACTCCCAATAGGAATATCCATCTGGGTAATAATTTTCCCTCTCTTTTTCCCCACCAGCCTCTCAAAATCCAGATCAAAAAAAAGACATAATAATTGAACAGTAATAATATAGAAGTCATGTCATAAAATATCAATTAATGGAATAGGCTATGTTCAAAAACTCATCCCACCCTGCTACATGATATTAATCAATACATTTTAGGAACTCCTGAGAATAACAGACAGAATTACTGATGGTCTCACATGTACCCAGCATGGGTAAACCTTCACTGTCTAGCAATGAATTCAAGATTTTATATGTTAACTTGTAGAGAGGCAGAAATTACAAAGGAAAAGGTTTCATGCCAGCACCCAGCATAACAGTGTCATTATCATTCCTCTTCACCCCACCACCACAATAATTAATAATTCTTTCACCTTAAACTGGAGGCTAATAGTTCATAAAAACTTTCCTGCTTTGTCTGAAGCTCAAATACCTTGCAGAGAGGACAGTTGTTGTGGTTTTTATGGAAATTGAGTTGAAAATATTCACAATGAATTTATTTATTTTTAAGATGTCCAAAATACTCTGTGTATGGACACAAGATTAAGAACAATTTCCTAATGAAGAATAAATTTTCTGGAATATTAAATTAAGGACTATTCATATATTCAACAGTATTACATCTGCTTACCTAGATCCTCATATAAGAAAAAAGCATAACCTTTAAACTTCCATTAAGGCAATGTTGATTTACAATGATTAATTACCTGTAGCATTCTAGTTTCTTTAATCTTGTGTTCGAGATAATTAAACAGAAAAATTAGTTAATGACAATATTTTTTTAATTAATATTTTCAGTACAAAACTGAAGTCATGGTAACAGAAAGTTTGGGGAAAACTTTCCTTGCTCTCCATGTAGTAATTGCCATTTGTGTATACTTTCTTTGAAGATGAATATATTTTTTTACAACAAAACTTCTAGCTGATCTCTGTGGAAGAGTGTTTAGAGAACAAGGGACAGTGATTTACAGCAGCCTGTAGAGCTAGCTAAATTTAAGACTCAGCTCAGTTAGCTTAATCCTGAGGCTGACAAGGTCACTGTGCCCTTGTGAAAAATTGTTGAAACAACAGTAAGAGATTGTGATGGGTAAAGAATGAACAGAATTCTTGCTCTAACCACAAGAATGAAAACTTAGGAGGAGCTGGTGTTGATATGAGTAACCAATAATGAGCTTTCTTTTGCACTATGTATGAGCTTCATTACTGAGTGTATAAAAGACATGACTAACGAAATAAAGTTGAGACTTGCTGATCATTCATACTGAGTGCTGCATGATCTCCTGATGGCTCCAACAGATCTCTGTTGCAAGAGAAACACTGACTGCATGGAGGTGTCATTTAATGCATATAGGGAAAAATTCACATGTTTTCTGATTGTTGTCCTTAACAGCTGAGGGAAACCCAAAGTTAATTTGTCATCTATACTCTTCCTATATTTTTGTTTCCTATCAGATTCAGTTTTTAAACTGTAGATTTAAAAGTACTAGAGTGGTATGATTTGTTTAATTTAATTTGCTGCCTTTGCGTGGTGAGGAAAATCTAAAGCAAACAAGCCAAATTTGCACCAAATGAAAAATAACCATATAATGGAGATGGAGAGATAACTTTTTTTGGTTAAAGACATAGTTGAATAAAAACAAAAATGCAAGGAGAAAAAACACAAGATACTGATTATAAGGTGAAATACCTTGTAATTTAAAGGAGAATCAAAATTGAAATTCAGGACTTTTTTTGTCAAGTTTAACTTCTGAAGTGTAAAATAAATTTAATCTCAAGGTTTCAGACAATGTTGAACTAACTAGGAACTGAGCAACAAAGCAATTTAAGAAAATGGCTTAGAAACCAATTTTTAAAACATCTGATAAGCTGATTTTTTTTTTTTTTGAAGGAAGAAGACTGTTAGTAACATTAAAATTAAAAACTGATTTTCAAAACTGTCAGATTTATCAACTTGTTTCATGAAGAATAAGCTCAGTTTCTAATTTTCAAGTATTCGTGAGTACTCTTACTTTAAAAAGTAAGAGAGAGAGAACACAGCAAGTTGTTTAACTAAAAGGGTGAAATTCATCCTGTGCACAGATGTGGCATAGAGAGTATATTAAAACTGAATTTTTATATAAGCACAGGTTCTTAAAAACCTTTTTAAATCTTGTGTCAACAGGTGGAATTTATGTCTGAAGAGAGTATTTGTAGCACTGTTTATATGACCAGATGTATACTTGAAATAATCATTCCGATGTAGGTTATTAATTTTTCAAAACACATACATATATATGTGGCCAAAAGATGAAGAAGAGTGAATTGAAATTCTTCATTCTATATGGTTGTTGAATTTTAGTACAAAGAGATCCAAATGCTGCAAAGGTCTTGGCCTTCTTCTTGTCAGTTTACATTTTATTTGGCCTGACTTTCTTCTTCATAATGAAAAGAAAATACTATCACAATTACCTTGTATCTTTCATTGACTTAAAAAAAATAAAACCTGTAGTCTGTTTAAGAGCACCTGTGTATTAGATAGAATTGCTATATGAAAATGCAAGAAACAGCAAGCATCCAATAAACTGTAAATCTTTTCCCTTTACACTGCTACGCCACTTAGTTCAAGGTTGTATAGATGTTACAGGTTTTCCTTACTGAAATACTTTTGAAAGCAGGTATGAGCCAATGCAGGTCTGAAGAGCAAACTAAATTAGCAAGGATTGTTTTGTTTAAAAATCTATTTAATTCAGAGAAAAAGTGTGCATTGTGATAGTGGTAGAAGGATGATTTGCAGGAAAGTAGAAAAATAAGATAATATTTTCCTCATTATTTGTTGACTTCATGAATGAACTAAACATATCATAGAGTCATAGAATTGCCTGGGTTAGAAGGAACCTCAAAGATGTTTTATTCCCAGTGCCCTGCCATGGGCAGGGACACTTCCAGATTGTTCAGAGCTTTATCCAACATGGCCTAGAACACTTCCAGGGAGGGGACATTCACAACTTCTCTGGCAAGCTTGTGCCAGTGCCTTACCACTCTCCCGGTAAAGATTTTTTTCCTAATATCTAATCTAAATGTACCCTCTTTCAGTTTGAAGCCTTTCCTCCTTGTCCTAACATGACAAGAGGGAAATTCTTTTAGTTGAAGACATTGTCCCTTGTGTGCTTTTGGTAAATACAATATATGCAATGATATATAAGAATAATATGTCAAATATATAAAATGCATACTAATATATAATATGCTGTCATAGTATGCTATAACAATAAATATAAAACATAAAACCTGAATTTATCAAGTATCTCAAGGATCAGTGACTTCATAACTTCTAGACTTTCATACCATCTTTCAATGCAATCTCTTGCTGTGTACAGAATCCAGTTTCTGCTCCGATTTTGATAATAAGCCACTCATATTCTATCCCCTACAAGAAATAAATGAAACTAAATCAAAACAGATACACAAATATATACCCCCAAAACAACCAACCCAAAACCTTAAGCCAGAAGTGTATGAATTCCATGGGAAACAATGTTCAGGTTCACAAGGTCGAGCATTCAGAGACAGCGAGCACAATGCTTAGAATACAAAAATGTTGTGTTAGTGGATTGCTCAGAAAATCTAAAAAGCAGAATCTGTCCTATATCAATTTGTGAACCAGGAAAAACACATTAGAATGGACGCTTATGAGTCTTTGTTTTATCTCATGAGGGGACATCATCCTTAAAGACTCATATAAAACAACTATACTGTGCAGGCACCTAGAATTCAAAGAGTGATCTTTCCATTTTTCTCTGTGCAATGCTTTGTCAGTCTTATCATCCCCATTCCCTCTTTCACTTTTTTAAAGCCTTTTCATATGACTCTCCATTGAAATTAAGAATCTTTTTGCTGTCTGATGCACAGAATATTAGGAACCCAGATAGTTTCCTTGTTACATTTTTAAATAATCAACCATGAAAACTCATGTATTATAAGACCTTGCTGGGAATTACTTTAAATTTACTTAAGATTTTTAAAGATATATGTTTGTCACAGAAAAAAAAATGTAGAAACTATTAATATTTGGCACTGCTCTGAAGAACTAAATGTAATTTTTGTTCTTTCTGTCAATCTATACCCTGGTCTACTTTCCAAATTATTTCCTGCCTCAAAGTGGGGTGGATTTTTATTTTCTCGAATCCATATTTTTTTTTCCTTAGGGTTGTGTTTCAAGAAAAAAACCAAACAGGTAGACATGAAATTTAATGCATTCCTAAATGGGAGATGAAAGTAGTACAGTGCAGGAACACCCTGGATTTGGTTCTGTGTAACTAGAAAACAAGAAAAACATGTAAACAATTGCTTTGTTATATCAGGATTTATATTGTCTGGAAATGTCATGTCAGGGATTTTTTATCTTTGTCAAAACAATTGCCTCCAAAGGTGAGAACCAGAAGGCCAAGTACCTCAAGGGTGTGTATGGCTGTGATGGATCCTCTCACACTCCTCCTCAGAAACTTGCATGCTCAATTACCTGTCTGAAATGCCTATAAACCAACATACACAGCATGGGGAACACACAGGAAGAATTAGAGAACTGGGTGTGGTCAGACAGCTGTTGTGTCATTGGGATTTAAGAGATACATTGGGACAGCTCGCATGGCTGGAATGCTGTCATGGATGGCTAATGTACACTTTAGGAAAGACAGGCCAGCAAGATGAGTTCATGCCATTGCTCTTTATGTGAGAAAACAAAGAATATGTATTTACCTCTACCTAGAGGTAGATGAAGAACAAGTCAAGAGCTTATGGGTAAGAATTCAGGGGCAGGCAAACATGGGTGACACTGTTGTGTGTTTTTGCTACAGGCCAGCTGATCAGGAAAAGGAAGTCATTTATATACTCTACAAAGAGCTGGAAGTAGCCTCATGGTCACAGGCCCTGGCTCTCATGGCAGGCTTCACCATCTCTGAAACCTGCTGGAAAGACAGCACAGCAAGGCACAAGCAATACACTGAGGATCACTTTTTGACACAGGTGGTGGAAGTCCAACAAGGTGTGCTGCTGGACCTTATATGAACAGAGAAACAAGGACTGGTTGGGGATGTGGAGTTTGGGGGCAACCTTAGATGCAGTGACCATGAAGTGGTGATTAGGATCCTGTGTGAAGGAAACAGAGCAATAAGTAGGAATAAACCCCTGGTGTCTTCAAAGACCTCCATGGTGGAATCCCATGGATTAGGGAATTCNCCCTCTTTCAGTTTGAAGCCTTTCCTCCTTGTCCTAACATGACAAGAGGGAAATTCTTTTAGTTGAAGACATTGTCCCTTGTGTGCTTTTGGTAAATACAATATATGCAATGATATATAAGAATAATATGTCAAATATATAAAATGCATACTAATATATAATATGCTGTCATAGTATGCTATAACAATAAATATAAAACATAAAACCTGAATTTATCAAGTATCTCAAGGATCAGTGACTTCATAACTTCTAGACTTTCATACCATCTTTCAATGCAATCTCTTGCTGTGTACAGAATCCAGTTTCTGCTCCGATTTTGATAATAAGCCACTCATATTCTATCCCCTACAAGAAATAAATGAAACTAAATCAAAACAGATACACAAATATATACCCCCAAAACAACCAACCCAAAACCTTAAGCCAGAAGTGTATGAATTCCATGGGAAACAATGTTCAGGTTCACAAGGTCGAGCATTCAGAGACAGCGAGCACAATGCTTAGAATACAAAAATGTTGTGTTAGTGGATTGCTCAGAAAATCTAAAAAGCAGAATCTGTCCTATATCAATTTGTGAACCAGGAAAAACACATTAGAATGGACGCTTATGAGTCTTTGTTTTATCTCATGAGGGGACATCATCCTTAAAGACTCATATAAAACAACTATACTGTGCAGGCACCTAGAATTCAAAGAGTGATCTTTCCATTTTTCTCTGTGCAATGCTTTGTCAGTCTTATCATCCCCATTCCCTCTTTCACTTTTTTAAAGCCTTTTCATATGACTCTCCATTGAAATTAAGAATCTTTTTGCTGTCTGATGCACAGAATATTAGGAACCCAGATAGTTTCCTTGTTACATTTTTAAATAATCAACCATGAAAACTCATGTATTATAAGACCTTGCTGGGAATTACTTTAAATTTACTTAAGATTTTTAAAGATATATGTTTGTCACAGAAAAAAAAATGTAGAAACTATTAATATTTGGCACTGCTCTGAAGAACTAAATGTAATTTTTGTTCTTTCTGTCAATCTATACCCTGGTCTACTTTCCAAATTATTTCCTGCCTCAAAGTGGGGTGGATTTTTATTTTCTCGAATCCATATTTTTTTTTCCTTAGGGTTGTGTTTCAAGAAAAAAACCAAACAGGTAGACATGAAATTTAATGCATTCCTAAATGGGAGATGAAAGTAGTACAGTGCAGGAACACCCTGGATTTGGTTCTGTGTAACTAGAAAACAAGAAAAACATGTAAACAATTGCTTTGTTATATCAGGATTTATATTGTCTGGAAATGTCATGTCAGGGATTTTTTATCTTTGTAAAAACAATTGCCTCCAAAGGTGAGAACCAGAAGGCCAAGTACCTCAAGGGTGTGTATGGCTGTGATGGATCCTCTCACACTCCTCCTCAGAAACTTGCATGCTCAATTACCTGTCTGAAATGCCTATAAACCAACATACACAGCATGGGGAACACACAGGAAGAATTAGAGAACTGGGTGTGGTCAGACAGCTGTTGTGTCATTGGGATTTAAGAGATACATTGGGACAGCTCGCATGGCTGGAATGCTGTCATGGATGGCTAATGTACACTTTAGGAAAGACAGGCCAGCAAGATGAGTTCATGCCATTGCTCTTTATGTGAGAAAACAAAGAATATGTATTTACCTCTACCTAGAGGTAGATGAAGAACAAGTCAAGAGCTTATGGGTAAGAATTCAGGGGCAGGCAAACATGGGTGACACTGTTGTGTGTTTTTGCTACAGGCCAGCTGATCAGGAAAAGGAAGTCATTTATATACTCTACAAAGAGCTGGAAGTAGCCTCATGGTCACAGGCCCTGGCTCTCATGGCAGGCTTCACCATCTCTGAAACCTGCTGGAAAGACAGCACAGCAAGGCACAAGCAATACACTGAGGATCACTTTTTGACACAGGTGGTGGAAGTCCAACAAGGTGTGCTGCTGGACCTTATATGAACAGAGAAACAAGGACTGGTTGGGGATGTGGAGTTTGGGGGCAACCTTAGATGCAGTGACCATGAAGTGGTGATTAGGATCCTGTGTGAAGGAAACAGAGCAATAAGTAGGAATAAACCCCTGGTGTCTTCAAAGACCTCCATGGTGGAATCCCATGGATTAGGGAATTCAGTCATCCAGTCAGAATATTCAGTCATCACTTTGTCCAAGATCAAGATCAGTGCATCACTATGAACATTAAATCAAGCCAAGGGGGCAGGAGACCCTCATGGGTGATAAAAGAGCTTACGGCAAAACTCAGAAGAAGGAAGCTTATGGAACATGGAAAAAAGGACAGGCCGCATGGGAGAAATATAGGAATGTTGTCACGTTATGCTGGGATGAGACAAGGAAGTTTAAAGTGCACTTTAAATTACACCTGACAAGTGATGTCAAGGACAACAAGAGCAGCTTTTTCAAGTACACCAGTAGCAAAAGGGAGATGAGAGAAAAAGTGGAGCAGCTCTTGAATGAGGTGCCCTGGTGATAGAGGATACAGACAAGGTAGATGATTTCTTTCCTTCAGTCTTTACTGCCCAAACTATTGTGGTTTGACATTAGCCCAACACCAGGCACCCATGAGAGTTGCTTGCTCACCCACTTGCCAAACCAATACAACTGCTAAGGCCAGCCCTCAGGAATCCCACATCTGGTAGTCAAGATCTCTCTTCCCTTGTCTGGAGAAAGGATGGCTTTCCCTTCATTGAAGAAATTGGGTTAAAGATCATTTGGGCAATCCTGACATCCACAAATCCATGGGCCCTGATGGGGTGTGCCCATGAATGCTGAGGGAGCTGGCAGATGTTTTTGCTAAACAACTCTCTATCATCTTTGAAAGCTCAAGGAGACCAGGAGAGGTGCCTGAAGACTGGAAAAAAGTCAGTCACTCCAGCNAAGTGCAGGGTCCTGCCCCTGGGGAGGAAAAACCCCAGGCATCAGCACAGGTTGGGGAATGATCTGCTGGAGAGCAGCTCTGGGGATAAGCACCTGGAGGACCTGGTAGACAAGTTATCTGAGCCAGCAGTGCCCTTGCAGTCAGGAAGGCAAATGGGATCCTGGTGTGCACTAGGAAGAGTATCGCCAGCAGGTGCCCAGCCCTGGTGAGGCCCATCTGAATGCTGCGTACTCCTTAGGACAAGAAAAACAAGAAGATGCTGGAGAGGGTTAAGTGGAAGCCATGAAGAAGATGAGGGGTCTGGAGCATCTCTCTTATGAGGACAGACTGCAGGACATGAGCCTGTTTAGCCTAGAGAAGAGACACCTGGGAGGTATTCTTATCAGTGAATATAAATATTTTAAAGGCTGGTGTCAAGAGGAGACAGATTCTCCAATGGTGCCCAGCATCAAGACAAGGAGCAAAGGGTGCTGAAACACTGACACTTCCATCTTAATATAAGGAAAACTTTGTTACTCTGAGGGTGACAGAGCACTGGAAACAAGCTGTCCAGTGAGGTTGTGGAGTCCCCCTCACTAGAGATATTCCAAAACTTCCTGGATGTGACCCTTTGCAACCTTCTCGAGTTGAGCCTATTCACAGGTCCCTTCCAACCCCAACCATTCTGTGAATCTGCAATAGCATTAGGAAATGGATAGTTCCTATCTTAATTGGATGTTCAGTACAAATGAACTTGCGTAACTCCAATATTAAGAATTAACACCTAGATAAATAAAATTCATGCCACTTATCCATATTTTCAAACCTCATGTAATCAGACCATAATACCAGCATTGGGTAAATGAAGTACAAAAATGTTATAAAACTTTCTCTTAGAAAGATGCAAGGAGCAGATTCAGTCTGTCTTTTTCATGGTATGTAATTAATAATTCCTCAAGTAATTATTTTGCTTTTGCTAGACTGTATGCTAAGTACTACATATAAAAAAAGATGAAAGAATCTTGCTGTAGCTGATTTATTTCACTCTTACACAAGTCTTGCAAAATATTATACAAAATTGGCATCCAGTCTACTTGATGATGAAAAAATAGCTTATTTAATTAATTCTGAATTTATGAAATCCTATAGTCTATAAACGTTATGGTATCATTAGGCTAGCGTCTGCTCCAGGATTCATGGTATTTTGAAGAGGAATGATTAAGGATATTGTTAGTAAATCTACAAAGAACAGGACATACAACGTTTAAGCATTACCCTATCATCTGTGCAACAAATGTTCAGCATCATTATGTTTCCACAATAGCAATTTGCAATTGCTCTGTGGGGTAAGCAATCAATATAGGCCGGCAATGCTTTTTGTATCCATAGAAAGTGAGTACAATTTAGTCCGTTTCAGCCTTTGCAAAATCAATAGGCATGTCTTTTTATATGGCAGACAATTAGTCTCAGTTGCAGATGAGACTTACAAGGTATGGGCTATAATTAACACAGGAAAGACTTACACAAAGTTCATGCCTTTGTTTGTAAAATGTCATTCAACTTTTTACTGAGCATTAAATGTAAATATTGTGTGTATCCCTAAAGCACAGGGAGCAGCCTAGAATTTTAATTGTTTCACAGCAAATAACAGCCTCTAAAAGTGATGCTGTAAGAGGTTTTGGTGGAATACTCGAAGTGTGCTTAATACTGTTCTGAATCTGGGTATGAAGAATAACTTTATATTCAAAATACTTAATAAATAGAAGTACAGTTTCCTGGAGAACCTGCTTTATGAATCTTTCCTGGGCCAGAGGTGAAGCTTGCTGGTTTGTAGTTCCTTGGGTTTTCTGCTTTCCTTCCTTCACTGACACCCACATGGAACATTAATACTGGGTAATAATCAGTAGGTTTAAGTAGTCTTGGCAGCTTTTCAGTAACATGCTTATACAGGCTCCCAGAAGGCAACTCACCTGCCTCAAAGAGAGTCAGGTTGTCAGGTGAGTGCCTGAGTGCCTCTTAAAGAGTGGAGTCACCAACTACTATCATTTGCCACATTTTCTTGGTTGAACTAGTTGTTAATTTCTTTATTTATGGAGTATATTGGACTGCTCTAGTTAGCTCTTGCTGTTCTTCCAGTGTGCTGGGTATTGCCTTGTTAGCCTGCAGAGCAACCAATGAGTTCTGTGTGGGGATGTTTATCTTGGGGAAAATGTCGGGCTTTGGAGGAAGCCTCTTCCTTTTATCTGTTCCCTTCCTTTTCCTTTTGTTCATTTTCTTTTTTTCACTCCTTCCCAACCTTCTGTGTTAACGCCCTTTTTCCCTCGCTTCCATGTGTGCTGGGGGTGAATTTTTGGCATCTGGAGTTCCCTCACCACTGTTGTTTGGAAGCAGCTATCTGTCCTGGAGCAGAATGCTAGTTTAGCACCATGTGGGTGTAATCAAACTGTGTATTCTACTCCCCTCTACATAATTTCTGACAAATGGTTGATGATGGGTTGTTTGCAGTAGTTGACCAGTCCAAACTTGACACCCCAGGCTACTCGACTTCCCTGCAAGGCTGGGAAGTAAGTGTTTCTTTTTCTTCACAAATGACTCAGCCCTGATAACTCTCTGCAGGGAAGCACCAGCACAGTCACACTCATGGGTTTTCATGGTGTACCTCACAGTACAGCTTTATCCAAGTCACCCCTGCCTCTGGTGTGACCTTGTGAAACTGATGACCTTATTCAAGCTTTTACTTGAGTCATAACTTCCTGTAACACTATAGAACAAATCCCAACATTACCTGGAGTTTAATTTAAAACTGCAATTTCACTTGTAAAATACTAAAAAAATTGAACTTAATTTAGGTATTTTTTAATAAATATCTTAAATAAATTATAATAATTTAATAATTATTCATTATATTATACTTTATTATAATCCTCATTAATAATAAATTGTATGTAATTTAATAAGTACTATATAAAATATTTATATATTGTTATTATTTTATTCTCTATTTTTATTTGCTTTTTTATGTTCATGGTTTCATGAATTTTTGACTTTTCAGTCAAAAGTCTAAAACTGTTCATTTGAAAAAACAGGCAGCTGGATTCTTTTATTTGGTTGGCTGATAGCTTTTAGAATACTTATTATTTAACACTTTTCTCAAGTTCTTGTAGCATCACACCTTACATAAAGATAAGTAATGTTGCATTCAATAAAATTTGTAATTCTACCTCTGTGTTCAGCTAAATTCATTTGTGTACAAGGTCTACAGAACTTCTAAAAAGATGATTGGTATGGAAATAGAAGGCACTTCCTGGAAACAATACTTCATTGTTAACAACTCTACGTACTATACGACCAAACAAAACCCAAAAGCAAGAAGAACCAAGAACATTCTTATGGAACTTTACCTTAGGATACATTTAAATCATTTTCTGCAATTTATTTTTATTTAAAATATTACATTTAAGACTGTATGTAATTAAACTCAATTAGAAAAATCAATAATTTTATAAGCAAGAACCTCAGAAGAGTTATTTTGAAAATCTCCATTTTAAAAAATGAGAGAAAGATCAGAAGTACAAGAAATTACTGATGACTCGTGTCCATGTATGGATCTTGTACTTGTGATTTTCTAGAACAATTTCGTCTTTTAGACTTCTGATAAATACTACACCTTATCAATGGAAAATGAAGTGACAACATTAACAGAAGTACAGCTTTCAGTGAGCTCTGTTTGAAATTTTTGTGCTGAATTTTTTAAACATGCCATTTTTAGTAGCTTTTTAAAGCTCTTTCATCTTATCTAATAGTTTTTATCAGCACTAAAGAAGCTATCAGTAAAATTCTTTGTGTTTTTCTTGTTCTTTTATAATTTTGCTGCTAAGATTTCTTTTATTTTAAATACCCCACCTTTCACTTTTTTTTTCTGGATTTTTAAAATATTCTTCAGTATTAACTATTTGGGATGTCATTCACTGATTATTAGTTCTCTTTTGAGATTTAACCACAGTAAAACTAAGGCTCATTAGAGGCTAACATTTAGACTCATTATCCTATGGAACATTCCTGTGTATCATGAACTCATAAACTGGAGTCTTTTGCCTTGATGGTGTCCAGTTTGTGTTCTGATCTAGAAGGTGATGCAATCAGAGAGATAAAGGGACAAAGTTCTCACAAATCCAGTTCCTTACAGCTACAGAGAGAGCACTCGTTCCCTCTAAAACTTGAAGTGGTCATAATCTGTTAAAACATCTTTAATTCCTTCAATTTTTCATGTAAAATAACTGGTGATTTCAGGCCTCTAGGAAATAAGAAATGCAGAGGAAGTCTTCTGCTTTAATAGTACAGAACTGGTTGATGCATGAATGACATTCGTGTCTCTAGAAGCAATTTAGGAGAATGCTCTTTACTGGCTTTTAGCATGTGGCCTGAAACATCAAGAGTCACAGAGGATTTAAAACATACTCATAGGTATAATTTTATGACCTCTAGTGATAACCTAAATATTCACATGTTCTGTCAAATATTTCAAAGACATGTCTAATCAATCAAGCAGCTTTTCTTTGTATTGTATTTCTTTCTTTCTCTTCTTCCTGTGGAAGCAGGCTGGACAATGCCATTTCCATGTGTACTTCTGTCAAACTGCTGTATCAGTGCAGTCTTCAAACCACAGTCCACACCCATTCCACCAAGACTGGATGTTCACCTCCCCTGAATATATATATATTATATATCTATAATAATAATAATATCAACAGGTTCAGTAAGAGAGGATATCCCTTGACTGTAAGAGCCATAGATATGGTTACCTTGCACCATAAGAAAAAGGGGATTTATTGTATTTATTCCAAAGAAAAAATGAGGATGATAACCCTCTTGGGAACTAATTAACATACCCCAAGACCTTTTAATGATCTCTGCCTGTGTCTCTCTGTAAAGCATGGTCTTATTACTTGCATACTTCAAAGGAAAGTTGAGAATAAAACATAGAACTGTGAAAAACTCAGATGCCAGTATAGTGATGAATTCATAACATGATTATATTAAGCTCTTCAGGCCAAGGTATTATGTACTTTCAGTATATTTTAAAATATATGATTTTAAACAGAAACGATATCAAAGTTTTCTAATGAGATGCATTTGTTTTCTTCTCTTTTTGTTTTCTTTCTTTGGGGTTTTGGGGTTTTTTTCATATCCCAAGGAAAAAATGGTTGAGATAATGCCTTAGTTTATATAAATATATAGACCTAAATATATATCTCATTATATAGAGAAAGAAAATGAAATACAGCTCCAGGGCAGGAGACCCCTTGCAATTCCTGATTCTGAAATTATAAAGAGTTTTGGCTTTTTTTGTACCTGTAAGAAGAGCAAATGGGTTGTTCTGTCAGTAAGTATGAGTTAGTCATAGAATCACAGAATAACTTAGGTTGGAAAAGTCCTTTGAGATCACTGAGTTGAACTGTAAGGCCAGTACAGTGAAGTCTACCACTAAACCATGTCCCTAAGAATCATGTCCATAGGTCTTTAAAATACCTCCAGAGATGCCAACCCAACATCTTTCCTGGGCATGCTGTTCCATGAATGAATATTGTACTGAATAAATATTGCTATGAAGATTTTTTTATTAATACCCAATCTAAATCCCCTGGTGTAATTTGAAGGCATTTCTTGTCCTTTCACTTGGGAGAATGGACAAATCCCTCAACTCACCTTAACTTACTTCTCTTCAGATTGTTCCGCAGAAAAAAAAAGCTTCCCCAAACCCTCCTTTTCTCCAGGATGAACTTCTTCAACTCCCTCAGCTGCTCCTCATCAGTCTTGTGCTCCACACCCATCCCCAGCTCTGTTTCCTTCTCTGGACACACGCTAGCCCCTCAAAGCCTTTGTTCAAGTGAGGGGCCCAGAACTGGACTCAGGATTTGAAGTGTGGCCTCACTGGTGCCCAGTACAAGGGCATAATCACTGCCCTGGTCCTGCTGCCACGCTATTGCTGATACAGGCCAGGTGCCATTTGCCTTATTGGCCACCTGGGCTCATATTCAGCTGCTGTTGACCAGCTCCCCCAGGCTCATTACCCCATGGCAGTTTTCCAGCTACTCTGCCCCAGACTGTAGCGCTGCATGGAGTTGTCCTGATCCAAGTGCATGACCCAGCGCTTGTCTTTGTTGGACCTCACACAATTAACCTCAACCCATGGATCCAGCCTAATCAGATCGCACTGTTGAGACTTCTTTTCCTCCAGTCTATCAACATTCCTATCCAACTTGGTGTTCTCTGCAAACTGACTGAGAGGTCACACAATTTCTTTCTTATGATAGTTGATAACATTATTAAACAGGATCACCCCCAAATACTGAGCCTTGGGAAACACCACTAGTGACTAGCCACCAACAGGATTTAGCTCCATTCACCACTACATTTTGGGCCTGGAAATCCAGACAGTTTTTTACCCAGAAAATAGTGTAACTGTTCAAGCCATAAATAGCCTGTTTCTCTAGGATAATGTTGTGGGAAAAGCAGTCAAAAAGAGATAAGGGTTTCAAGGCACACATCTTAAAATACTTTCAGACATGTAATAATCCAGAACTCCTGTTGGAACGTATTTCCATCCCAATAAAACTGCCTATTTAGTGAACTCAGTGCTTCTTAGCTAAAATCATTAGTGACAATTTTGTGCTGCCAAGGTAGCTCTGAGCTGTGTCAACCTGCAATGGAATCAGCCAAAAAACTTTTCCCTATTTTATTATTTGCTACTATAGCTCTTGCAACTTGCAATGGAATCAACCCCAATTATTTTTCCTTATTTCATTATTTCCTACTTTATAATTAAAAATAGTAAAGCTCTGTATGTCACTTAAGAATGTAATGAACTGTGGCAATGTGATTGTTTTAATTTCCTAGTTTTTATTTACAGTTCAATTGTTAATGGCTCATTCTGATGTACCCCTATGTTTTTCCCAAGTTAGTCTATCCCTACTGTTGTGCCCACCCCTGAAGTTTNTTTATTCAACAGGCACAGCACCCCCCAGCACACAAAATGAACAATACCCGATGACAACACTTTCACCGCTCTGAAAAAAGATGACAAATTCAGAAAGTCTCTCTTGGGGGTGGTCGCTCTGTTGTCGCTCCCTCCGGCGCTGGGGATGGCTGCCGCCGGCCACACGGTGTTCTCAGGTCCCAGTCCAGAGCAGGTTTCAGTAGTTACAAAAAGGAAAAATAAGGAAAAACAAAGCAAGAGCAAAGCAAAGCAAGAGCAGGAGCAAAAGCAGAAGCCAGAGCTAAAGCCAAGCAAAAAGAGCTCAGCAAAAAACAAAAGCCACAGTATGTACTGCCCTGTCTCTGTGTCCCGCCAGTCGTGGGGGGAGCAGGCTGATAACAAAACCAAAACAAAACACTTTTCCTTCAGAGACAGTCTCCCAGGCACAGAACATAACATCCAACATAGCAGAACACACAAATGGGGATACAAACATCACCCTAGGACAGTTGGTTAAGCTGTTTACCCTCTAGTAGTGTCTCCCTCTTAACCCCCCTCAATGGGCTTGGTTTTTCCCTGGCTGGTCACACCCTGTCTCATTGTACCTGTCCCATGACAGTAGCATCCCCAGGAGGGCTCAGGATAAAAGCTTGGGCTTTGGGGTCCTGCTTCCTCCTTTGCACTCCCTTGAGAAGAATAAACTTCCATGCAAAAGTGCCTTCTCTGATCTTTACTTCAAACCTTAGCACAAGGGATCAGGAGACCTGTAGAAAGCAGAGAGTCATCTGCTTTCTATAATTTGTAGACTGTTCTCAGCCTGGAAATGGTTGCCCCTGGCCGCAAGGCCAGTGAACAGGGTCAGACGGGCTCCCTCCAAACCCCCAGCCACAGTGAGTAACCAGGGATCTCCCTGCGATCAAAACAGTTGCACACAGTAGTGGAATGTGCAGCTACTCAAGTGATTTTTGCTATCCAAAACCCAAGGAACCTACCATGCACTTTTAAACATCATTTGTCTTTATCTGCAGAGAGATAATCTGCAAGTTTAAAATGTTTCTATACAGACTATTTTTAAGCTGTACATTGATTAAAAGAAAACTATGGATTCACCACAATGCTTGCTTGTATCTGGAAATATATCTTATATTAATTCAGATATCTGTGTGTTGTTACTTTTAGGAAAAAAAATCTAAAACTGTATTCTGGAAATTTTTTAAGAGTTATGTTTTATTTTTTCTTTTAAAAATAACTTCAGGAACATGGTGGCTTTTTCCTCTTTGGAATTATTCAACTGCATAATTTTGTATTTACAACTTGAGTTAGATTCCAACCATAGAATTACAGAATTCTAGGTTGAAAAAGACGATAAAGATCACCAAATTCTAACCCCTCTGCAGTGGGCAGAAATACCGTACCCTAAACCAGGTGACTCAAAGCCCTGTTGTGCCTAGGCTTGAACACTTCCAGGGATGAATGCACAAGAGGTGCATCAACTCCTCTCTTCTACTGACCAGAGTAGAAGTGTCAATGTCCAAGTCATGTAGATATGCCAAAGCCTAAGAAAATGCCACCTCGTTGTAGAAGACCTTACTGATGAGTACCACACCTTTAAACAAATCTGAAAAATGTGTAGAGTGTAGACAGATGTAGAGAGAAGTTCTTTGCCCATCTTCCTTCTGAAAAGCAAAAAAGAAGACTTTTGATCACACGCAGCGTTTCCTAGTGTAGCGTGTTCATATTTAGTTGTGGTCTTCAATGAAGATACAAAATTGAGCAGCTTCCCTGGACATAAACAAACCTGGCCATTTATTGGTAGAAGCAAGTCATGCATGACAGGATTGTCATTACTGGTGGTAAGGCACTGGAACAGGTTGCCCAGAGAGGTTGGGAAAGCCCCATTCCTGGACATGTTCAAGATCAGGTTGGATGGTATTTTGAGCAACCTGGTATAAGGGAAGGAGGTCTTGGAACCAGATCATCCCTTTCAACCCAAATCAATTATATGATCATGGGCTTACCCTTCACTTCATTACTTATGTGATTGCCAGTTTCCATTATTTTTCCTTAACTGCTTTCAGAGTTTGTATATCAAGGAGATGCTTGAAAAGGTATTCAGGAGCCCACTACCTTTCAGACATGAGGGGCTGCTTCCTCTCAGTCTCTTCCTAAACCACTTCAAACCAGTAAATACAAAATTTTGGACCTATCTCCTATAATTTTCTGAGCTGCTCTCTGTTTCCTGATTCCAGTGCCTCTTGATTATTACTGTCCTGCTCCTTATTACTGTTTTGCTGACTTCTGTACTGAACTTATTCTAAAATGCAGATGGAATGAATCAGGTATTTTCCATATAATTAAAAATGGTCAAACTCATTAAAAAAAAGAAAATCAAGCAAAAAATCCACCACCAACAACCAACTAACAATACAAACCAAACCAAACCAACCAACCAACCAACCAAACAAACAAACCAACCAGGAAGCCCCAAACCCAAAGAAACAAATAAAAGAATCTAACAAATAAAAAAACCCACTAGATCAAGGAAAAGAAATCATAAGTGTTGACACATTTAATCTTCCATCTCCAAACTTCCTTTTTTTCAGTAACTCCCCAGTGATTTCAGGAAACATCTAAAATACTTTCCCATCTGCTTCTGAAATGCTTACAGTTCATTTTTCATACTTTCTTCTCTACTTTTCTATTGCTCAACTGATGCTTCCTTTTCTTTCAACAGAGAGCTGGAGGTTAGACTGAAATACACCTTATTTTTCATTGTGTTAATAGTCCAACCTACACACTGTCAAGCAGCAGAGATGTACTCTGACAAATGTGTCCTTCCAAAAGAGAACTGACCCTGAATACAGCTGCTAATTCCCTTTTTATGTACTCAATAAGTCACAATGAAAAAATCAATCAAATGTCATCATTGTGTCATTAAAAAATGAGATACAATATATTTAAAGTCTGAGGGAAAAAGGGGACTGAGGTTAAAATCACAAACTGTGGCTATAATTTATGGCTTAATTAAACTCTGCGTTGATATCCTTATCTGACAACATCTTTTTTCCTTTTCTCTTAAATTGTCTCAGTGGGAATGAATCACAAAGGGTATGTTTATCCAAATCTTAAGGGGCAATATCAAAACAGATAGGAAATGGCAACAGGTGTACTGAAGGTTTCTAAAGTTCTCAATTCCTTCTTTATCTTTTCATCCTCTTTGCGAGATGACATCTATCCCAGTGTTGTAGAGAGTTTTGAGAAAATGTTATGCAAGAAGAGAAACTATTACATTTTTTTTTTTCTGTAAAAGGAAAGAATTATGACAAAAGTCATTATGTTTCCTTATATAATTTGGAATATATCCTTTTGATAGTGAAGTGCTTTGACCTCACAGAAAGAAAGAGGCATCCATATTATACAATAGTTTGGCATACAGTTTTGACACTGCAGCATTGTGGCCCAAGAAGAGTGAAATCCTATACAAAAGAATTATCCAATTGCATATATAATTTTGGATTAGATACATATATGCATATATAAATATATATATAAAGAGAGAGAGAGATGTAACTGTTTTTAAGTCTAATTGTTTTTTTCTTGCTCCCAAAAACAATGGCAAGAAATTGAGTTTTCAATCAGAAAATAGTTTTTTTTTGCCAAAGATTAGTTTGTTTTAAGAGCAGAATCACTTAATTAATCTTAACTTGACAGACAACTTAAGTAGTAAAGAATTGCCTAAATTAATTTTTAGTGGTTTAAAGCATATGAAATGAAAGATTTCTTCACACAAAATTAAAAAAAAAATATCTTGTGTTAAGTCAGTTAACATTGGTTTCAAGAACTTTAGCCTTGTGTGTCTATATATCCTAGTGATTTTTACTCATATATGGTTTTATTTAGGACATTTTTTTACCTGTGGAATAACTTACACAAATACAAAGTATTAATACTGCAATTATGGCAGCAACGTTTTTATGTTTAAGTAGAAATTTAAAAATGTATGTCCATTCATTTCTTTGTTGTTATTATCATAGTTAGTATAGAGAGCACTCCAAAATCTATATCCTTCAGAGAAAGGCCTTCTTTTGAGTTAAGAACACTATGCATTTTTTTGTCTGCAGAATAAAAAGGAGGTTTGCTTGAACTGGCTCACAAATAGTAATTTTTTAATCCAGTTGAAGATGGATCAATTCAAATGCTACCATAAATTTAGCAAAGTTCTTACTTCCAAAAAGTTACACACAAAAATAACCATTAGCCAAGACATTCTAAGCAATGCACTTCATTGACCATTGTGTATTTCTTAGTATTAATCTGGTGTTCACATTTTATTTTAATTATTATAAAAGAAGGTAAATGTCTAAGGATACTAGGTGTGGGTTTGATGGATTTGGTATGAATTTTTTGACAGTACACAGAAATTCAGAAAAAATGTTTTGGTTATTTTAAGTATTGGAATATCTTTAGGTTTTGGAATGTGACTCTGATACTATAGAAATAATGAAAAAATTAAACCACAGAAGATCTGTTATGATTAAAACAAAATAGACCATAGAATGGTCAGGGTTGGAAGGGACCTTAAGAATCATGTAATTCCAATCCCCCTGCCATAGGCAGGGACACCTTCCACTGGATGCCCCAAGCCCCATCTAACCTGGCCTTGAACACTTCCAGGGATGTGGCGTCCAGAGCTTCTCTCATAAACCTCATACAGCAATCATTTTAGTCACATCTGTAAATAATCTTACACAGCTCTTATAAAATCCTTTTCATGCTGTTTTTGGGGTTTTTTGTTTGTTTGTTTGTTTTGGGTTTTTTGTTTAGTTTTGTATTTTAGGAAGAGAAGCAATGTGAAGCCTAAAGTAGTCATTTTGAAGCTGTGAGTTTTTCAAACAGTATCTTACTGATCTCCCCCAGATAATTGGGTTTTGGCTGCCTTCTCATGTGATCATGCTCTTTATTTGCAGGGCGAGGGAAAATCAAAATATAAAGGAGCAGATTAAGTCACAGGTGTTAAGTTTTTAAAAAAAAGTTTCAAGGAGTTGACTGAGGCTATTCACCAAAAGTGTGGCATGTAGTGGTTAAAAAATAGCAGACAAGAATATTGGAGCTGCGAATAGTATCACAGAAGGGCATTACATTATAGCAGCAGCTGGGTAAAATCGAGAAGAGAAGGAAATGCCTAAAAAATATGAAAGTGGCCAAAGCTCTAAAGACATTTGGACCACAAAACAGAGAAATTAATGAAAGCATCACCAGGAGGTTTCCCTTTGCATGATCATGGAGCTTTGTTCATCTGACATCTCCCTTTCAACTTGCTATAAAACATAACTGAAAGATTGTGTATTTAACCTTGTTTTGGGGCACTGCAGAATGTGTGAGAATTTACTGCATTATTCAAAACACATAAAAGGAGCACCAGGGAATAAAATATTTCAATTCAATTCCATAAACAAAAACCCACAAGAGGAATGTGTTCATTAGAAAGAAGTGAAAAGATTTTATCAACTTTTGATACATGTAACATAATTACTTGCAGAAATTTGCAAAAAGCATTTCAATGCCTACTCAACATTCCTTCAATGGGAAATAGAAAAAAAGAAAACAAAATAAATTTTCATGAGACGCCTCCCCAAAACACTTGCCTCTCTTGGCTGGTACTATGTCTTAAAAATTCATTGTGTTTTTCATTGGTATGCTGTTGCCAGCATTTGAAATCTAGCAATTTTGTTTGCTTCATTTCTTTTCCCGCTCTGGTATTCCAAGTAATTTTACTGTTTTCTTGTTTTTCTCCCTCAAAAGCATTTATGCCTAAATTCCCTTGTTCTTTTATACTGTTTCACTACCTGAAAAATCTATCTGCTTCAGATGTTTTTTCTACTACACTAGAGGGCGAAAATTAAAATAACTTAATGACTCACTGCCTGTAAAATTACTTTCATTTTATCATGAACTTTAGTTCAGTCCCATTGTGAGTACAGATTCAGTGCAAGCTTTGTGCTTTGTGCTCTGAATTTGGGATTTTAACTAAATTAAGCCCACCTTCTTAGTTAGAAGTTGTGTATTAATCTGCAGAAAGATACATTTTCAGAACATAATACATGACTCAGAAAGTTTGTGTATGGTAACTCCACTTCACACCTGAAAAGTAGATTCAAAATTAGTACAAGGCTTACAGGGCCTTTTAAACTAAATTATGGAAGTGGGGTGTTGTGAGTAGGGGTGTTTTGCTATTTCTTTTTCCTTATGCTCATTAAGAGTTTTTTGGTTATTGCATTAGCAGACCTTGGGAATTGACATGTAACTATAAATGTAGGAGATACGTAGATTTAGAAACAGACCAGAATAATGCTTTAATTACGTAAGTTTTTTCCATGTTTAAAACAAGGAGGCATCAGCTGGACCAATGTATTCAAATAGAAGTAGACTGTTTACGTGCAAGCATTGGATTTTGAAGTTATTTGTGTTTTAGCCTTCTTTTTAAGGTTTTAAATTAAGCTGTATTAAAAAAATACAACGATTTCTTATGTACAGCACACTGAACTGCTCCTTTTAAATTTTTGAGTTTACCTTTAGAGTACAGATTATTTTCTTGAAATATGCACTATGTTGAAAGACAAGATGACCAGAGCCTCACAAATTACTCCTTTAGAAACTGAACAAGAGGGTATTATACCATGGATCAGTTCTGGCAAGAGATTTTACAAAATTCCTCCTTGCTTTGTCCACCTCTTTTTGCAATATTATTTTAAATATCTCATTTATTAAACTACAAAGAATAAAAAATTACCCAAACCCACTAACCAAGCAGAACAAACACCCACCCCAGATATTTGTGGTTTTGCAAAGAAGTACATGAATACATTTTTATTTGGAGTAAGACTTTTCCCTCCCATACTCAAATTTCATTTCCTGATTCCTTCTGCATGAAGTCAATCTGTTCATTGTATAAACTGAATATGCTGCATAATAAGGCAATAATTTTGTCATCTATAGATGTTCAGATGAAAATTGCTTAATATTAAAGCACTAGTTTTTGTCTGACTTTGCAATAGGATATTTTTTAATTCAATGTACTGTATCTAAAATAACCTTGCTATCCATTTCCTCTTATTTTTTCAGTAATATGAAGCCAGCTGTATTTTTGATTTAATGATTCAGATATTTATGTGAATCATTAATAAAAATTTTCATTGTTGCAAGATTTATTTTTCACCTGGCTTTAGCAAGTGGAGAAGCATCATTTTCTCATCTCTTTCAGTTTCAGCTAAACAGACTGATAAAAATGAAACTGCTCCTGTAGACATCCAAGCTTAAATCTTGATTGAGACAGAAAAGAAAAAAAAGAAAAGTGCAGGTCCCAAGCTCACCAAGTTGATAAATTCAACTAATTGAGTTCTCTGTCTGTTGAAACTGCTATTCACAGTAGTTATGGCAAATTACAATAAGGATGGCTATAATCAGGGTTTAGTAACTAAATTTGTATGGAAACCTGGAGGACAAGTAAGTAAAAGTCTGTGTAACTACTGTACCTTTCATACTCTATGAACATGTATTTATGACATTTATATTATCTAATGATTTTAGTCTCAACTTCAATTTGAAGAGAATCTTGATTATTTAGATGTGAATTTTCTTTTGATGAATGCAGCTACACAGATGAAAAATAAATTAAACTGGTGAATATAAGGATTTTCAAAGAGTCTTTTTTTTTTTACTATGTAGTATTAATAAATAGGGCAAATACAAAATGGAAAGGAGAAGAGCATTGAGTAACATTTTTAGGACTGTGAAGGCAAGTCAAACCTTTTCAGTCAGTCCAGCAAGATCTGGGAATTTGTCTTGCTGATTTTATTCAGTTAGCATTTTTTCATGTTGTTGCTCTTGTTTTCTCTAGCATTTTTACTCTTCTGAAACCCTTTGAGACGATGTTGTTGTTTAACAGATTGTTTGGTTTTCAGTTGGAGAGGAAGTCCATTAGTTGTGGGGGTGGTTCCCTGTGGAACCTGGGAGTGGCCACATGGCCAGGACTGCAAGGCCAAAAATAGGTGCAGCTGGGGCCACACTGCGTGGCTGTGGCTATCTCAGCATGGCTCACAATGAACTTTGCTTAGCTGCTTTAGCCAGCCATGCTGAGGACAGAAGGATAAAGGCAGCTGCAGCAGCTTTTCTTATTTTGCTTCTTCCCATATGAAGAGAAGGAACAGGATAGCACTGGCAGCCAGTCCAACTCGCACGGTGTCGGCAGAGACCATGTGACTAACAGCCATGGGGAGTGATTTCCCCATTGCAGACCCTGGATGAGATCAACCTTTCAATGCTGCAGAACTCTATAAAAACTGTTTCAATTGATAAAGCTTGATAATAAATGAACCTACAAATACCAAATCTCTCCTGAATCAGGAAAAGAAAAGGGTGAAGACACATAGAGGAAACAACATGGGACACTGAGGTCAGTGAAGAAGGAGAATTCTAGATGGGAGGGGATTGAGGAGATGGCTTATTCTTGGGGTGAAATTCTTTTGTAAGGCTATGGTGAAGATATATTTGATATATTAGACTTTGTTTTTCCCAGTAATTCATGGAACGCATGGAGGGGGGACGTAGCATTTTTAACTACAGATGTAATCAGAAGCCAGTGTTGAAATAAGCAGATGTTGCAGTAGCTGTGATTTCAATAGAAGCTTGAACAGAGAGAAGTGAGAGAGATGAGAAACTTTGCCCCAGGGATAGAAGAAGAAAACCTCTGTTGCCAGAGGTAAAAGAAAAGAACTTTTGTTTAATGCTAGAACATCTTATCCTTAAAATAGCACCCCAATAAGTTGACATGTCCCATGAACGCACCTGTGGGAGAGCTGCAAGGCATGGGAGGAACTTTGACACTACGAATAGATTTTCCTTTCCTGGGCGGCTGATTTGCTGTGACATTGAAGCCACAAGAGAACTGTTTCTTGTGGAGAAGTCTCCATGGCATGGCGAGCGAGACTCCTCTCCAGAAGTGAACTGAAGAAAGACTATTCTAGATGTGGTAAGCTGTCCCAGAAAAGTCCCAGGTTTTGTCTCTTTAGGTTTTCAGTGGGAAAGAATAGTGGGTGTGGGGGGGAGGAGAAAGTGTTCTGAAGGTTTGTTCTGTTTTTCTTATTATTTCTAATTCTTTATAAGTTTTCTTTATACCTTTTAAAGTTTGAGCCTGGTTTTCTTTCCTCCTAATCCTTATCTCACAGCAGAAAATGAGTAAATAATTCTAGTAGGCGTGCTGGCATTTGGCCAGCATTAGACCCACTACACCTAATTGATGTTTCAGCCTGGTTTTGAATGAAAACTGCTACAGATTCCATTCACGGGGAATTCCTGAATTTTGCTCTAGTCAATGATATTTAAACACGATCACCAGCACCCACTGTGCTGTTAATATTCACTTCCTTCATTCAAATGTCTCATTTACAGTGTTTCTGATACTTCCGTAGATTGTTATAATTTCTGTATCTATGCTGAACAGTTTCAGTGATAAAGTATGGAACCTTGGTGTACATCTCTCTTAATGTTACACTCTAGCAGCTTCACAATCTGATTGTATTGCTACTTTCTCCCCAAGTACTCATTTTTTTCATTAGCTGCATATTTCATGTCACCTTTAAGCATGCAAAAATATGTATTAATCTGACATATTTGGTTTCATCAACAGTCTTTTCAAAATCAACAAAACATTAATAAGCTTTTCTTTGAACTTCTGTTATGTACATATACTATCATTTTGTTTCTCATGCCTACTTCTATGTAGAATCCAAACATATACGTTAATGTTTATCTCACAGTCTTGATAAATACATGTGGAATTTTAACCATCCTTTTTTTTTAAAGTAAATTTTATACTTCAAAAGTTTTTATAATCTTTAGTGAAGGAATAAAAAACAATTATTTAAAAATGTTTGTATATTTATCCTTCAAAGTTTACTCTGAAGGAGTCAAATTTTTCCAATTTTTAACAACATCCTGCCACTGTATTGTTTTTTGCTTGCTAGTATCCAGCTTCTGGCTAGATGCCATTTTGTAAATATGAGTTTCACATATGTAGCTTTTTGTTCAGATTTATAAGAATCACAAAAATAATTCAGATATTGGCTATTAATGTAATAGCTCTTCATTTTGGAAGTTGTGTGGGCATAGAGCCCTCATTTATGTTATTAAAGGATGAGTTATAAGCAAATATTTCAATTATTTTTGGTTTTACTCTCTCCTTGTGCCTAGATGCTGTTGGATGTTACAAAGTATTGATGGATTACAGTCAGTGTGGACATCAAGACTACTGTTAGCTTGAGTATCAGTCACCTTCTGACATCAGCCTCTCCAAATAACGGGCACTACTTTTCTGGATTAAATGAGCTTGATGAGTGTGATGGTACTTCACTTTAATTGATGCATGTTGGATTATCTACTTTAAATGAAATTATCTGATGTCAGAGTCTCTGTGTCTCATGACATGAAATGATCTTTGTGGTCACTGCTTTACGACCTTGTGAAACAGAGTGGTTTGCATCATGCTTACAGGTTCTTGAGGTATTTATTATATAGCTACAGTTTATTATAGTCAGGCTATCTGGCTATCTGAAATAATAGGTATTTTTGGGATGAGCAGTCTTCTGGGACTCAAAACTCATAGTGTGTTTTTATGTTTCACTTTTCCAGTGACATCAGAGACTGAAATAGTTCATGCTTTAAAAAATACTATGAAGGAATTTTGCCCATTGTAGGAAAATCTGTGTAAAGAAGCTACAACCACAGATGCCCACTCCTCCTCGAAAATGCCTGACTGGAACCTTGGACGTGAGTTAAGCCATGTAGATATGACTTGGGGACAATATTGTTCAGTCATCTCAGGTTGAGGGAGGAGAATGCATCTGCAAGAAACCCAGATGCACTGAGAATCATCCCTGGCTGGGTTTGGGGTAGGGACACCACAGCCCACAGAGGCCATATTTGCACAGACTCCCCCCCAGCCAAGGTGGGAGGAGGAGATTTCGGGTACGCGGCATAACCTCTGGTCGGAGGCAGTGAGCACCCGTCCTTCCTCACACAAACCAGCCCAGCAGTGAAACTCCCAGCCCTGGAAAGGCCACATCCACGGGACATTCACGTGAGAGGCAGCTGAGGGGGTGTCATAATTCATCAAAGATGCCCAAACTGCTCCCCAGACTCATCCTTGAGCCCATGCACCACTGCATTGCATGTAATGCAAAGTGATGCAACAGATCCAGAGTCTGCTGCAAGACAGTGTCAAACTTCCCCCTCCCCCTTGGTGGGGGGAGGTACCTGGACATTCCTACCTGATCTGAGCATAAGTTAATCCATTGGATTTTATATTTTCTGGAGAAAAAGGACCCTCACCACCAAGAAGACCAGCTAGAGAGGGTCAACCAGACACCATTGGGATCCACGGTGTGATGATACTTCTTTCTTTAATTTGTCTTGCTTTCTGTCCCCTCACCTTTTTTCTATTTTTTCTCTTCCTTTTTCTCTCTTTTCCTCTTTCTCTCTCTCTCTCTCTCTCTCTCTCTCTCTCTCTCTCTCTCCCCCTCCTTTTTACTATCAAATAAAATCCATACTATTGACTTTGGCATATGGTCTCACTTGCACCTTAAGTTGCGCAGAGGCATTTCTAGTAACTTTAAAAACAAGACTGTAACAAGTGAAAATAACTATTACTTTGTTCTTTTTATTTTCTGTTAGGCTTGAGCCAAAAAGAATGAACTTCATGTTTTTCTTAGGCACAGTGTTAAGGAGAAAACACCAAAATATGGGTGTGAGTATTGTGCAGACTGCACAGTAGCAGCTGTACCTGAAGTGTTCCTGCCCAGAAAGCTCAGGCCTCAGAAGCAAAGAATCTGGAGGTAAGAGTAATCAGAGGTTACTCTGCCTCATCAGGCTTTGTGGTCTGCAATGCAGATGTATCCACACTCTTCCCCACTATGAATGACTCAGGTGTTAAAACTGGAGGAGGAAATAGTATTGACACCTGTATAAAAAAGTACAACCAAAAGTTTGCACTCTCTCTTTTGGGTTCCTGTTTCAGTCTTCTTCAAAACCCTGAAATTTCTGCAGAAAGTCAGTCTGGAATTATTACAGTATTGAGTTTATTTAAAAACAGAAAAACAAAGGTACTCAATTTTATATGCTTTTGTTAATATGCTTTATGTTATCCTAAATGTGAAGTGCTATGGAATTTAAGTACTGGTTTTATCTAATTGTACTATGAAAAGGTAGGAAAAAAATAGATATTCACAAGGTCATAGCTGTTCATTTGGTCTTCTATGCATATAGAATGTAAAAAAAAAAAAAAAAAAAAGTTTAGTAGATTATTTTCAATTTTAAACTATTTTTCTCTGTGTGTACCTTCCATGCTTTTAGTGCATGCATTAGCAAGAAAGGTCACGGCTGGGTCACTGAAAGCTCAAACTTAGAGCCAGTTAAACTCTTTGCACAGAATAGGTACTGTAGATGTTGTTTAAACGTGTGTACCAAGACACCATCAAAGCATAACTAACTATGATTTGCTAAAAAAAATTGCTTAGATGAATGGTCTGTTAAAATACTGGGACTTGTTATTTGCTACAAATGGTTTTATAGTTTTTGTCCGTGTGGCTTTCACTTGGGAACAAAAGCTCTAGGTTACATTTTTTCACATCAGAGTAAAAACTAGCCAATATTTTTAACTTCATATGTAAAATTACCTTTGCATGCTTCACTCCCTTCATGGTAAAGCTATGTGGCATGATCACATAGTAGCTGATGATGCAGGTGAATGGTCAAGACATGATTGCAACAAAGAATAAAAGGACTTCTTTAAAGAGGACCAAAGAAAGAGGAAAGGGATACCGATCCAAGGAACTGCTCTGTTCCAGGGCCAAACAGATGACGACAAGCCTGAACTGGTTTCTGCCCCAGCTGCTGTTGTTTCCAGCGGGGAAAAAAACCACGGCAGGTACTAGGAAAATAGGGAAAGTCAATGCAGAAGTGGAAGAAGAGAACCGGGAAGAAACAGTGCCAAGTGTTGCAGGTAAGACAGAGTAAATTGCAGACTAGAGTGGATCTGGATACTGTTGCCTCAGCGAGGTGTGGCAACCTGCTTTAGGAACGACACGGTCAGTCACCTCAGACTGCTCGGGCCAAGTGCTCACAATCATCAGTATGATGGATGGCAAAATGGCAATTTATTTAGGGCTACACAGCATTATATATGTTGCAGTTTTTGTCATCACATCTGTCTGCTTACGTAATAAGCCTCATACTATTGGCTAACTTAATATGACTATTGGTTATGTGTGTGGGGGGGTAACCCTGTCTTTCCGTACAGCGCGACATCTTCCGTTCGCCAGACCCTGTCTTCCACAGGACACTGGAGCTTATTTAAGAAAAGGGCAATGGGGGTTTTTTATCCTGCATAATTATCTCACGCATTCAGTCACACCCTCCCCTGCAGCTCTTGTGCTGGTTAGGTCTCATCACCCCTTCACTGCGGGAGGTCCCTCCTGGCCCAGAAAGGTCTCTGAAAAACTGGGTTGGCTCCCTCTGTGCCGTTGCTCATCCTTACCCATATCAGCTGTTTTCTCTCAAGGTCCCCAGGCATCCCTCTCTTTTGGTCTTCTTACAGCCAGATTTCCAGGATCTTCCCTCACTTCAAGGATCTCTTCTCCAACAAAGATCTTCATTATCTCAGGATCATAATTTTACAACTCCAGTTTATATAGAAATCCTTTTCAGTGTAAGTCTTTTCCAAATCCTCAGTTCTCCCATTTTCCCCATTTCAAGAGTCTATATAGTGAAACACAACACTTGATCAGCCTCTTAATTAGTCATTTTATCTTACATTTCTTTATTAATTTGAAGATTTGGGGCAGGGCAGTTATGTTTAGTCCAGATGCTGATAAATTTTTTAAGAGCCCATATCTACTGATCCCAGAAGGTAGTGGATTTCTCCTTAAGAATTCAAGAATTCAATGTGGGACAGACGCATAGACACAGACATAGACACACCCACACTCACATACACACACACACGCACAAAACCACAAATAAATATCTAAGTTGTTTTTACATCCATGAAAGCAGGTAAAAAAAAATCACTGTGGTAAGAGGATGCAAAAAACTTCCTAGGGGTCAAAACATGTTGACATTATCTATGCCTGACAGTAATAGTAAAAGGAAAAAAATATCCTGCAAAAATATGCTGTGATGGATCTTGCCATTCTACAGCATTATCATACACTATACTGGTGCTGACGCAGCATTGCAATTGGCAAATACTTTCAAAACTTTATTCACTTTGGTGGGAAGTTGTGTGGATAAAAAATACAGCAAAAGAGAAGAAAATGATCTGGAGAAATTGATGAACTAACTCTAACTCAGAATGTCAAGTAAGCCTGCTTTATTACCTAGCCCACAGACCTTTCTTTTAGACATCTGTCACAATTGCATCTCTCATAGCTGCTGACAAGCTTGCGAAATCCTATTAGTTCTTCAGATCCACTGACATCTCTAGCTTAATTCTCAACATTGTCAAGCACTACAAAACAGTAAAAATTCTTCAGACTAAAAATTGTGCCATGGCAAGATGACAAACCAAGAATCCTGAAATCATAGAATGATTTAGATTGGGAGATACCTTAAAGATCATCTTGTTACACACCCCTGCCATAGGCAGGGACATCTTCCACTAGATCAGATTGCCCAGAGCTCCATCCAGCCTGGTCTTGAGCAGCCACAGCTTCTCTGAGCAACCTGTGCCAGTGTCTCACCACCCTCAATGTAAAGAATTTCTTCTTAATATCTAGTCTATATATACCTCTTCTAGATTAAAACCATCTCCCCTTGCATTACCACTACATATTCCTGTGTAAATTCCTTCTCCAGCTCTCCTTCTCTCAGTGCTGGAAGATGCTCTAAGGTCTCTCCAAAGCCTTATCTTCTCTGAAGTGAACAGCTTCAACTTTCTCAACCTGCCCTTGTAGGAGAGGTGCTACAGCCCTCTGATAATTTCACCTCTGAAAGAATTTCAGACTTTCACTAGGTTTTAGTAATTCAAATAACATTTGGAAGTTTGAAAATTGTGAAGAAAAAATGTAATTAAAAGTATGAATTTTATGTATTGTATAGGTTTACTAGTGCTCATGAGCACTAAATTGTCTTTTAGTTTCCAGTCAGTTCCATGAGCCCTTTGGTCATAATAGTTCTTTGGTCTGACTATATTACAGGGTTTATTCTTCATTGAAACTCAGAGCTCCCTAAAAACATGTTTTGTTAGTCCTGCTGCCTTCAGCTCTCTGACGCAGATTTCAGTCTGAGGACTAACTCTTGCCAAGTAAAAGTTGAGAATGCCTTGAACTAATAGTTTGGGATAAAAACATGGAAATAACAAAATCATCATCAATCAAAACTAAAACTTTTGGTATGTCTTTTCCTCATCACACACACACTCAGCTGTCTTCTCAGCTGTCTTCTGAACATGTACATTCTCAGGTTAAAAATAATCTTTTGAGAAAAAAATCAGAATTTGCTTGGACAGAGAATTCTATTCATTTTATATTTTACTCTTTTGCTTGAATGGTTGTTATTTTTTGATCCACATGAAGCAAAAAGGGGTTGGCTGACATAGGACTTCTACCAGAATGAAAGTATCTGGAGAATCATCTTTTGAAGCTGTATTTTGCTTCTTCATGAAAGGGTGGGAGAACAAAAATAAAATCTAAAATACCCCACAAAAACTGAAGCTTCAGTAGGACCCATCCATACTTCATTTCCCTCATTCAGGAAATCTTCCATTTTCCAGAAATAATCTTTGTTCTTGTCATTTTTTTTTAGGGCTCACCTCTCTGGCCTGTCATTGCACAGTTCTCGTGCTTGGCTTCGTTTCTCTTCACCATGGTTGTACTTGGCTACCACTGTGGCATCAACTTCTGTGTATTTCCTTCTGTTTAAACATATTATTTGAAAGTGCAGAACTGTGAGGGTGGACCACAGTACAAATATTCTTAGAACAAGCAGTAATACCTAGAGGGCTTTTAGTCAGAATATTTGCCACTGTCTATTTATGGATTTTGATAAATGGGTGATAAAATCAGCATACACTGTAATATTCTCTGATTCTCCCCCTATGACTTTTGAGAAGTGTTATTGTAAATGGCATTTTGCTGACACATTCATGAATTTGTCCATTTTTCCTTCGGAGTATGTCTTCCCTCCATCTCTAAGCAAGGATAAACTTCATTTTTGGAAGAAGATCTATAACTTACTCTTAGATTTATACTTTAATTGTAAATAGTCCTATAAGAACTGCTAATGAAAGAAATGGTGTCTAACAAATAATGTTTTTAGGGTACGATTTATTGAAACATTTAATTTGTTTAAAAGATTGAGATAAGGAGGCAAATACCTTCTGTCAGACATGGTTTGTGCAAAAATATTTTCTGTAGAACTTGGCTTCCCAGTTATAAAATAGTAACAGTAGTTTAATACCCCATAGATATATATATATATATATGAGACCTAGTGGTAGTCAGATACGAGGGTATCTTTCTGTACCTTCTGACTGAAGTAAAAGTTAGTGCTTTCTGGACTGTATAATTAGGGTTTCAAAGATATTACAATCTTTCTATTTTTTAAGTACTGGAATAAATTTTTTAAAATATTAAAAATAATTCTGTGTATGTTTGTGGGGAAAGAAAGCTCAAGTGCCCATTTCAGACATATTTTTATAATGAGGAAAACAGAAATTAAGCTTATTTATCAGTAGTATCACTGTAATTCCCTCTTTGCATTACCCTTCAGCTCACTTTTATTTTCACAAATAAAGTGAAAATTGATTGTATATCTTTGACTAGGGAGACTAGACTCAAGTATTGGGTGCACCTACACTTTATGAGTGTGAATTTATAGATCTCTGATAGTACTCAAGAAAGATTTTTTTTAAGTTGTCAGGAGAAATATTTCATCAAATTTCATCTCAAGTCAGCATATGACAACTCGTCTGCTAGGTAAGTCATTTACCATCCTGATTCTAGAGCACATTAATCGCATTCTTTCTTTTCCACCACAAATCATAATATTAAAAGCTGCTAGTACAAATTCATAATTATTATGGTTCTGGTAAAAGTTAACTAGTGTACAGGAAGTCTGTTGATACATAATTAACAAATCTTCATCCACTTAATTAGCTTTCCCTGTCATTTGCATAGGGTGTAGCACTATTTTGACTTTTGGGGGTATATGTAACTTTTTGAGAGTGAAAAGGGTGTGATGTGTCAAGGCCATTTTTACATTACTTATTCAGTAGTAATAGAAATCTGCCCATGAGTTGTGATCTTCCCAGTGGGAAGTCAGAGCCCAGAACTGAGCCACTACACCTGAGTTTAAAAGAAGACTTTTAAAAATATATATTTATATAACTTAAATGACTTCCCTCAAGTATTGTAATTATTTATACTTTTGCTTAAATAAAGTACTTAAGTATTTAATTTTGCTTAAATAATTTTATTTTAAATGGAGTTCAATTTTCATGATGAAACATTTGCAGCTTCCTTTCTTAATCATTAAAGAAACACAGAACTTTCTGTTTCATCCCAGTTGCTAGACTAATGATGTCATTTTTATAAGAGTTGTTCAAATTAATGAATTTTGGATAAACACAAATATTCTGATAAAGCTCCAAATTACAGTCTTTAGGAAATGAAATGGGTCTTACTGAACAATAGTAATCCATGAATAAAGTGCTTATAGTAGTTTGGTTTGCCAAGTGTCCTTTTTTAATTTTTCCAATTTTTTTTTTCTTCTTCTTCTTTTTTTTTTTCCCCCAACTCTTTCAGTTGTTCACATCTCCCTATAACAGTGTTCTCATGTGACTCAGTCTGTTTTGGAAGGCAAGACCTGGACAAAATGATTGAATTTTTTGAAAGAAACATTCTCCACTGGTTTCAATTTTTATAACATTGGCAGAGAAGGTTTTTTTTTTGTTTATGTATCTCTTTACATTTCTCCTCAAATCAAAGTTTAAACAGTGAAGTGACAGTCAGATTAATATGCTTTGGTTTTATAAGGGGAATATAATGCAGTCAATAAGATAAAATTTTTCATAAATAACTTTCGAAGGCTTTTTCCTAAGTGCTCTTCTACCGATAACCTATCTTCCAGCAATTTTTCAATTTATTTTCATTTGTTTTGACAGTGTTTAGCCCTTTCTCTCTGCTTGCTGCAAATAATGAGAAAATTAGTTAGCTGGCATGAGTGCTATTGTAAAAGTTATTTTACATGTGTATTGCCAAATATTTGTAGGAATAAACTCTAATTCATATACAACATTATTCACAGACGTAGTCTCATAAGATTTTGGTTCATTGAAGAAATAAATAGATTTTCTCACTATGTTTAATGAAATCAGCTGGACTTACAAATTACAAACGTTTAAAGCTGTACTGTAAAAGCTACTGATTGGGGTTTGTACACACTATTTGTCAGATGACAACGCAATGGCTCATATGTGAATGGATACTCAAATTAGTTTGTTTGGGTATATTTCATGAAATTCATGCATTAAATAAGTGTTAATTTACAGGAAGCATATAAACAGAATTGAATTTGCTAACATATAACTTATGTTTTGGGTAAGAGTTACAGAAAACAAGTGCTCGCTAACTACGTAAAATCTATGGTAGGTCTACAAAGCAGCCTGTCATGCTGTGCCATGATGAAAAAAAGAAAAAAAAAAACAAGATATAAAGTCATAAGAAAAGAAATTGATTGTGTGACCATATTTTGAAATCCTGTTATATTGTTAAATTTTCTGAAAACTCTGGCTTTAGAACTGAATTATAAAATGAAAACTCTCATTTATTTAAAGAAAGACTTACTGGGTTTTGTGCAAGAATAAAGCTCAGATATTATAAACCAAATAACAGTATTAATTAAAAAACCCCAAGGTAAATTGTTTTTAAAATCTCATTTTCTAAACTTGAAGATAAATATGTCATTGGCTTGACAAATCAACCTTGATCTGATCAATTGTTTGAAATATAATCATTACTCAGAAACTTGTTGATCTCACTATTTAGGACCTATACACATGAGTAAAAGCTATTTGTGTTGTTCCTTATGATTAGATCTGATTTTAAGAAAAAGATCATTTCATCTTGAAGCCTTTAATCAAAGCATAGCAAAAGTCATTCTTTGCTATAACCAATGCAGTGTATGTGGTGCCCACGTGTATTTTAAGAGGATTGCCTTTGGTGCAACAAACTTCTGCATATGAGTGCCGAGCCTGTCCTGATTATTGAATTGAATGACTGGGGCATTTTCCTAGTTTGAGGTGAAAATACAGAAGTTGTCACAGTAATGACTAACAAAATGTTCACTATATATTGTGTTAAGCATTCCAGTTTCTGTATCATTCCTTTTATGTAAAGTGGATAAACAGAAAAGCAGCAATGAGGTTATTTGTAAGTTATTTGTGATTGCAGAAAGAAGAGGAGGGAGCAGAAATATTTCAATAGAGCTGGAAATATACAGTTGGCTAAGAATATTCAACTGTTAGTCAAAAATATTATCTAGGACAGCTGCTGTCCTGAAATAAATCATGAAAAGATATTTGCTCCAGGTATCTGCAACTGGATATGGGTTTCCATGTCTGGAAGTTGGTAACAAGCTTTTGCTTAGTCTGTAGAATGAATGGGTTAATTATTCCTGTGTAACAAATGCTTAATAGTTTATAATTAATCAATTTTTTAATCAAATAACTCATAGCAGCATGAAAACATTCACCCCATAAATTGCAAGGAAGGTGGAGTAGAGAGCCAAAATCAGAGCTGTTACCTGAAAGGTGGAAGAAGCAGACCTTGAATTTATGATTGGCAAAATTCAGACCCAGCTGGTCTCTGTGGGTTGCTGCTGCTGTTTGGCTGTAGGAAAACAACTGAACACGGTGAAAGATCACCAAGACTGAGGAAGTTCCCAAATAGAAATGGTTGGGTATCTTGAAAAACTGAGTTGTTTTTAATCCTTTCTAGGTAGAATTTTGGTCTTCAAAGTCAGTTCTACACAAAAAAAAAAACAAACAAACAAACAAAAAAAAAAAAACCAAAAAAAAAAAAAAAAAAAAAAAAAAAAAAAAAAAACAAAAAAAAAAAAAAAAAACCGAAAAAAGAAAAACGAACAAGAAAATAAATTAGTTAATGCTTCTTAATTCTCAACTCTCAATTGCTGTGAAGCCAGCTCTCCAAGAAGTTATTCTAATTTATTCTAGCTTCTTGCGTTCCCTGAATGTTGATAATAGCTGATTCAGTAAAATCCAGTGAAACAATGTGCTGTCAAACTATGAAGTTTTTTCAATTGAAATTCTTCAGGAAATTTTTCTTTTAGCAAGAGTCTGTTTCAGGGAAGAGGGGAGGTGGGGAGGGGGAAGGAAGTCCTGTTTAGACATTTTCACTTTGAAACAGCCTGAAGGCAAATGTAATTAATTTTTCTGAAAAATGAGGGCATGGGCTTTGCTTAATCTGAAGCTGTAAAACCCCTTTTTGAATAAATGTAAAGCAAAATATAGTAAATACAGTTAGTCCCCTTCCCCCAGTCATTTCTTGGCACTTTTTCCATCATGACCACACAGAACTGTATTAGGTTTGAACACAGCTATTTTTTGTCTCATTTAATGAGTCCATTAATTGATATCAAATGATTCTGCAGCTAATGACACCCAAACCAAAGCCTTTTCTGCTGTTCTGCCTCTGGTTTCAGTTGACCCTATCTACATCACTTTTAAAATATAGTTTTCAGTGATCTCTGCATTTAAAGAAGAAAACCATTCAGCACAACTGAATGCATAAGAAATAGGTAGTAAGACAATTAAATTGCCTCATTAAAAAAATTAGTTTAATTTAAATAGAAATAACTAGGTCAGATGTACTGGATGGATTCATGATTTCCCTAGAAATCAATTCTGCCCACTGCTTTTTTATCCACACTGCTAAAGAATAAGCCTTTTATGATAAACATTAATTTATTAGAATGTCCTTTTTTCATTAAAAATGAGAGGGCAGTAGAAAGGAAGGGTAAGTAATGACAGTGAAATATGTAAAAGATTAATGATGACCTATATAAACTACTGGATACTAATTTAGAAAGAACTTCCAGAATGACTAAGTCAATAAAAAAGCAGCTTACCTTTCTATTTAAAAGAATGAAAAACTTTTTCAGAAATCAAATTAAACCATTTGAAAGCACACCTTGCTGGATGAAAAATAAGCAAGAGGGGTGTTCATTGCTTCTCCTAACCCTTATTTTCTTCCCACTTTCTTCTACCCATTTATCCTCTCTTCCTAGAAGGATTTCCATGTGTATAACACCTTGCATTAAAAATAATCTGAAAACATCTTAATCACAAATATTTTTCATATTATTAAAAATTTTATAATTTCAATTAAACTTACATGGAAGTCCTCAGTCTGAATAAAAGTTTTTTACAATTTTTGCAGACATACTGCTTAAAGAAAGCATCAGAGAATAAGTTTAGCTTCTAGCTTAGAAGTGTTGACATCATGTTCTCTAGAGGATTCTGCATGAATCTTGTGATATTTGTTGATGGCATGTTGAAAAGGGCCCTGAGCAGAATCCTATTAGAGTTTTCATGGCTTAAAACAGCCAAAATGAAATTTGGTGTTTGGTTTGATTTTGGAAGGAAGTGTTGGTGTGGCTTTTTTGTCTTGTTTTTTCAAAAAGGTCCTTCCTGTGTTGTTTAAGCTTCTTTTCTACTACAGCTCTCAATTTTGGGTACATAACAAAGGAATCTGTATTTGTGTTTTAGTAATGATAACATTTTCTCCTACAGAGCCTGCACTATGTCGGGAATTGTGGAGCTGCTGGTCTGTGGCCTACTTTTGCTAATGATTGTATACAGAGTATACACACACTTCATGATATGCAGTGCATTTATTACTAGTTTGATTCTGCTGCTAAGTGGTTTGGCCCAAACATAAGATTAATAAACAGAGGTCTGGGTACAGCCGTATTCTAATGGAAAGCTACTCAAGCCACTTGTTTCTGTTGACAGTACAGCACCGGCTATTCTGCCCTTGTGGCAGCCTGACATCTCAGGGTGTCATGATTGATGATGAAGCGCCACGAAGCTGAGGAAAAGCCTGAACTGCTTTTGAGGAGATTAAAACAGTCTTTCAAGAAGGAAATAAGCATCTGAATACAAACAAAAGTAAATGTGTGTTGTACAGCTGTAATTCCTGTTCTCTTATGTGGCTGAAACATTTAGAAAATTCAGAGCTGTCCCAGTAAACATTTGGACTGTAACACACAGACACACTCCATGCCCATGAAGGACAGTCTTTCATGAAAGAACCAACATAGTCATAGTCAAATATTCAGCATTCAGAGACCACTCCTACAGGGTCAGTTATACTGCAATGCTTTCTGACATGTGTCAAAGCAGAGTGCCTGAAATTGTCTCAAGAGGTGGAAAAGGGGATTTTGAGTTGGATTTCCAGGAGGCAATGAATGCTTAAAAACCCATGTTCAGGGAAATCATTAGCTATTTGGAGTTAGTTCCACAACATGGGAAACTGCTGTTTTGGCCTATGTGTTGGAGTTCCCACAGATGGTGGTTGCAGCAATGCTGTCAGAACCACTGAGAAAAACTCCAGTAAACAGCCACAACAAACAGAGGAAACTGCATCTGTCATGTCTGTGGAAAAACTGAGTTAATTTTTTATCCAAGCCACAAAAATACGTTTATCGCTGCAGTCTATAGAGATCATAAATTTAGGAGAAATGAACTCATGTTTTTTTTATTAATACCAAAATAATTCAGTATTATCTATTTCACTCATGAGATCCAAGTACCTACAAGTATGGTTATATTTTATATAACACAAGGGATAGCATATATTTTATGTCTAAAATAGAAAACATACAGTAATTTTGTTTTGGACAAAACATTAAGATATGGTTTTCTCTTCAAATAGAATTTTTAGGGTCAGTGTAATGGACTGTGCTTCAGGAAATGTCAACCATTTTGGGGCAAGAATGGTATTCTTTATCACTATTCAGAGACTACATGGCTTTTAGAGCACTTAAGGGTCACCATTTACAGAGAGAACGATTTTCAGTCTAAAGTATAACAGAACAAACTCTGTTACAATCAAAAGGCTCAGAAGTTGCCCTCAAAAAGTCCATAAGTTACTCTGTGAAAGGCATACTCAGTAAACCTCCAAACCCAATCTTTCTGTTTGCAAGATAAATTATTTTTAAGAACAGTAATAACCTAAGTTGTCAGTATAGTAAATTCTAAGCCCTCAGTGAGGCTTCTGCTCTATTTATCATATTTTATTAAGTCAGACAGCATTGTTAGTGATGCAGTGTTAGACACACATGGCTCCTGTCAGACATGACTACTGCTTTACCCTTTTCTTTTACATGACAGTGTAANTGCACTCTGTATGCGGGTGGGCTCCCTCCGTGGCACCTGCCATGAGCTGACAGGGTGGACTGAGCTCTGTCCCTCCGGGAACCAAAAACGGTGCCTTGTTACAACTTATTGGAGCCCCCCTCTTTCATTGATCATCGCTATAGTCGCTGCTACAAAGGCAGAGAAGGATCCATGGTGAAGATCCAGTGATCCCAAGCCAGCTCCTTCGCTGTGGCGTGTGTGTCCGAGCAAGCCGGGGCTCATTTCGCTGACTCACCCCCACATGACAGCAAAGTTCCAGCTCTTTACCTCTTTTTAGAAAAGGCTTAAAAGTGAACTGAGAATAGTACAGATTGTCACCTACCAGCATTTATTGATTAGTGAAATTTCTCTTTTATGAATATAGTTTTTCACTAATTCTTATGGATTATTGTTTATTTTTCTGATTATTAAATTCCTATATTCCTATTACATTTATCAGTTTGTACTTCATAATTGCTTCCATAATTACTTTAGATTACACCATTTTGCAAAGCCTTTCTTTGAAATCATACAATGAATCACAAGATCATAGAATAATCTTCTGTGGGGTTGGAAGAGATGTTTAATACCATCTAGATCCAAGTCCTCTGCCATGGGAAGGGACACCTTTCCACTAGAACAGGTTTCTCAGAGGTCCATTCATCCTGGCCTTGAATATTTCCAGGGATGGGGAAGACACAGCTTCTTTGAGAAGCCTGTTCTAGGGTCTCATCACCCTCATAATAAAGAATTTCTTCCTAATATCCAATCTAAATCCTGTTCTACTTCAGTTTGAAGCCATTCCCCCTTGTCCTGATACTCCAGGAGTAAATAGTCTCTCTCCATCTTTCCTGTGGGCTCCCTTCAGGTATTGTAAGGCTACAATTAGATGTCCCTGTAGCTTCTCTTTTCCAGGCTGAACAGGCCAATTCTCCCAGCCTTTCCTCACAGCAGAGCTGCTCCATCCCTCTGATCATCTAGGTGGTTTCCTCTACGCTTGCTTCAACATTCCCATGTCCTTCCTGTGCTGGGGACACTCTGAGATTCTTTCATTATTTTCTACAAGTTCAATAATACTCTAGTAAAATAAGTTTTCCAATAAAAATTATTACTTTGACATCAAATAATTTAATTTTCTTAAAGGCCCAACTGATGTCCGTTTGTGGACTCTCTTGGAATTAAGAGGTACCCATAGCAAAATACATTCCACTGGAATAGGCAGTTCATTTTCTAGAACTAGGACAAATCTATCAGCACAGTGTGTCTGGACGTCTAAATAAATATGTCCATTCATTTGGTACAGCCAAAAAAGTGTTAGAAATATGGTAAAGAATAAAAGAGATGCATTGTTGGTAAGTAGAAGTTTTATGCAAGCAAGGGAAAAAAATCCCCAAACAACTGGACTTACACTCCATATGCATATGAACATCTATGTATAAGAAGCAGAGGTAAACACTGTGTAGTAGAGATGCATATAAGTGTTTATAATCTTCTTTCAAGGGGGGAAACCAAGAATTGCTAAAGTGCAACGAGATAACTCAGATTTAGTCAAAAGATATAAACCATGTCCCTATGAAATGAAGTTTACAGGAAATAATAGCATTTAGGTTCTGAAACCTGAAACGAACTACAAAATTGTATCTCCTTGGCAAACTTAACATTTTCTTCATGAAACAAAATAGTCGTATTCCAGAGTTTCCTCGAGTGAGAGCAAACTATGCAAAACCTGATTATAAAGAAGCAAAATGAACATCAGAGAAAGCATGAAAAAGCTGCCAGGTGATGAAATTGAACCAAACCATGAGTTAGGCAGGAAAACAATTTGAAACCTTTATCTAAATCACAGTTCAAACAGGCCATAACCTTGGAAAAATAAATTTTATTAATTAAGAAATAAAGAAATTTCTCCAAGCTGTAATTAGATGCATCAGCTGCTGTCTAATATTGAAAAATCCTGTTCCAAGACAAAATAAGAAACAGGACTAGGCCGGCACTGCCATTAATGCCTGCATGATATATGTGACAGGAAATTAATCCTGACCCCTAAAACCAGACAATTCCATAAAGATAAACCCTTATTAAAAGCATAAGGATATTGGGTTTTTTCTTATCATGGAACCTTATCACACAGTCACATCTGAAGACATTCCTTTCATTTAAGATGACTGTTAAGACCAGGAAAAGAAACCAGTACAACACACTCAAAATATTTTTGAGATCATGTCTAGGATATTAATTTTGCAAAATTTTCGCTTTAGAAAGACATCTTGGAACCATATATTATAACTTTCTTCAATTCTTAGATGATTAAATGTAATACAGAATTAGTTCAATATTTTCCTTACTTAAGGTACATGTATGTTGCAGTTTTACTTTCCTGTGGTGACCAAAAAGGAAAATTAATAGCTAATTTATACTAATGTTGCTCTGCTTTTATTTCTGTATTGTCTAGCACTGAAGAAATCAAACAGGCCTTAATAACACAATTTAAATTCATCATCTTTTACATTATATAGAGTCGATTGAAACTATGTTTTTGGAAGCAAAGCAGTAACAGTAACAATGAGAATACCAGTAAAATTCTCAGCTTAGCTTGTTTCATTCATCTTTAACTTCATTAGATGAAATACAAGTAACAGTATTCTTCATATATTGCATTTGTTTTTTCAGAACTTCATGTAAACTACAACTATGATGCAACATTGTAACCTGCCACAGATGTTGAAACTATTTCAAACATTATTTCACATTATTTTAAAAAGTTAGCTTGCTTGTAAAGCATTTCACTTTCTGTTGTCAACTGTCAAAAACCTTAATCTCAGCCTACACAAAGAAGTTGTTGAGTAGTTGAAGCTTTGTTCTGAGTTCTCTGTCTTGCTCCTGGGCACAGTCAGGGAAGGATGTATGCTGAAACAGGTCAGCAACAACCCTTCTGACTTGTTATGAATACTCCTAAGTTTTCACATAGATTTAACTCTTTTCTTTTGCTTCTGGCCTTTACTTCCAGTCTTAGTTTTTTCTCCCTTTGCTCTTTGCATTCTCTTCATTACCAGTGTTCATACCTGATTTGTACTTTTTTCTTGAAGTATTCCATTTAATGCCTGAGAATGACCTTGGAAATTAAATTTTCAATTTTAAATTTGCTCATCAAGTATTCCTCTAAATCACTTTGAGACTGAGACTGGCAGAAGACTTTCAGACTCTATCTAAAGGTGAAAGGGAACATTGAAAGACTTTCTGCCACCTGGCAAGTTTAATTTGCATATTTATCACTTGGTTTCAATATCTTTTTATAAACTGTTCTTTTTGTGTGTGTGTGTCAGAAACCTTCCTAAGAGGATTTCTTTATAACCTTCTCTTAGTGACAATGACAATATGCAGCTGAATGTTCATAGGAAGATTCAGTGGTTTAGTGAGAACACTTAAGGGAGAAAATGTGCATCAAAAATTCTCCTTTGAGTCACTTTACCACTCCTTTCAAAGGGAGTCCTACTTCTTATAATCATGTACATTTTAAGAGTTTAATTTATGATAGCATAATTTATTAATACTACAGAGAGAAAGTTGGATGTCCTAGTCAAGTGGTCCCTTGGTTGTTTTAGATAGTTCAAGATGAAGTGAATATTCCTAAGGGTCTTGCTTAGTCCAACAAGTTATAACCTAGGTTGCTGAAATTTGTTGAACACTTTCAGGGGCCACTGAAAGTCATAGAGTGGATGGAAATTGAGCACAGTAGTTATCAATGTCAGACACTCACTTTTATTGTAATGATGACTGGAAAATGAGTCCTTTGTTTAAACTGTAGAAAACTTCTGAAGTCCATTGGCAAGAGTGTGGCCAGCAGAATCAGGGAGGTGATCCTGCCCCTCTATTCAGCTCTAGTGAGGCCACATCTGGAGTGCTGTATCCAATCCTGGGTTCCACATTTCAATGAACACAAGGAGATACTGGAGAGGGCCCAACAGAGGCCACAAAGATAATGAGGAGCCTAGAGTATCTGTCTTACAAGGAGAAATTGCAGGATCTGGGCCTGGTTAGTTTGGAGAAGAGAAGACTGAGAGGGGATCCAATTAATACATATAAATATCTTAAAGGTGGTTTCCAAAAGGCTGGTGACAGATTCTTTTCAGTGGTGCGCAGTAGCAGGATGAAGAGCAATGGCCATAAAACAAAACATAAGAAGATCTATCTCAACATGAAGAAGAACTTATTTCCATGGAAGGTGTTAGAGCACTGGAACAGGCTTCTCAGGGAGGTAGTGAAGTTTCCCTCTCTGGAAATATCCCAAACCCACCTGGACATGTTCATGTGTCAATTGCTCAAGGTGATCCTGCATGAGCAGAAGGTGCTGTGATCTGGTCTGATTACAGAGGAGTAAAGAGAACTAACTCTCTGTGAATAAAATGGATCAAACCCAGAAAGGTTTGAATATGCCCCAAAAATGTGATTAAACCCAAATGAGGTTAGACCTTGATAGTAAAAAATTGATATACTTTATTTAATAGTGAAAGAGACAAAGAGAAAGAAAGAGAGCAGGAGAGCAAGAGAGAGAGCAAGACAAGAAAGAAGAGAAAGAAAGAAG
>VXBS01009266.1:5250-24868 GCA_013400255.1 Sitta europaea | reverse complement strand
GCGTCCCTCCCACCGAAGTCAGCATAGTGCTTCGGTCCTCTCGTCTGCCAGCGAGATTCCCGATTCCCGCAGTGCACTCACTCCTGTGTATCGGAGGGTCACAGACCGGGTTTCGGCACCAGATATGTTGCCAACCAGCGGGGCTGGTGACCTGGTTCAGGCGAGACCACGGCAAACTTACAAACTTGCCGGACAGACCACACGTCACACCAATATGATGAACGGCAGAATGCGTTTTATTTCCTGCGGGCGTACTCTTAAATAACCTCGGAGTGCCCACGTCATATCCTTCACTTGACTGCGCTATGGAGAGGAGGGGCTCCCTAAGCTCCTCGTTACAGCCCGAGGTCTTCCGGCCGGTTTTGGCTAACTACAAGCGTGTAACTCAAGAACCTGTAAAGATTCCCCTGGTCCCTCAAGGATTTCACTGAGCCATTCGCCTTTGTCCTGCCAAGTAAGACCTGCTTTAGAAGTCTTTCGAATGGCATCAGTAAAAACCATGAGGCCTTTTACAGGTTGCCTTGATAGCCAAGGTAGTTCTTCAACCTGTTGATGCAAAGAAAAAAGCTTATAAGGGGGAAAATGAGTGCTAATGAGACCTGGAAAGTTCAACAATGCCCATTGTAAGGTGTCTGAATTCTGTAATGACCATTGCAAATAATCCATTGTTAATGAGAGAAATATATTTTGGGGTTCCATTCCTGCAATTTCCAATGTCCATTTCTGTGCCTTGATCACAATTTTTGCTATAGCCTCCATTCATGTGATCAAGGACTTGTTCAAATTGAATGGTAAAAACACCCACTCCAAGATTTTTAGTGGCTGTTTAGCCTGGCCATCCCACTGCATCAATATTGCCATCATGTGTTTTTCCTTATTCATCACAGCCACAGACAATGGCAAAGTAGGACACCAATGATCTGCAAAGGAATTACTCAATTTAATGGCAATTTGAGTCAGAGCCTTCTGTTGTTTTTCAGTTAGTTTGCACAGCAAATTGGCCTGATTTCCACCCTCAGTAATGGCATTAGGGGTTCAAGGTCTTCATTAGACATGCCACAGGTATTACAAATCCACTGTATGTCCCCAATTAATTTTTGAGCATCCATCAAAGTCCAAATTTCTGTATAAATTGTTAATTTTTGGGGCCAAATTTGGGCTTCGATGGTAAGCATTCCCAAATACTTCCATGAAGCCTGTTGTTGGACTTTTTCAGGGGCAATTTGAAGGCCTGCCTCGTGCAATTGTTGCTGTAAGGCAGGTAGCAGGTTTACTATGTCTAAGTGTTCTGCTATCAGAATATCATCCATATAATAAGATACTGTGGATACCATTTTCTCAGCGGGGCTAGTGCCCAGGCAACACACAGTTGGCACATCATGGGAGAATTGTGCATCCCTTGTGGCAATACAACCCACTGATACCTCTTTGCTGTCTCTGCCTTGTTAGTGGATGGCACTGAGAAAGGAAACTTCTCCCTGTCATCTTCATGCAGGGGGATTGTGAAAAAGCAGTCTTTTAAGTCGATAATTAACAGTTGCCAATTGACAGGTAACATTGATGGCAAAGATAGGCTGGGCTGCAGAGGTCCCACATCCCGCATTACAGCATTAATGGCTCTAAGGTCATGTAATAATCATTTCCCTGATTTTTTAGGGATTGTAAAGATGGCCATATACCATGGGCTCATAGAAGGTATTATATTCCCCCTTTCCAATTGCTCATCAACCAATTCATTAACATGGGCAAGCTTTTCTTTAGACAGCAGCCATTGATCACCCCATATTGGTGTTTCTGTTAACCATTTTAACTTTAGGATTTGCCGCCCCTCAATGGTCACTGCTAAAAACCCTCGTTGGTGAGACAGAAACCCATTTGGCTCAGTGCATCCCGTCCCAAAAGCCAGATTGCTGTATTCATCACATAAGGTTTTACCTGGGTACAAACATGTGTTTCTTCCTCAACCCACACTGTTAAGAGTATTTTAGTAACTCGAGTCGTGTGCATGCCTCCCACCCCCATAACTGGTGTTTCCAGGGTATTCAGAGGCCATGCAATTGAGGGAACAATGGTGACATCTACATCTGTGTCCAGCAGTGCTGTTTTTGCTGACAAAGTTCCTCCATGGGGGGAAAAGTAATAGGTTTAATTGGTTTTGCTCCCGATAAGGGTAACATAAACATTACCTGAGGGGTTCCCGTTGACTCAAAACTTCCCCCCCCCCCCCCCCTTTGCATGACCCCTTGTCTAGGAACCTTGGCCTTAAAGGGAATTAACTGTGCCAATTGGGTGCCTTGTGAAATGTGGATGGGTGGTCTCGACATTTGCACCATTATCCCAATATTGCCCAAATAATCTGCATCAACTAGTCCAGGTTAAACAAAAATGTCTTGCTTTGATGTGGATGATCTCCCTGTCAGCAGGGCACTGAGCCCATACCCCAAAGGGTCCGTTCGATGGCCAAATTTATCACCTCTACTGCAGTTTGCAGGGAAACCAGTAGATGTCGCTGTTGCCTTACGTTTCTATCCCGCTTTAACTCGACACTGGGCTTTTATGTGACCAGGCTTACCACAGTTGAAGCATATCGGCCTAGAGTCACCTTTTCCTTGCTGGACCAGTGATTTAAGGGCAACTGCCATTGCTTCTGCCAGGTAAATGGCTTTTTCCTCTGGAGTTCCAACCCTAGAACAAGCTTCAATCATATCCACCAATGTGGCAGTCCTAGGCAAAGTTTACGAAATTCTCTTACAGGCAGAATTGGCATTCTCCACAGCTAATTACATTTCTAGTGCAGCTTTAACATCTGGACACATTCCCGGAACTTGGTTGATTGCATCTCTAAGGCGATCTAGAAAACTCATAAAAGTTTCCTTTGCCTCTTGTCTAATTATGGTATAGGATGGATGATGCAAGTCCCATGTCTGGGACAGCATGAAATGCTTCCTGTGCTAGCTTCTGAGACTGCTGCAAAACTGCTGTATGTAAACACGCCTGAGTTTGAGGGTCAGAAAAAGACCCTTTCCCCAACATCATGTCTGGGGTGACAAATTGCCGAGGCTCCCCTTGAGGGAGTCCAAGATTTTCAGTCACAGCAGCTTCTACCCATCTCTTCCAGTCCACCTGCCACAGCAGCCTCTGTGTGGGTTTTAAAAAGGTGTCTGCCATCTTTTTACAATCAAATGGAGCCATTAAACCACTAGTGAAAATGTGGTCCAGCAAAGTATGTACATATGGATTAGTTAGTCCATACTTCATAATAGCTTTTTGCCCTTCTCGGATGAGTTTCCAGTCCAGCCACTGGTGTTGGTTTGGATTACCGGAAGCAGAGATTACCGAGAACTCTTGGGGAGTAAACTCACCCTCAATTAAAGCTTCCCGTATGACCCCCTGCCACCGCCAGGCTGAGTTGTAGTTGTCATCGGACACAGGGCGGCTAGGGAATTTGTGTTCAGAACTTTCTTTCCTCTGCTCCTGGATCCTCTCCTCCTTCCACTGTTGCATACGCTCCTGGTTGTTCAGTCAATTCAGATGATCGGACATTCCTCGCATACCACGGTACCAATGAAAATCTCGCTCCTGTCGTATTCTTGCCTCTTCTTCCTCTCACTCTCGGCTGTTTTCTCCTCTTCTCCTTGCGCTAAACTGTTTAATCATCAGGAATCGCAGGGCGTGTGAACTTTCTATCGGAGCTACCTTGGAGCTCCTCACTGCCAGTTCGATTCAAAGGATCGGTACTGCGATAAACCGATCTTGCGATTGACCCATGACTCCTTCTCCCTTCCACATTCAGCAGCGGTCTGTTTTTTTCTCTTTCCCTCATTTGTTGATCTAGTAAAGCTCTGACTTCAGCTATTTCTCTCTCCTGCCACCGACGTTCTTCCTCTTCAAAGAGGTGCAAACGATCTGCATGTGAATACCCGTGATCTGCATTTGAACACCCGAGATGGCTAAGCTGAGGCGAGTCAGGCAGTGAGGGGGGCAACAGGGGATATACCCGCCTTCCTGCTGCGATCGTTAACTCTTCTGGAGATACTGCAGGACACCCCTCATGTAGTCCTGATTCCGGCAGAGGTACTGGCACATCCACTTCTATTTTCTCTGGTTCTAGCGTGGGCCACTGAGACGGTGCGGGCTGTGGCTCCATATTGTTACTGTCTGAAACCGCCTGTGGAGCCTGCAACTCCAACTCCGGGGATGCTGAAGGTAGGGACGGTATAATTGGTTCTCCCCCCCCAAAGAATTCTCGTGTAAATGTTGGGAAGGCAGCCGCCGGNTATTCGCCACAACTTATAACAGGGTCATCTAGCTCTAAAGCAGATGCTGCCCCTGCCACAGCTGTTCTCTCTGGTTTTACTTGCCTTAGCACTGTTATAATTAATTTCCACGCCATGCTAAGTCCCTTGGTTTCTTTTACCCATCGCTTATGGTATCCCAGAGAGTTATTCCCAGCCATTCCCAGCCTTTCCCACTCAAGGGTGTCGAAAATACACCTCAGGGTGGCAAAAAATCCTCTCTCCTGACCTCATCTCAAAAGGCTTTTTAAGACCCCTGGGTCATACTAAATTGCTCTCTTAGAGAGAATACGCTAGAGGATATTCAGGGTGGCCTGTTCTTCTTTTGACAGTGTCTTTCTCATCCTCCCAGCCCCCAGTTGCTCACCTTTTCCGGTGTCCCAACAACAGCATATATGTATTTTTTCCGGAGCCTTTCTCCTGGGAGTCTTCTTTCTTCTGACTCCGTGAAGCTGTCCTCTGACTTCTCCCACCACGGTCTTGCCTTGACAGTCTCCGACTGGGACCTCCCTCCTTTTCACTCTACAGAACCCCCTTCAGAGTCCAAAGGTTCGGGTCTGCTTCATTATTACGGCGTTTATCACGTCGAGGGTTACCAACATGCATGATCTCAGGACACCTGGACAACAAGCCAATGTGATTATACAGAAGCCACTTTATTGTTTACATTTTGCTCTAGTTATACATTCTGAAACGACTGTACACGCAATCATGCATTACTTGATTGGTGCTTCTATGTTGTTCACGCACTCTGCACACACTTTTTAGGAAATATGATTGGTTACAGTCTAGTATTTTATGGCCCTCTTTTATCTAGTTGTTGCAGCTTTGGTATTCTGTTTTTCAGCCTCTTCTTTCTCAATTTAGCACAATTTATGTTTCAGTAATCTTGATGAATTTTAGAGGTCCTGATAAGAATAACTAGAAATGGTTTGGCTGGAGCACACTTGGTTGGAGCTTAAGCCATTCAGATACATTGCTACACCACAGTACTTGGATAATTCAACATATTTGATACTTTTATATCATACCTTTTTATGTTGTGGCTTTTAACCTGCTAAAAGCAGCCTTGAAATGTTACCTTTGGTGTTTCATTGCATTTTGAAATAGTTTCTTTCTTAGTGTTGTATTGGATATGTTTTAAGGCTGCTCTGTATTAATTAGGCCTCACTTCAAGCTGTCAGTCTGCTATTGCTACAAAGTATTCCCACTCCTTCCACCCACACAATTTGCAGAGTAATACAGCATTACAAGCAGACTTGAAATACAGTATAGCAAAATGAAGCTGAAGGGATGTGTTTTTCTTTTTAAATCTCTTTCTTTATCCAGTGAATAGCTGAAAATTACTAGCACTTCTGTTTTTTAATTTTAAATTAAATTTCTAGCCAGTCTATTTTCTTCAAACAGTGATAATATAAATCATGCATGAAAAATGCTTGCTTGACTTAAAGGCAGTTATCAATGAGTAATTCATGTTTGTTTTTAGTGTTTCCATATGTGACACCCAAAGGAATTAATGGCATAGACTTTAAAGGAGAAGCTATAACTTTCAAGGCAACTACTGCTGGAATCCTTGCTACACTCTCTCATTGTATTGAACTCATGGTAAAACATGAAGAAAGCTGGCAAAAAAGACTAGATAAGGTAAGATCATTTTCCTTTAACTTTTGTTGAAAAAGTTGTTTCTTCAGCTTAAAATTTAAATTTCAAATTAGTTGGTTTAAACTTTATTATTCCAGGTATTACTTTTATTTTTATGTACAGCATTCATTAATTTTAGATGCTTTCATTATTTATTACTCCTTTAACATGTTAAAACCTCATACTGACTTTTGGTGATTCAATAGCATTATTCATCATATTTTTTATTTTCCCAGCCCTTGTTCAGATAGTATTCCGATATTTTTAATACTACAAAGAACCTGATAGCATTCTACAGTAATAAATGTATTGCTTGTAGCCCTCTAAGAGAGACCTAATTATCTATGCTTGCAAAATGATGTGAAAATCTCTGAAATGTTTTGTGATAAGAAATGGTGACAGAACTGAGGATAACAACCAGTTCTAACTTTAAAGGTCTAAGATACAGTTATTTCACTTATCTTTAGAAGACTAAAGAGATTAATTTAAGTCACGTTTTATACCAGTTGGTTAATTTTTGGGGTGGGGCTGGGCTGATATTATGTTATTCTTCTGGCAGTGATAGTTCATGGTAAGCCTATTCAACCACTATAGCAACTTGAAAGGAGCAGTGTCTTCTCTCTTCAGATGAGATGTGCTAGAAACATGGCTAGGTTGTATGTCAGGCTTTGATTTCTAGAATTCTGCCATCACTGGCTGGTGTCCTGTACAGTCCTTTAGCCATTGTCTTGTTTTTAATTTAACATATTTCCATATGGTGTATATCACATTTCAAATCTTACTCAATGTGTTAGTGGTACACAATTCAAAGAATGAAATTATTCAGACAAAATACAACCATGTTTGAATCCTTGCCCATGTCTCCTGGCTCTTTGTCCGTATGTCAAATACCTGGTCCTATCTAGCGATATTATGACTTCTGTCAACATTTAATTTATTATTGCTTCATCTAAGTAGTTTGAGGAATTATAGCAGACCTAAGAATTGAAGCTTGTTCATAGGATTGTAGGGTAATTCAGGTTAGAAGAGACCATCTCTAGTATAACCTCCTGCTTAAAGGAAGGACAGTTTGAATCAGATTGGGTTGATCATGGATTTATCAAGTCTGATTTCAAGTCTCCAAGGTTGAAGACTGCAGAGCAATTCTGAGTGGCCTGTTCTGATGCTCAGCTGCTGTTATATATCCACTTTGAGCAGCTCTTATTACAGTATCTGCCTATTGTTTTTCCTCTTCCTACTACAGACCACTGTGAAGAGTCTGGCTGATTTTTTTGATGACCTCCTTGGAGGTATTGGAAGGCTACTATTAAGTCCCCACACAAAAGCCTTCTCTATTCCATACTGAGCAAACACAGTTCACTCTTGCTGATCGCAGTTTGCTTACAGCATGGATGAAGTGATTTTTTTCTTGTCAGTAGGTTAGTATATGTTACTACAGAATAATATGTTAGTCTAGAATTTGGTTTAAATTAGGGGTCATATTTTTCTTCTTCTGTGGACTAACTTTAAAGCACTTGTTTTCAGATGTAAGCAGTTAAAAATTCAAACCTAAATTTCACTTTCGCTCATACAGAATCACAGAATCATTTAGGTTGGAAAATACCTTTAAGATCATTGAGTCCAACCTTCAAGCGATCACCACCTCGTCAACTAGACTATGGCATTAAGTGCCATGTCCAGTTGTTTCTTGAACACCTCCAGGGATGGTAATTCCACATCCCTCAGCATTCCATTCCAATGCTTAACAACCCTTTCCATGAAGAAATTCTTCCTGATGTCCAACCTGAACCTTGCCTGGTGCAGTTGAGACTGTCTTCTTGTCTTGTCACTAGTTGCCTGGGAGAAGAGGCTGACCCCCACCTGGGTACAACCTCCTTTCAGGTAGTTGTAGACAGTGATAAGGTCACCCCTGAGCCTCCTTTTCTCCAGGTTAAGCTCCCTCAGCCTCTCTTCATCAGACTTGTGCTCCAGACCCTTCACCAGCTCTGTTGCCCTTCTCTGGACTTGCTCCAGCATCTCAATGTCCTTGTCATGAGGGACCCAGAACTGAACACATCAGTCAAGGTGTGGCCTCGACAGTGCCAAGTACAGGAGGACAATCACTGCCCTGGTCCTGCTGGCCACACTATTGTTGATACAGGCCAGGATGACATTGGCTTTCTTGGCCACCTGGGCACATGCTGGCTCACGTTCAGCTGTTGTCAACCAGCATTCCCAGGTCCTTTTTTGTGCTGGGAAATTTTTCAGACACTCTTCCTCAAGACTGTAGCTCTGAATGCAATTGTTGTGGCCTGAGTGCAGGGTGCAACACTTGGTCCTGTTGAATCTCATACCATTGACCTTGACCCATCAATCCAGCCTGTCCAGATCCCTCTGTAGAGCCTTCCTACCCTCCAGCAGATCAGCACTCCCAGTCCAACTTGGGTGAAGTCTGTGAACTTACTGAGGGTGCACTTGATCTGCTCTTCCAGATCATCAATAAAGATATTAAACAGGACTGATCCCAATACTGAGCCTTGGGGAACCCCACTAGTGACTAGCTGCCGACTGCATGTGACACCATTTACNCACATCTATTTCATATTTCTTTTCACGAATTTTTACTAATTCTATATTTATCACACCATCACACTCACTCAGGGCCTGGATACCCAGCCAGTTTTGAACCCAATGAAGAGTGTATCTGTCCAAGCCATGGGCTGCCAGCTTTTCCAGGAGAATGCCATGGGAGACAGTATCAAAGACTTTGCTGGAGTCCAGGTAGACAACATCCACAGCCTTTTTCTCATCCACTAGGTGGGTCACCTGGTCATAAAAGGAAATCAGATTGGTCAGGCAGGACCTGCCTTTCCTAAACCCATCCTGGCTAGGTTGTCATCTATGTGCCATGTGATTGCAGTCAAGATGATCTGTTCCATAACTTTGCCAGACATTGAGGTCAGGGTGACAGGCCTGTAGTCCCCCAGATGTTTCTTCTGACCCTTGTTGTGGATGGGCGTCACACTGGCCAACTTCCAGTCATCTGGGACCTCCCCAGTGAGCCAGAACTGATGATAAATGACATTGGCTTGGCAAGCTCTTCTGACAGCTCCTTCAGCACCCTCAGATGAATTCCATCCAGTCCCATAGACTTACGAGTGTCTTAATTGGCTCAGCAGGTTCCTAACTGCTTCTTCCTGGATTACAGGGGGGCTATTCTTCTCCCCATCCCTGTCTACCAGCTCAGGGTGTCAATTGCCCTAAGGATAACCGGTTTTACTGTTGAAGACTGAGGCAAAAAAGGTGTTAAGTACCTCAGCCTTTTCCTCATCCTTGGTGACTATATTCCCCCCCATGTACAATAAAGGATGGAGATTTTCCTTGGTGCTCTTTTTGTTGTTAATGTATTTATAAAACCCCTTTTTATTATCTTTCACAGCAGTAGCCAGATTGAGTTCTGGTTGAGCTTTTGCCTTTCTTATTTTCCTTCTGTGTAACCTAATGACATCCTTATACTCTTCCTGAGTTGCCTGCCCCTTCTTCCAAAGGTCATAAACTTTTTTCTTCCCTAAGTTCCCATGAAAGATCCCTGTTCAGCAAGGCTGGTCTTCTTCCCTGACAGCTTGTCTTTTGGCACATAGGGACAGACTGCTCCTGAGCCTTTAAGATTTCCTTCTTAAAGTATGTCCAGCCTTCCTGGACCCCTTTGTTATTAAGGACTGTTCACCAGGGGACTTTTCTGAAACAGTGTCCTGAACATGCCAAAGTCTGTCCCCCAGAAGTCCAGGGTAGAGGTTTTGTTGGCACCCCTCCTTACTTCATCAAGTACTGAAAACTCTATCATATTGTGGTCACTGTGCTCAAGACAGCCTCTGACCACCACATTTCCCAGCAACCCATCTCTGTTTGTAAACAGCAGGTCTAGTGGGCCTCCACCCCTGGTAGACTTATCACCAAATCTTTTGAAATATCAGAATAAGACTCCTTAACACTAATGTGGTGTTAAAGAGGGCATAATTTATTCAGGCCTGAGGTCCCACAGGGGATACTCCTAACCCTATGCAGACATGATTTTACAAGTGTTGCTTATATACAGTCACTACATGCATATTGCAATTTACTCATTACCATAAAACCCACCCCGAGTTCCCAGATTCAGTCCTTGTTTTGTCTGTCACTACATTCTTGAGCCAGATGTCTTCTTCCAACCATCCTTGCTGGGAAAGCAGATTTTGCATGCCTTGTTTTCCTACTAAAAGTTCACAGGCACAGTAAAAATTGAATTAACCCATTTGGTATCAGGCTCACTTACCAGGAATGTCAGGAAGTTCTCATCCACATACTCCAAGAACCTCCTAGACTGCCTCCTCTCTGCTGTGGTGAGTTTCCAGCAGACATCTGGCAAATTAAAGTCTCCCACAAGAACAAGGGCTGATGATCGTGAAACATCAGAGCCACTTATAGACTAGTTCATCTGCCTCTTCATCCTGGTTGGGTGTTCTATACCAGACTCCCACCAGGACATCTTCCTTGTGAGCCTTCTCCCTGATTCTTACTCATAGGCACTCCTACAGCATAAGTAAATATGTTTTAAAGGGGGCCACTTGGAGATTTTAAGTTTCTCTGCTTTGGTAGACATGCAACTTTGTCACACTTGTCAGTGAAACTTTCTGGGGATTACAGCACACTGATGGTGAAGTACTTTAATTCTAATATAAAACAACCTTTTAGTTTGGATTCCTCTAATTCCTAGTTTATTAGATGAGGAGATTTTGACTGAATTAAATAGTATAAAATTGTGGTGGGTTAGCCTTGGCTAACAGCCAAATGCCCACCCAACTGCTCACTTAGCACCCCATCCAGCAGGACTGGATTGTGTGTGTGGGGAAGAAACAGGATGAGAAAGCTCACAAGTCAAGAGAAAGACAGGAAGATTGCTTATGAGTTTTTGTCCTGACAGAAAATCTGTTGCTGATTAAAATAGGCACAGTTAGTAGGAAACAAAAAGACAAACACTAAAACAGCTTTCTTCCCCCATTTCCCAGGCTCAACTTCACTCTTTAACTGCAGGCTCCTCTACACCCCTGCTTGCTAGCCCCAAGGAATGCAGTGTGGTTGGGGGGGGTGGGGAATGGAGGTCAATCCAAAACACTTAGTCTATGCCACTTCTTCTCACACTTTTGCCCTACTCCAGCACAGGTCCTTTTCAGGGCTGTAGTCCTCTGGGAAAACTCTTCTTCATTTGGACTCTTCCTTGGAACATGGTTCCTTTAGGAAATGTCCCTCTACTCCAGTGTGGGGTCCTTCATGGGCTGCAGTATGGGTATATTCTCTGTCCTGAAACTCCTCCTCATCATTCTCTTCTGGCCTTGGCATTCCCTCTGTTCTCCCTTTTTTGTTCCCTCTCGTCTCTCCTTGGGCTGTTTTTTGCTCTTAAATACATTTTCACAGAGATTCCATGCATGTGGTGGATGGGCTCAACTACGTTCTGTGGTAGGTCTGTTTTGGAGCCTGTTTGACACAGGATAGACCTGGCCACCTCCCTCATATACCACTCCTGCAGCCCCACACAACCAACACCTTGACACCTACACCCTGCACAATAATTTAAAGACAGCAGTTAAATGTATTCAGACCTTTGCTAACACTATTTATTCCTCTTCAGTTGTAGGGCTTTTTTTGTTTTGTTTTTTTCTCCTTGTTTTACTGACTAAACATGGCTCTGTAAAAGTGTCTTCTTGTTAGATTCTTAAAAAATAAAATATAAATATATGNGAATCCTAAAATCTACTTTTTCACCCTGTGACAAAATAATTATTATTCTAACTAAATGCTTGTTTATTATAATTCTTCCCAGGACACTCAGAAGGATTTTGTGATTCCCACATCTTCTATAAGTGAGACTGAGCAAAAATTAATTACTCTGTAATTAATTATTATCTGATAAATAGATGTAGGAGGAGAATGATGTTGATCTGTGTACTCTTAGGTTTCTTGGATAGATGCTTATGCTGCTCTGAAAAAGAAATAAATATTAGAAGATTATAAAGTTCAGAATGTTTTCTCTGAGAGGTTAGAGGGGCAAATTATATGAAATTGGGCAGCCATTTGTGTGCATTTTAGCTGGGAGGCTTTTAAAGATCTTGTAAGTCTGTCCAGTGTCTGTAAATGACCATCTAGAAGAATTAAAAGGTGCAGCATCAAGTTTGCCCTTTATATATCAGCAGAATCACTATGCAGGCTCTGTGCTGTGCATGTGTGTCATAGTAAGAGCAGGATCTCTGTCAGTGGTTAAAAGCAATGAGTGTTTTACAAGTTCTCTAAGTACCATTGTAATCCATCTTGCTCTCCTTTCTCCACCCTCAGCACTTCATTAGCTTCAGAACCATGTTTTACTTGGCAGCAAAACACAAATGTGAATAGTGAGAGTTCTGCTACTTCACGAAACTATACAGCCTCCATCTTGTAGAGGGACAGTTTAGCCTTCTCTGTTTCGAGGGAGTTGTCAACTCCTCCCAATTTAGTGTTGCCTGAAAATTTGTTCAGTATATCATTCAGTCCTGCATTCAAGTTGTTCATGAAGATGTTGAAGAGAACTGGCCCTAAAATGGAGCCCTGTGGAATGCCACTTGTGACTGGTCAGCAGCCTCATATAACCCCATTTAGTACAAGCCAATGCATGATGTGTTTATCCAGCTGTGTGCTGAACATTTTATCCAGAAGGATACTGCGATAGAGAGTATCAAAAGCTTTATTGAAATCACAAAAGATTACATCAACTGGCTTCCTTTGATCAACTAAGTGGTCTCCCTTGTCATAAAAGGAAATTAATTTTACTTCAGGACTTTCCCCTAATGAACCTGTGGCGACTGTGATCAGTGACTGCATTGTCCTTCAGGTGTTTTTCAGTAATTCCCAGAATATTCTTCATAACTTTTTCAGTCACTGAAGTGGGACTGACCCTCAACAAACCATGAATAGCTATGATTAAACTAGATACAAGATTTTTCTTGCTGATCTAGTTTATTCCATGTGACTTAAAGAAGTTATGCTCAAGGTAGCTAGCTCCCCGAGCTTTGTATTATACGTGCATCTATAAGGGCACATATAATGCATGCATTCAAATAAAATCAGAAAATTAACACCTCTGCAATTGTTCCTTGGGAATAAAACTTATACTGATCATTCCATTTATTGTCATACTGAGTATTATCAGTTAATATATTCTTGCTGCTTTAAATGATCATGTAATTTTACAGGAAATAGAGAAAAGGAGAAGAATTGAAGAAGCATACAAAAATGCTGTGACAGAACTGAAGAAAAAGTCCCACTTCGGAGGGCCAGACTATGAGGTACAAATTCTGCTTTTGAAATTTTTAAAAATGCAAAGGCTTTTGAAGATTAGTTTGCTTCTCAATGGAGTGTGTATGTAAATCAAGGTCTTTGTGTAATGTGTTCATGTCATTTTTTCTACCTTGGAAACTGAAAGTAAATGAAGAATCTCATGTTTCCTATTCTACTTTTATCTAAAGGATTTTGCTTAGAGATATTTTGCTGACTTTTTAATTATTTTTCTTGTACATTTTATACTGTTCATTTGAAAGTTGTATACGCTTACATTTTAATTAGTCAGCTGTCTAGATATGTAATGCAAATATGAAAGCCATGACTGCAGAGGCAGTCCTAGAATCTGAAGTTTAATTTGAATTGATGTTTAACTTTTCACTGCCACTTGAAATGTGTTGATAAATTCAATTATTTTAGGTTCTATTTCATCTGTTAAATGGCCTATTTTATCAACTTCCTCTTCAGTTTGGTTATTTAATTAAAGTCTGAGTCTCTTAAACTGCCTTCTGAACAATCATGTAAAGTAATGCACCTATAAAGCAGTTTGCAAAACTTTTAAGAACTCAATTCTTTCATTTACATCAATTAAGCAGGTTTCTACTACAAATCATAGCCTGAGAAATAGTATTAATATGTTGAGATATTTAAAAGCTATTTGAGCTTATGTTCTCTGTTGTGGCTGAGGCACTGTAAAAGAAAAGGATGAATAGGAAGTTGGACTTTGTCTACCTGGTTATGAACCAAACTGCTTCTCCCAGATATCCCTGATGTAAAGTAGATTTTTGAAATTTGCAGGACTAGTTTGTTTTACAATACAATAAAAGCAGTAAACCTATTTTTCCTAAATTGCCATTTTACTTAGTGGACACAAGTTTTCAATAATCGAATCAACTCTACCTGCTGTTTATTGTTAAACTCTTCTTTCCAAGAATTCTCAGTAGTGATCCACAGGATTCTGTCTTCTTGTGCTTTGAGCACATATCTGAAATCCACCCTAAGGCAATGGAATACTTGGAAGGAGTCTAAATACACAATTATGTTAATATATTTACTTATGTATGGTAAGCATTTTTAAGAGAAGATATCTGTTAATTAAAACCTAACTCTCATATCAAAGCATAGACACTGTTACTCAGTCTTTGGTTTCCTGGGTTTTTTTCTTGTTTATTTAATTATCTCTAAATTGTAATTATAGGAAATAACTCCCTTTAACAAGTAGAGTTTTCAGATGAATTCTAATATATGAATATTGGTGAAAATATTTAAGGTCTATGGAAGAAATTTCCTTCTGTCAGTTATACACATAATACATAAATAGCTATTTCTAATTTTGAACTTAAGCGGAGCTCTCATTTCTCCAAAATCTTGAACTAGTTTTTTTTCTTATGCTCTAGGAGGGTCCTAATAGTCTGATTAATGAAGAAGAATTCTTTGATGCTGTTGAAGCTGCTCTTGATAGACAGGATAAAATGGAAGAACAGGTATTGATAGTTGAAAAATGTGTTAATGATGGGCACTTCATGGAAGACTTCTGTTACTTAATCAGTCCTGGGGTACATCTCCTGAAACTCTAGATATTTTAAACTGACACTTATAAATGGGATTCACTATATAATATTTACAATTAAATATCATGGTTTAACACTAATTTTGAGAAAGTGACTTGACAGCTTGCACAGAAAAGGATAGTAAAAGTGTTAAGCTAATTTATTGTCTCTGGTTTCAAACTCCTAAATAAATGTATTAGTCCTGTATAAAACTTATCTTTATATGTAACTGGTGCCCTGGGCAAATAGGAATATCTAATGATGCAGCTATTTTTCAAAACCTGATTATTGCTCTCAAGTTTCTTTTGACTGTAGCAGTATGTGAAATAGGAAAGACATAGTTCTATTGATGCTTGGTTTTGTTTAAAAATTGTGTAGGCTGTGGCTATTAACTCATTTCTTGAATACACTTTAGTGACAAGAATCAAAAAGGGATGTGTGTGATGAAATATAAAAAGCATGAGAAANGATTTTTTTTTAATTATTTTTAGATGTTTCCAGAATAACTTTCAGTGGTTTACTCATTTTTAATTGAAGTAGCTGGAATTGTAAAAGGACTGTTTTCTGTCTTGGCTAAAAAAATCCTGGTTTCAGTATCTATTTAGAATACTCTTGATTTGTATCAGGCTTCTCAGTAAGAGATTATAAAGAAAAAAACCCAACAACTTGCTAACCTCGGTGCTTTTAAGATACCTTCACCAAAATTAATTTAATCACTAGGAAAAAAAAGCAAGTCTCTTGCATTAGCATCAATTTACTTCTTTTAGTGTTACTTGAAACATTATGCCTTTTTTATGGCTACACTGAGAGCATAATACATCNAGAGAAGATATCTGTTAATTAAAACCTAACTCTCATATCAAAGCATAGACACTGTTACTCAGTCTTTGGTTTCCTGGGTTTTTTTCTTGTTTATTTAATTATCTCTAAATTGTAATTATAGGAAATAACTCCCTTTAACAAGTAGAGTTTTCAGATGAATTCTAATATATGAATATTGGTGAAAATATTTAAGGTCTATGGAAGAAATTTCCTTCTGTCAGTTATACACATAATACATAAATAGCTATTTCTAATTTTGAACTTAAGCGGAGCTCTCATTTCTCCAAAATCTTGAACTAGTTTTTTTTCTTATGCTCTAGGAGGGTCCTAATAGTCTGATTAATGAAGAAGAATTCTTTGATGCTGTTGAAGCTGCTCTTGATAGACAGGATAAAATGGAAGAACAGGTATTGATAGTTGAAAAATGTGTTAATGATGGGCACTTCATGGAAGACTTCTGTTACTTAATCAGTCCTGGGGTACATCTCCTGAAACTCTAGATATTTTAAACTGACACTTATAAATGGGATTCACTATATAATATTTACAATTAAATATCATGGTTTAACACTAATTTTGAGAAAGTGACTTGACAGCTTGCACAGAAAAGGATAGTAAAAGTGTTAAGCTAATTTATTGTCTCTGGTTTCAAACTCCTAAATAAATGTATTAGTCCTGTATAAAACTTATCTTTATATGTAACTGGTGCCCTGGGCAAATAGGAATATCTAATGATGCAGCTATTTTTCAAAACCTGATTATTGCTCTCAAGTTTCTTTTGACTGTAGCAGTATGTGAAATAGGAAAGACATAGTTCTATTGATGCTTGGTTTTGTTTAAAAATTGTGTAGGCTGTGGCTATTAACTCATTTCTTGAATACACTTTAGTGACAAGAATCAAAAAGGGATGTGTGTGATGAAATATAAAAAGCATGAGAAAATATAGTAGTGTATAAAATGCGAGGGAATAATAAAGTGGTACCTCCTTTGTCTTAAAAGGTTTTTGGCTTATGAATATAGTGAATATAGTGACTTGGTTAAGAATTATAAGACTTTCTAGTGGACATATAGTACCCAACAGAGTTTATCTATGTTGGTGTCTCTTAGCAGAAGGTAAAAGTTTTGAGTTACTGTAGTACTACTACATGGATGCAACATCTGTGATGCTGCCAATCTATTTTGCTTAACCTGGAAATATACATTAAAGTATAGATAAATGGATAATTCAGTCTCCAGGCCCATTTGATTCCTGAGAACTCCAGCAGGATGACAACTTCATGTCTGTCATGAACAGCATTAATTGTAGCCACTATAACAATTGAAGGTTCCTCACTCTTTCATAGTCCATCCAGTAGCAGCTGACTACCAGTAATTATTTTGTTGCAGTCCCAAAGTGAAAAGGTCAGATTATACTGGCCAATATCCTTACCTCNTCTAGTCAGTGCCTTTGATGTTCACAGATTCAGCGCCCAGGTACTGTATTAATGTGTAGAGTGGGGGTTGTGTATCTGCTGCATTTCATCCTCTTCTCTAGAACCTGGGTTTTTTGTTACATAAATCACTGTTTACTCTAAACTAGTATGTTGAGACAAAAAAAGAGTTATCTATTTCTATACTAAATGGTTGTCTTTTTACATTCTGCTTGAATGCATATCACTTGCGCAAAGGCCCAAATCTTGTGAACTGTTAGACTGATTTCATTAGTTTTAATAAAAATACCTACAACTTGAAAATTTTGCATTTCTGATTATAATAAAAGTAATAAAATAAGACCTGGTTTGTGTGGGCTGGAGATGGTCTTTGCTTCAAATTGAATAGTTTTTCTTGTTTTTAAATCAAAGGTTTAATTCTGTCTTTAAAATTTGTCACTTGTAATAACATCAAGGCACAAAATTTTAAGGTTCTCTATTATAATTTTTTACCTTTACAACTAGTTTTATTAAAAAAGGTCATAAAGTGTGTCATTAAAAAAATGAGATTGTGGATATGAGAAATTTTACTGAAGGATTCCAATATACTCAATTATGCTTCAGAAAATGTCTGACATCCTGAATAAGTAAGTGAATTTAGTTGTAGTGACATATTCCAGTAATGTACAAAATTACTCTAGGTGCTTGCTCTGAAGAGCATAGTTTAACGTTGAATTAGATAAGTGAATTCATGTGTTTGGTCTTTAGTCTCAAAAAGAATTCATTCAAATAGCATTCACGCTATTACTTTCTTTCTGCTGTGGTCCATATGATTGTGAATATGGGACTTCCTTCTGGGGTCTGTTGGGTTTGGGTTTGTTTGTTTGTTTTTAAATTATTAACTAACACTGTGTAAGGCCCCAATAAAAGGACTTTACAGTGGTTTATGTACTCTGGGTTAGACACACAGGAGAAATACTGACCAGATATTCTCAAGAGGTCAAAACAAGACTAAAGTTTACTGGCAAACTTTAGAAAAATCAGAAAGCTTTGGCAAAAAGTTTACTACAACATCCAGTCAACATAAAACACTTCTCTCAGTATTAATTTGGTCCATTCAACTTAGTAAACTTTCAACCCATGTGATGCTAAATTACTCAAAATGTTCCAAGAAGAGGGAATTAGGAGAAGAAGAAAGAAAGACAGAAAGAAAAGATATAGAAAAGCATGCATGTAGCTACCAACTCCTGTGTTCCAGCAGTCTTCAGATAGAAACTCCAAGAGGAAGGTAGGGTCAAGACATGTGCTGGCCTCACGCTCAGACTTACATACCCCTTGGACTTCGTGGCCCCTCCCCCCAGGTGGGACTTCTGGCTACTCATGAGCTGGATTAGGCAAGAATGGAACTCTGCCTCCAGTGTGCCATGATTGGCACTGCTGAAGGGCTGGGATACGGGCTCCAGGTGTGGGGAGTGGGGGGCAGTTCACTGTCTTGCCAGGGCAATGCCCAACCTGCCCCTCCCACACACACACATGCATCCCAAAATATCTCGAGACATACATCTTTCCAGTCTCTGACACACTGCAAACAGCCTGTTTTTTCAAATAGAAGGAATGGATTTTCTTATGAGTAACAGAGCCTGGAATCATAATTACCTGCATACCTTGTCACCATCTTGGTGAGCAGAACTGTAACACTTAAGGACTTGCTTATTGGACTGAAATCCCAACACTAGCATTGACTTATTGCAGTCAGTTAATTTCTGGAATTTGAAGTTTTTACACGGGGAAAAAGTATGAAGGACATATTGTACAACACCAATAGGCTGATCTACTGGTATTCCAGTTAATAATTCAAGTTTGGTTTTGTAGGGGAGGAGGGAGGAAATCAAGTAATAGAAAGCAAGTTTGATTCTAAAGATAGAATTCGTTTTCTATCAGGCTGCATTGCCAGTTCAGTGTAAGGGAAACAGTCATTAAAATATGTGAACCTTCTCATTTTCACCTCTTAGGTCTGTGATAGCATTTGTGGGTCCATATGGTAAACCTGAATATCAGACCACTAGTGTACCTGAAAACCTAACCATTTAAATCTGAGATTGACCAGGTCCTTATCACAATAATGCAAATTGACATTAAAGATCAGGGTCAAATGGACTGGATTATGGGGTCAAGGTTTTTGCACTTTCTAGCAGATGCAGGGATTATACTATGTAGAAGGTACTACCCAGTGTCTTAGGATGTGGTTTCAAGTTAACTGACTACAGAAAGAATGATCTGCTAACTTACAAGAAACCTACTCCCCTCTGCCCCATTATTCCCCCATATCTTCCCTAGAACAAACTTGCCAGTTGTGGTAGTTTGAAACGGAAGTGAGTTTTTTTGGAATTCAGTGGTCAAACCAATCAGTGCTCAGGTTTGAATATTGGCACCTGGTGTGGCCACTGAGGACAAGGATCCGCCTCTGAGAACACAGGGGGTTAAAAGCAGAGGGCTCCCGGGAGAACTCTCTCTTGGTTCCGGTCTGTGGAGGAGCTCAGGCCTCCCCTGCCCAGCTGCGGGCTGGGCGGGGGAGGGG
>VXBS01009265.1:1776514-1814366 GCA_013400255.1 Sitta europaea | reverse complement strand
ATATATATATATATATGATTTATATAAAATGATGCTTAGATGCTTGGAAAAGTAAAGTTTTTTTAAATGGAGTTAGAGATTGTTTCACACAAAATTCTTAGCAGTCATGGATGACCTAAAATTTTGTAATGTTCTAGTTGAACTGAAATCAGTTGTTCTGCTGACATAATTCAAATAAATATTGAATTTGAACTCAATTGTTTTCCTGGAATCTCAAATGTCTTGTTTGTTTTCTTTCACAGTCCTGAAAAAGATAAATTAATTGGAACACTCCATATTAAAGGGTAAATAGGATTTATTCACTGACTAAACTAAGATACACTGATAATTTTAACTGGGTTTGCCTGTCTAGAAATTACATCTTTGCCAAATAGCATGACTGAATAGCAAACCTCCTTCTCTCTGTTCCCTTTTGAAACATTAATTAGTGTTTGAACTCTGTTAAGTTTATACATAACTATTTAAATTTATCCTTTCTATTTAGACAGATAAGGATAGGGAAAAACTATTTTATATACCTGTTTAACATGCAAAGGACAGTTAAGCAAATGAACAAGTAGTAAGTTCATTAAAAATATTTAAATAACAAAAGAGTCATGAAGAATAAGATACCAGGTCAAATACCCAAATGCATTACAGAAACAGATGTCATGAACTGCCCTTAGAAAACCCAACTGCAGATGCCTGTAGTGTAGACATCAAGATATGCGAACATCATTATAGCAAATGGAAAGAAATGGATGTTTATGAAGGAGTGCTTATCTTAAATTTGATAGAAATGTGTAAACTGCTTTTGGTGTTTCTGGATGTATAAGAGTTTATAGTTCTTTGAACTAGATTTTGATATAGCTGCGTACATTATGTCTGGACTCATAATTGTCACCCCCTAAAGCACAGAGAATGAAATTACCTTTGTTTTAAGGGGATTTTTTAAAATTAATTACTTTTCATCTTGTAACTTCCTTGCACATTCATGGCATTTTGTTGATTTGATTTAGAACCTTGTTTAACTTGTTGCATAGTTCATCTGCACTAAACATTACACTTGCATCATTGCTTTAAAATAAACATATATGTACTCAAATAATTTTGCGCTAGATCTTTACTTCTCTGTTAGAGTTACATTTCATAGGCAATTAAAAATCAAAATGGAAAAGTGTACATATATTCAAAGTGGCACATAGGTGGGGTACATTAATTGAGCTAATTTGCATCTGAAATACTAGGTTAATCGTATTTGTGATGCTTGTAATGCTTGTAAATCAGAAAATGATTGATTAATTGTAAATTACATATTGATTAAAGCTCACATGTGTTTTCAAAGGATGACTATATTTAATTTGCATAGTATACCATTCTACTGAGAAGATGTTGATTTCTTTGAGACTTTGGGATGAGTTTTTCCAACAGATGCTTACAGCATGCTTAGAAGCTCATGAGTGATTTTATTTGGAAATGCTATATGTATTCTTTTACTGTGTTTCCTTTAAATGTTTTCACAAGTTGTTTACAAAATTAAAAAAAAACCCAAACTTACTTTTTAGTTCTAGTGTGTGAGAACAAATACAAGCCTTCATGAACATCTACTATTTTAGAATCAGCTAGAAATTACAATTGACAGCTATGAAACAAATGGTCTACTTTCAGGTTGACAGGAAGAAAGTCTATATTGCTAGTCTTTTTTAAAAAACAAAATTCAAAATCACTATTAAATGCAAATTCCTTTTTCAATGTCCTGCTGGTGACTTACATTGGAAATAGGTTTAGTTTTCAAAGTGTTCATTCATCTTGAACAATGTTAGATTACATAACCCTGAAGTCTGAATGTTGTATTCTTTTTTCATTGTGGTTAAAGAAAATCAGAAGGTTTTTGATAAATTTTATCTTTTCACAAAGGCATGTTTTGCTGATTGCAGTTTAAGCCTGATTGAAGAATAGATTAAAGAAAATACACCTAACCCCATTTTTACATGGAAAGTTTTTTACACAATAGCAAAAAATACTATAGCAGTGTTACTGATATATAATCTAAGTGCAACTATCAGTCCATAAAATGTATCATCTGCAAAAACTAAATTCTGAGCCAAATTCTGTCTTCTAATTTAGGAATCAAATTGCTGATGGCATGTAATTTCAGATAATTATTATCATGCTCAAAGTGAGTGCAAGTATTTTGCTTAGATTATGTATTAGGAATTCCATTGATTTTATACTGTGGTGTTCTTAATTAAAAAATTATGTAATGATACAATACTAACCACAGAACTTAATCAGGGAAAATCCATAACAATAATGTCCAAATAAGAAGATGTCAGTAGTAGAGACTTAATGGTCCCATTGGGATTGTGGTGTGCCAGGGAGTGTGAAAGAATGTGTTTTGTGATTGTGCTGAAATAAACAGGCTGTTGGGACAACAGGATCATGGAAGACATTGCTTGAGAGCAATCACTAAGCTAACAAACATAGACTAAAATATACATAATGCTTTTTCTCTTACAATTCAATGAAAAAGTTCTTGAAGACATTACTTACAGATGGTCAAGACAAGACGTAGCTTTGTGCCTGAGTTTTAGCTGCTCTTAGATTTTGTCTTCCGTTTTCAGAAACATTTGCAGTTGCAATTTTTGTTTTATCATTACAATGTGATGTAACCACTGGTAGGACAGATCAGGGATCGGTGGCAAGTGGAAACTCCTTAATGGAGTGGTAATACTCAAACTTGGTAATATTGCTGAATATTGTATGGATATATATTGAGGTGTTAGTAAGTTAGTATTCTGAGTCACTTCTTTAAAATGGTAGTGGCCCAATACACTTGCAAGTGTTATATTTTTGTTAAAAGAAAACATCTGTTTTGTAAAAAAAAATCATGATCAAATTGAATTTAATTTCATAACTTATCTTTAACCATGTCATACTTATCCTTCAATTGTTTTCTAGAAGTGATGTTGCTTTTAAAAAATCAAACCTTTTTGTAGGATTTATAAGTGTCCCTTTTTTTTGACCTTTACTTTGATAATTCAAAAGAAGATTGGAAAAGGATTAGAAATGCACAGACAGTAAATTAAAAATTTTTAAAAAAACCTCTCTCATCTTTATTAGATATGTAAAAAACTATTGCAAATCAGTCACAAAAATTACTTGCTTATAAAACTAGAACTTAATGAACAATATTATATCTTACTGAGTGATTAGTTTAAAATCTGCATCTTGCAATATTTGGCAAAAAGTAGACCTCCTGTAGTCACGCCATTCTCAGCTTTTCTACTTAGCATATTCTTATGAACCAACTGAATTAGTAAGGATATGAACTGGTATGAAATTAAATGAAGAAAGTATTTTGCCTTTTCTGAAAAGGTTCCTGGTTTGGAAACTGGAATAACTAAAGTGAAATTTGTTCTAATTTTATATTTGGCAATTTCCAATGCATTGCTTGTTTGATTTTTTTTTTCTATTTAAATTTACTGTTAGTACTGCTTTTGTTACATTTATGTAAATTTCATAGTGAGTCCTTACTTAAAAATACGCTATTTTAATTTCAAAGAAATTTTAAATCTATTCGAAATGCTTCCTGTTTAAATTTTAAATCAGAGTTTATTAAAATACATTATTATTGTTGTTGTTATTGTTAGATTGTTAATCAGCGTGGATTTTATTCTTATTTATATACTAATAAGCATATATATAGTTAAAGGTAGTTATAAATAGACGTGCATTTAATTTTTGAGAGATCTAGATTTCGTTTCTGAATGCTTTCTCTAAGCGATAACACTTTTTTAAAAAAACGCTTTTGTTAATAAAAAAAAAATTTTAAAAACTCCAGAGGTCTGTAGGGAAGTATTTTGTAAGAGTTTATATATTTCTGGAATTTGTGTGGACATCTCATAGTGAACATAATATATACAGTGAGAAATCCATTCTTTCCAGAGAAAAAGAAAAGTGTTCATGAGTATTTAACATGCATTCCAAAATAATTGCAGATGCCAAATTTATTTGACATTTTTCAACTTCTATTCAAACTAATATAACAGCTATTTTAAAAGTCACAAGTATTAATCTGTAAATATGGAAGGATTTAAAAAGTTTTCTTACATAATTCTATCAGTATCTATCCACAGTAAGGTGAACTTTGGTTCTAATTTCTCTGGATGATGTATTTCTGGATGACCTAGAAATCTTGTAGGTTTTTAATACAGTGTACTCGGAGTTGAATTAAAAACATGCATATTAACCTTTCAAACACACTCTGAAGTTTTAACAATACATGAAAATTTTAGTGGAATACACGAAAAATTTATTGAATGAGAAGCTCAAGTCAAGAAAATGCAAGTGAGGCAGGACCTATGCATGTAACTTGATCCTATTTATCCTATACATAAATACCAAGTCTTACAGAATTTACTCTGCAAGATCCAAGGAATACCACAGCACATCACAAATGCATGTTTTTAGAGAGCTTCTGCCCCTTGACAGAACTTCATGTGTTAAGTGCTGTAAATGGTTACCTGCCTCACCAACTCAACAGTGGTAGAAGATTTAACTGTTTTGGGGGTTTATGTCTTCACTTATGACCTTCTTATCATCCAAAAGTGAAACCTTTCCTCATGCCCTGGAAGCCCCCAGAACCTATGTCCTAGATCTACAAAATTGTTTTCTTCCCAGACCTGGCAGACTAAGATACCTTCAGTGTTTGAGTTCTTCCTCTCTGAATCCTTACTTAAAGAAGCAGAAGTAGCACTGTAATTTTGCGCAGTGTAATACAAACATGAGGTAAAATGGTTAAGAGATGAAAAGACTTCCTAAAGAAGTAGATTTTAAAAAGGATTTTTAAAAGGAATTTGAAATACAGGTTTTGCTTGGATAAGATAAGAAAAAGGAAGGCTTAGTCAGTGAGCATATGAATGAGGAATGTGTTTATGCGTATTCATTTTAAAATCTGGCTATCTTAATCAGCAACTGCCACAAATCTATTAATTAACTGTTTTTTATTATTTCTGAGGACAATCCAGGTTGTGGGAAGTAGAACTGAATTGCCAAATTTAATCACAGTGATAATATGTAATATGTAATATATAATTGTGTTCAAGAGAGTCTAGACCAAGATTTTTTGTGTGTGTCATCATATTGAGGTATTTGGAATCAAGTGAGCCTTTGTACCAACTAGTGAACCAATCTCCATCGGGAAAAAGAGCAAGATATATTTAGATTGGTGTCCTAAGCAATATGTCAATATGACACCCAGGCTGAATTTATGCTTAATAACTGTTATTAGCTGTTCCCTGTGTCCCATAGTCACTACTACATGGGTATTCAGCAGCAAAGAGCATGTCTGTGTGCAAATCTTCAGAGCATATGCTGTCCCTTGACCGGCTGGGATTTATCAAAGTTAGAAGAGAGGACAATTCTCTTATGAAAATGGGATAGGATAGGAAAAGAGAAAGAATTAGGGAAGAGGGGTGGATCTTAAAGTAATTCCAACAAAAAGGAAGAAGAAGAACATTTTGCAGGAGAAAATTTCTATACATTCTTTCTCAAGATACCTGAGCTTTGCTAGTTTTTTTTGCCCACAGAAAAACCTGGTTGTTTCATCACAAAAGGCCTAGCACTTTCTGTATGCTGTGTCTCTATTCGAAAGCAAATCACAAAAATAACAAATGTAGTTTTCCTTTCTTCTTCTCAGACAGATCTGTCTATTTCTATGGAGATATATCCCTGTATATTCATAACCTGTATTGCCTTTCCGAGCCTCCGTAAAGCAACTAGCCAGCCATGGGCTGTATGGGCTTATGGCACAGCTGGGCTGTAATAAATGGGGCAGTCCAATCCTCTTAAGGTTACTTTCTCTAAACTACTTTACTGGAGTAAAAAACCCTGCATTCTTAAGTGTAGAGAAAAATGTAATGCAATTTAAATTTAACTACTGTCAAACTTCCCAGCTGTAGGTTCACTCTCAGCACTACCTCTCATGGAGAAAAGCAGAAAAAACGGGGTTATAAAATAGCTATAAACTTGTCCTTTTGTTTATGTTGTTAACTTCTTTCAGTCCTCTAGAACTTCTGGCACATGTATTTTAGGGCCAGATTTTGCTCTTCTCTCTTGTTTTTGGTGGGTTGATGTGTGAAAAGATGGATACTCCAGTCCTCCTAATTTACTTGGGCTCATCACATAGTGTGGGTAGATCTCAGAAACTCCTGAAAGACTTTGTGACTTCCTGGGTAGTATAACGTCCACTTGAAATGTGAGATCTCTTTCAGAAAGGTATAAAAGATAGAAAGATTTGAAAATGTGGTACTAATAGGTTATTTATTTTCATTATTTAGAAGTAAAGAAATGTGAATTTTTACATGAATAGTCAAGTAATAAATAGTTTTCTACCAGTGGATTCCTAAATGCTTTTTCAGCTAAATTAAACAGTTGTCGACTCTAAAGTATCTTGTGTCTTATAGATACTTACAGTTGGTTAGCAGGTTATCTCTTAACCCTTTGTTATATAAATGAACTGGATTATAGTTTTAATATATCAATTTGAGAGGTACATTTTAGCTGTGTGAGGCTCAGATGAGTTATACTGAGAAAGATGGGCCCATCTGTTTGATTGATATTTCCCATTGTATCAAGGCTGAGGTCATCTGAAAAAATTAATCTCTGATTTACAATGGAAGTAATAAATTTGGGACAATAAAAGTTCTTTAGAGAACCTACTTTGTCTTACAATTTTCCACTTAGAGTTTTCAAGATCTGTGTATTTAAACAGTTTTAATCCATGTAACGTAGAGTATTGATTTTGTATGGTGCTTGAAAATGTCATGCAAGATTAAATCTTATAGCAATCTAAGTGTACTATGACAATGCGAGTTAATGTTATTAGCCAAACTTGTTGTAGCATAAAAAATGGTATCAAGTTTAGTTGACAAGACTTACAAGTGAATGAATTACGCTACGATTTCTTAATTATTTACTCCGTAACCTTTCTAGAATTTATACTTGCTTGTTGTCAGCCAACCTGTAGTTTCTCAGGTTTGATCTTCATAAACATGAATGCAACATTAAGATTTTGCAATTCTTGTGATCTTGTAGAGTATCCCTAGATTTCTTAAAATCTAGAGTTAATTTTTCAGTTAATTCAGAGTTAATTTTTTAATTGCTCTACTTTGGCTTTTATGCTTTTGGGGTATAAATGATCTCTCTGTATTTTAATAAAACGTTTTCCTTTATGCCAAAATGAGATTTTTTTTTCTCAATTACATTTAAAGAACTGGTTATTTTCTTAAGCCCTAATGGTTGTGGATTTTTATTAATACCTTTTAGGTTTCTCTTATTTATGCCTTTTTGTGGCATGTTGATCCTGGGTGGACACCAGGTGCCCACCACGTTATCACTCCCCTCATCAGTTGTATAGGGCAGAGGAAAAGAGAATGACAGACTCAGGGGTGGGGATAAGGGCAGGGAGAGGTCACTCGCCAGTTACCATCATGGACAAAACAGGCAAATTTTAGGTATTTTCAGTTAAAATCAGAGCAAGATAATGAAAAAAATCCCAACAACCTAAATCTTAAAACACCGTCCTTCCACCCCCATGTCTTCCTGGGTTTAACTGTACTTCCAAATCCTTCACCTCTTTCCTACCAGCACCACAAGGGGAAGAGGAGCAGAGGCTGCAGTCATTCATCACACATTGTCCCTGCAGCTCCTTCCTCTTCAGAGAGAGAACTCTTCGTGTTCTGCTCTGCTCCACTGTGAGATCCATCCCAAGGGAGACAGTACTCCACAAACTTCTCTCATGTTGAGTCCTTCCCATGGGCTGCAGTTCCTCATGAACTACTCCAGGAAGGGTCTTTTCTGTGGGGTGCAGCCCCACAGGAACAGACTGCTTCATCCTGGACTCCTCTGTCCGTGGAGCCACAGGTCCTGCCATGAGCCTGCTCCAGTCTGAGCTTCCCATGGGGTCACAGCATTCTTCCAGCATCCACCTGCCCTGGCATGGGGCCTTCCATGGGCTGCAGGTGGATCTCTGTTTTTCACTCCTTTAGCACCTCCTCCCTCTCCTTCTTCAATGACCTGGGTGTCTGCACAGTTGTTCCTCTCCCATGTTCTCACTCCTGTCTCTGGCTGCCATTGCTGTTGTGCAGCAACTTTCCCTGTTTCTGGAATATGTTCTGCCAGAGGCACTAGCACAGCTGGTGATGGGCTCGGCCTTGGCCAGCAGCAGATCTGTCCTGGAGCCAGATGTTTTGGCTCCATTAGATGTAGGAGCAGCTTCTAACATTTTCTCACAGAAACTGCACCTGTAGCCCCCCTGGTACCAAAACTTTGCCACACAAATCCAGTACACCTTTTTGCTAAAAACTTTCTCTTTAGGGATCTGGCTGGTGTATGGCTGAGACTGCACTTGTAGCATTACCAACAGGAATCAAATATGAAGTTGTTGTGTTCACACTATGTTAACGAACACATCCAGCTTTTACATGCTGTCTTTTCTGATCTGTAACCTACAGATATTTCCCTAAAAATATGGGACAGGGGCTCCTGAGATGGAGTGAATCAGTGGTAGAAAAAACTCTGATTTAACCAAAATTCTGTTGACAATATCTCAGGTTTTGTTAGTAAACATTATGTTTTTGGAATGTAGTTATACTTTCAGCTGGTTTTTAAGTGCCATGGCACAGTAATACCAAAAGGATTACACTTTCTTTTTCTCTGTGTTTACTTGGTAAGGAATTTATGGCTTTCAGACATGGATGTATCATTAGTATAAGGGATATCACTGTAAATGTTGAATTTCGAACTGATTTATTGCCAGGCTCCTTAGCTTGGCTATGCTGTAATTCTGCTAGAGGTGGAGCAAATTATGCCTGATTGCTTCATAAGATGAGTGTCCAGCAGTGAAGAAATCACTTGTGGTCTAGATTTGCACTGTCTGGCTGCTGCTCCACCTCTCTGACCCAAGACACTTTTTTTTCCTCTACTATTTCATGATAATTTTTTGATTGGTGTTTTTTTATTAGTCAGAGATAGTCCAGGATATTGAGTACAATTTATTTAAAATCTGGCAAATAGAGAGGCCTCATTTTATAGAAAATAATGTTCTTTCTTTAAAGTAGTGGAATATTATATTTAAAATTAAGTATTCACTGTTGGTTTTTCTTCAGCTCAAATTTCTGTATTTTATTTATTAGCAAATTGTTTAAATTGAAATGATTTAAAATTAGATGAGTTGTCTTCTAAGGTATAATGGTGACCATATCATTCCATTGAAAAGGCAAGAAAATCTCTAAACATATAACAGTTTATGTGACGAACTTAAAAAGTACTGCCTTACTTTACATGCCTACTGCAAGTGACTGCTTACATTTTGTATCTCATATAATCATTTCCATAATTTTCCACTTGAGAGTAAGGCAAATAATACTCATAAGCACTTATTAGACTGAAAATGGTGAGTTTAATTTATTTTATTATACAGATGACAGTTTCAGAGATATGAAATATTAGAAGAAAACACTAAATGACTGATATAAAAGGACAGTGCTGTTCTGAAACACCTACCAGCACAGAACTCACTCTTCATTGTTTTAGTATTTTAAAATTAAGAATGATACTGTTACATGCTGCCTGTAAATGATACTCCAGAGTACCTATGTAACACTGTGTTCAATAATATTTTCAATAAAGCAGAAGTCTGCCTTGATTTTTCTGCCTAAGTAATTTGTGTATATCAAAATGTTATCTTCTGAGCAGGCAAATTAGAAGTATACAATTGACTCCTGTTAGAATATAAATGTTCTTTGACACATACTCAGGTTTTTAATTCTATTACCAAATGTATTACATAAATGTTTAAAACTAACCTTCTGTGTTGAAGATGACTCTTGAGAGCCATGGAAGATTGAATTCTTTGGGGCTTGTTGGAAATTAAACCTCTGTAATTTTAATTGTGTAAACTTTTACATTAAAATTGTGTAAACTTTTACATTAAAATTTACATCTTCTGTTTCAAGAAAGTGAATCTCTTTAGTCTTTCTTAATGACTGAGATGATGAGGGTCTGACAGAACCTTTTACTGAGAGTTTTAGTGCTGGAAACTAATTTTTGCAGAGTACAGCAAGCTCAACTAATTTAATAAGTATTTTAGAAAATGATTATTTTTTAGAAGTTGTATTTCTGAAGTGTGTTTATAGCCATAAAAAATGCTACATGTGCATAGCATTTTTGACTGCATGATATAGCTGTACTAATTTTTTTTCTCCCATTAATGTCCTCTCTTAGTGAGCTAAATGATCAGACACTGATTATGATACTCATTCCTACTTCAAAATCTTTTCTAAGCACAAACTATGTGTTTCTAATCAAAAAGATAGTTCACTAGTTTGAGAATTTTTAAGTTATTCTTTTAGAAGTGGGAGCACTGACAGTGTAATAATTTTAAAATCTAATTGCTTTCACCTGTTAAAATAAGTAAAATACATGGTGTTGGAAAATATGTGAGCCTAAGAATGGAAAATAGTTGCACATATACGCTGAAGTATAGGACTTTCCTTTTTCTTTTTTTTTTTTCCTTTTTTTTTTTCTGTCTCAGGGAAGTGTCTGCCTGTTTTGTACAGCTACGTCCTCTCAAAAGTCTGTGTGGCTTTTGAAAGCCAATGATTTCTGCAACTTGCAATATTTAAGGTGAGCAGCTACTGCCGAGTAATGAGGCATGGGAGCAGCTGGTATTGGTTTATTTCAGAAGCTTTGTGTCTGATTCTATTAGCCTACCTACAGATATAACTGCTCTTTCCACTGCAATCTTAATATGGAACAAGTAATTCATAATTTTAAAATAGGGAAATGATTATTTTTGCATATTGTTTGAAGTTTATTGTATGAGGCTAATCAATGGTGAAGTAAATTGTGAGTATGCTACTAAAAACTAAGACAATTCTTAACTAAGCAAAAGAACAGGAACTTTTATAGAAAGAAAAGATGAATGTTTGTCACTGAACCCTACTGAATCAAAACAAAGAAAAAGATTACCTAATAGTCTTGCAATGCATTTGAAGTACAGCCTGCTATTTGTTTGAGGAGTTGATGGAATATATGTCTTAAAATATTGCAACAGCAGAAGTGGCGTTTTCCAGGGGTAGATCTTAATATTACTAAATTACTGTATCTTTTCTCCCTCGTTAAGATTCACTGTTATACTGTAAGGCAAAATAATTGAAGCTTTTTTTACTTGCCTGTGATGCATTTTAGAGCTGATTTGTACTAATAATGAATTGCCTTGTAGGGAATTTTATTCTGGTTTATTATTATTTATAATATATTAAATATAATATAATAATTATTTATATTTTCTGTCCAGTTTGTGTAAATTAAGTGAATAATAACATTATCATTAAAACTTAAATAACGTTTTAATTAAAAAGACTTAGTGACAGAGAGCTGACTTATAGAGACAGTCAAATTTCACAAAACAAATTTTACCCCATGCACAAACTAAGCAATTAAAAATAAGGATTAAAAATACTATACATTCCTTCTGCTAAAAAGAAAGTATATTTTTGGTAAGCCAATTGCATAATTGTCCTCTTTAGATTGTGGGTACTTTTTTGTTGCCACAAGTGAACACTGGATAGATAAAACAGAGTTCACCAAAAATATTTTAGACATTAGCACAACATAAAAGTTTTACTTTTCCTAAAGGTGGAAGGCACTATAACTGGTGCTGCTTATTTCTTTTAATTAATACTTCCATATTCTGTCATAAAAAAATTACATTTAGGTTTGAAGGGAGACATAATCCTTACTGTTCTCTGTCCATAACACTTTGAGCTTAGGATAATAAACCACTATTATTTCAAATACCTAATATATGAAATTAGTACTATTTTTGCTTATTTGTGGTAAAAAGTATCAGAATGCCTTTTCTGGGCAGTTACATGTACCTTAATTTACACTCAGAATAATAAAAAACCTCCAGTACACAGAAAATCAGTGATTTTCAACACTTTCGGTTCCAGAAATGAAGAAGTTCTCCTTAGTGGAGTAATTGCACAGATTTCTTTTCAGCTTACTGTACTCAACCTGCACTTCCAGAACTTAAATTTCTTTGTATGACGTGTTGCTTGTGGTCTTAGCGACCTCTAGTTGAAAGTCCTTAGCCCTAAGTCTGGTCATCCAGTGTTGATTGGTTTTGGCCTCATTCCACTGTAGGTGGTTTCAATAAATTCTCTCAGGCTTTATGACAAAAATCGTTCATAAAGTAATTGGGAGATTTCCTCAGAGCACTCTACATCAAAGGATGCTTAATTGTCCCAGCCATGCAAGAAGAAAAACAAGATGTGAAGTGCTCAGCTTAATTAGGGCACAACTTTATTAACTCAACTGGGAGCACTACCCGGCAATAAATGCAGGTCATTGTTCTTTCCTTGATCACTCGTGGTTTTGGAGGACTGCTGTTTGCTTTCTCTCTCCAGCTCCAGTGATGGGTACCTCATGGTTCTTCCCTTGTACAAGAACTAAGGGAATTTGCGAAATAGGGATTTGTCCTTTTGATATCACATATAGAGAGTCACACAGCTTACCATTGCCTGTTCAGGACCTTTCTCATAACTCCTTATTTAGGACAAATATTCAGGGGAAAAAAAAAAGCTATTCAGAAAAAAAATTCAACTAATACTATTTTGAAAAGGATATTCATGCAGTAAAAGAAAGAAATGAAATGTTATTTTAAGAGCATGAAGATGGGCATCAGAAAATGCTCCCATGTGTCTGTGCTGTTTTCCTCAGCATATCTTAAAAGCAGTACTTTTCTGCTGGTTCCTTAAGACATTTTATAAGCAATTTAAGTGATTTTATACATGACAGATGTAGCTGAGCTCCAGTGCAAGGCAAGGCTGCACTTTGCAGCACACAGAGCGATGCAGTGTGTGAGCGGAGTTTCTCCAGTCGTGGAGAATGAGGTGACTGATACTTCTGGGTAGAAAGGAGCTGCTTTGGAACACTTGAGTGATACAAAAGGCCTGTATGGGGCTTGATTTTTCAACTTCTCAGGTTGGCTCATGTTGAATTTCTTACCAGGTTTTACTATCTCCTTAAAAAGGAAATAATTTGTCTAGAATTAGTAAAGCTCTTCTACCATGAAAACCCAGATTTTACCTGTTCTTACAAAGGATACAAAAAATAAATGCCAATACTTTCTGAAGATATTCCTGAGCCCTTTAAGAAGACAAAGTGTACCCTCTGAATGTGGTACAGTTATGCCCTTAGCATGCAAGGAACTTTCCACATTCTACTTTTAATAAACAATGAAAATTTTATACCAAACATTTTCTATAAACCCAGAGTTTCTAATTAAAAGTTTGTTTTGTGGAAGGAACTCCAGGTGGTATAATTAGTGAAATATATTTTAATGATAAATCTTCCTTGTCCTATTTTTTCTTAATAACAAAAGATGTCCTATGCATTTGAGATGCTCCCTATGGGTTGTATATAAGAGCTTGGTTAATTAGCTAATCAACTTACCCACCTTACCTTTTTAAATGTGTCCTGTTTCACAGGTGTAATCTCTAATTTTATTTAGGATAGAGGAGATAAATAAAGCATTTAGTGCTCACCCTAGCCTGCACAGAAGAGAAGATTTTGAGCTGTCCTTTGAATGTCAGTTTCTTAAGGGGCACATCAGTCATGGCTCTCAGCCTCTGGTCAGACTGCTCCACCTTCAAGCTATCCCTGTGTCTCCTACATTGCACTATTCCAAAGCAGAATAGCCTAGATACTGGAGCATGACTAAAATATTGCTACCTTGCAGTGTTTCTAAAAAATGCCCCCACTTGCAGGCCCTTAAGGCTCCCCTTTCCTACACTTGTGATTTATTTGGGTTTCTCTCCTATTTTTTTAAAGTTGCAGTGAATACGTAGGTTTTATAGAACTGGTTTACTGTCTTTTACTTTGCTTTATTTTGGCACTATAGTTCCAATAGTTTTGAATATTTCATTCTAATATGTGGTGTACAGTGACCAAACTTAAAACTCTTCCATGTTTTCCTTTTCCATTCTGTGTAAAAAGATTTCTAGGTGTTAGTAACCAAAACATTTTCTTAGTAACCAAACATTTGGATTCAGTCTTGGATTTACTGAAGTTAACTCCAAACATTGATAAGTGAGAGATAATTCTAAAAGTTCAGGTTCTCAAAACACCTTCCAAAATGAAGCAAATGGTAATTGCTGCAAAGATATATCTGGGAGTAAGTGTGGTCACTGTTGGTGAGTGTAGTCGTATGAAAGAGATGGTAATTACATGGAAATCTGCCTCCTCAGCTTTCTTCTCCATCTCTTCCTTATTCCCCAGTATTGTTCTCAAGGTCTCTCCTTAGACAGTAGGTTTCTCTGAACACCCCAAGCAGTGTAATGCTGACCAACATCGTTGCACTCCTGTCTCTTTTTCCCATGGTGCAGTCCTATTGAGTGCATTCTCCTGAGATCCTAAACCTTACATTTTAATCAAAGATTTCTGGCGTCTTTGTCATCTGCTAGGAAAAAGAACAAAATCAATTGTAAAATCAGTTTGATCCCCACCTCGAGTTTCTAGCTGCTTTTGAAATTTATTAGGTAAGTAATCTCTAAGTATTCTGCAATATGTGTATAGCTTACAAGGTATTTGTGGCTACCTTTACTCAAATCCTTACCATTGATTCATTGGATTCAATGCAGTTACAAAAGGTAGTATTTTGTATTTTATTTTGTGCTAATCTACTGTGAATAAGGGATATGCTCTGTGTTGCAGAGCAGTACCTTTTTTTCTTGAGGCTTTATTTCTCTTCCAGATATGCACTAGCCTTATTTCTTCTGACTGGGAAAAAAGCTTCTGTCCCTATAAACACTCTTGACATGAATAGAGTTACGGCTATTCCTGTCATGTCTGGTATTCCCAATTTACCATATGCTTCACTGGTTTATGAAGAATTGTACCAGCTGCTTTGGTAGGAAAAAACAAATTAAATATATATATATATATATTTAAAAGAGGATGTATATAGCATGTCTGCTTTCCAAAGTAGGATTTAGTATTGCTCCATATAGTAAGTTGCATAATTATGAAAAATATCTGAATAGTTGAATGCTCTTTTTGCAGAGTATCTATAGAAAATAAAGACAAATCTTCACAAATTTGTGAAGAAGTGAAAAAACTAATAAATTATTATGCCAAGAGGAAAGAAGAAACCAAACTTCTTGCTGTTTAGGAAAACTCACATCAGACAGAAGAGTAGTTAGGATTATGAATGTACATTAATCAGCATGTATGATGTGCTGTAAAAATATTTTCTTTTTATTGGTATTATTAGGAGTTGGTAGCAGTCACTCTGTGGTAGATGTCAGTATGGGTCACGTGGTTTTTAATTTCTCATTGACTGATAGACTCAGAACCTGTGGCAGAACAAGCTCTGGAGTGCTGAGGGAAGCCAGACATGGTGACAGATGTGAAAGCATGGAAGGAAACCTGAAGATTTGAATGGTGTGGGAAAAGATGGTTATTGGAGCGGTACAATGAGAATTTTTACTGTCTGATGCACTGTATGGAGAGTATCACTATATTGAGGGACTAATACATAATTCCCAGTATATGCTTCCTATGCATATACTTCTTGGGGTCTCTTGCACTACTCTTGCAAATATGCTGCTTTCTCTTCTGTTTCCCTTTTCCTGAAGTTCAGATGAGGAACTAGTGTCCTCCCTTACTTTTTCATGGATTGGCCAAGAGCACAGCAGCTCGTAAGGTCCATGCCCATGAATCCTGTCAGACTGTGTTCCAGAGGAACAAACACCAGCAGCAGTAGTAGTTACTCCAACAGCATCTCTGAACCAGTGGTGATTTCCCTTCCCCTCCTCTGTTTTATAATATTGATACAACTTCTTTTCCTGATCTGGATAACGATAAGATGGTTTCCCTCTTATTTCCCCTTTCTCTAATTTTCTTTTCTGATGCAAGTAGAGTCATGGAAGATAAGTAAAAGATGTTACCTCACAGGTTTTCCATAGGCTGAGGGATGTTAAAATTCAGGCAAAAGAGAGACCTCTGTCTTTTCTGAAGTCCTGCATCAACCCTGGTGAGCCCCTTACAGCTGACAAACACTTCTTGCAGTATCAAAGAAATTCATTACCCACAATAGAAAAGCTTTAGAAAAAAATGGGTATCCAAGAAAAACCTTGTTACATAGAAATAATTCTACACCAGGACTCAGCCAGTATATCACACTGCTCAAAACCCATGACAGCATTGAATATCTGATTGTCTTTAGTCTTTGCCACTTTTGGGTCAAGTTTTCAGAATGAAACTAAAATTCATTGAAATGCATTTCAGATATTCTTTATAACTTTTTCAATTTTAATGGGGAGTAATTTTTTTTTGTTTTTAATTTTATTTTTTTTTTTTTTGCTAATAAGCTCTTAGTATTCATTTAGCTTTCTAATTCTGGCAGCTGGATTTTAATATGTTTATATAAATTTTGATATTGTAAGGTATAGACATCAGTCCTATTTCTTAAAAAAAATCCACATTCATATTATCAATCTGTGCTGTGTGGCACAGTGATTGTGACAGAGCCTGTGTTTTGGTGGGTGCATTAACAACACCTGTATCTTGTTTTTTCATTAAACTTGAAGCAACTTAAGATGGTGAAAGCTGTTACATTTGGAGTGGCTTAGAAGGCCTGGAAGATATTTATTGTCCACTGACATGTACAATGGTTGTATTGATCTTCTCCTTCAAAACTGGACTAATAAAGTCACATACAAATCTAAGTTCCCCTTTCGTAAAAAAATATTTTTAGCTTTATGAAAATCAGGGATGCATATTTAAATAAGGTGACAAGAAAAACTACTTACAGATTTTTACATGAGAAAAAAGTTGAGATCAACTTCATTGTTTTAGGTATAGGTGATCTGGACAGTAAATTCTTGATATCTTAATTATATTAACTCTTGGTTTAAAAAAAAAAAAATCAAGGAGATGTCACTTTCCTGCAAAAAAGGTTCATTGAAACAGCTTCCTTATGTGGTGTTGTCAGACCACAGTCTATATATAGACTAATATAATACAAAGATATTAATATTTCTTCTAATCTATAGAACAGTTACTTTCTATTTTCAATGCATACCATTTTAAATTCTTGTTTAGTCATGTTGTCCAGCGGAAAACCCTGAATGCATCTTAAATAAGGTTCAGAGCTCAGACTGAAGCCCAGTCATAGGTGTCTGCACTTGCAGGAGGTGGCAAAGTTTTGATTTGTAATGAGTGGACCTCCCACTTAAATTGGAGACAACTGGAGAGTGATTCTGCTTGCCCTTAGATAGGTGTCAAGAGTGGGATTTATTTGCCTAAACATTTCTGGTGTTACTAGAGATGCCTTTAGATACCTGAAATATCCACAGAGGGTTAGCAGATCTAATGGGAGACCTTTATCCTTCTGAGCTGGAAGCTACAAGTTGGGCATGATATTCTAGGTCAGCTATAACAACTGTTAAAATTTAGGCAACTAAGAACGCTTGTGAATGGGTTCATTTCTCTCTAGGCTCCATGGACTATACAGATTGTAGAAGCACAAATTCTTCTTGGTTGAAATAAAGTAATAGAAACTGAACATATATGTTAGGACCTAAATTTAAACATTTTAATGTGATGCTAAATCCTGCTTTTGTACTTCTCTTTGACAATACCAAGTCCAAATCATAAAGAAAGTATTTTTCCCCTAGTATATAAGAGTATTTTAAATTTAAATAAGTTACTGTAGAACTGTCAAAACCTGTTAGAGGCATTTCTCCATGATGCAAAACAAAGGTTAACATAAGAAAAATAGATCAAAAAAAGATGCAACTCGGGCATCGCTTTTTATTGTGATAAAGGGAAGAAATATTAAGGAACAATGTCTTTTTTTTTCTAGTTGTAATCTAAAGTGGTACAATCTCAGACTGAATTTTTAGGCAATTGCTGAGAAATACTAAGTTTTAAAGACAATCTCTGGACTCTGCTTCCCCTTGGTAGGGTCAAATACCACTTTTTGATGAAGTTATTTAAAAGCAGCACAAAGGAAGCTTCTCTATCACCTCATCTAGACTTTTTCTTAGATAGGTTTCTGACCTTTCTCTCCCATCTAAAAGAATTGAGGTGATCACGTGTGTTCTTAATCTCAATGGCCAGCTTCAATACATTGCTATGTACAGTAGGAAAAAGAGAGATGTTTCCTGTTCCTTTTTAGATTTTGTAAGATTTTATTTGCCCCTTCCTATTATAAAAAATGCGGACGGTAAGCAATTTAAGATATTTCAGGATCTGTGCAGAAAGCAAACAATGGTAAGGAAAGTGAGAGGAAGCATGAGTTTGACTCAATATTGTTAGGATCGCTAAAATATGGCAAATCTGTTTAAAAATCATGCTTTGTTTTAGACTTTTAATATATATCCTCTTTAGATTTTAGCATTGGGCAAGAATAGATAGAAATTAACTTTTCTGGATAGAAATTAATTTTTCTGGAATGGTGGTTTCTCACTTATGTCAATGTAATTTCTAAAGAAGGCTGGTACTATTATTCTCTGCAAATTATGAAACATAACTTCATCTATTCAGAACTACCTTCTAGCCACGTAATTTCTCCACCGTTTTGAAAGCACCTAGCACACTGTGATTGCATTTGGGTGTAAACAGTTTTGTAATTTATAATCTCAATCTCAGATTGACAGAATATTCTGAGTGGGAAGGGACCCACAAGGATTGAGTCCAGCTCTTAAGTAAATGGCCCATACAGGGATTGAGCTGGCAACCTTAGTGTTACCAGCACCATGTTCTGTTGACATTGCATGGAATCTTTGAATCTGCTGCTATGCAGGGGCTGTTCCACAGTCGGTAGCAGTTTGCCATACTTAGTATTCTTTGGTACTCCTCCCCAAAAGAAGGAATTCCAGTTCATAAAGTCATGTGTCAATCAATAATTTATCTATTAAAGGAATATATTCTGGGGATATATCTAAGAATTGTGACCACTAATACAGGTATTCGGTTAATTTGTAAATAAGTTAATAGCAGACGCTTATAAATTGTTTCAAAAAAAGAAAGCACTGTCTAACGGTGTTAGCAAAGAATGCTTTTACCAATATAAGGGGTATTAAATTGGTCAGAAAAGAAAACAACTGTTTTACTGAACTGGATACCACACAATCCTTCAAGATGGGCCAAAAGCCATTCAGATTGCCTTCTCTGAGGTAAGTGTTAAGATGTTACATGCAGGCTTATTCAGTTAGACTTGTTCTGTGTTAGTTTTTGCTTTTTCACAATTTTAAATAAGACAATAAGTAATGTTTTCAATGAAGATAATAGATTTTACAGCTGGAAGGGACTCAAAGGAATAGAAACTAGAATAAATGACTCGGGAAGAAAGGGAGATAAGAAGAAAGAGGCAAGGGAACTAGAAGTAAAAGTGAAAGAATCACTTATTAATGTGTTCTTCAAAATTAAGTCAAAGGGTTTTTTTCATAGTAAAGAAGTAACTGGATAAAAGATGAGACTAACAGAAAAGCAGAGTGAGAAAACTGTACAAAGGGAGAGAATGACATACATTAAAGGGAATGCGCGTAGTGTAAGAGAAAAGACAATAAATTCTAGTATCAACAAACAATTTCACAGCTATAAACAAAACTCTAAATAGGAGATAAAACAGAGGTAATGAGGTGAAGTAATAGAAATACTAAAGATTAATCTGAGATAGAATTTTCATTTGTGTACTGTAATCTGATGTGTCTGGTTTAGAACTGTGCAACTTGGTGGGCTCTATAGGGCAGCTATTGCTCTCATGACTCAGTTAAAATAGTTGGATGTTCTTGGACAGGCAGGTGGTTTTACATATTATTTTCAAGGGTAGCAGGTAATCCCCTCTAGTCTTGATGTCAGTGCATTTATTTTTGCATCTCCAAACACTTCTCAGCTTTTGACAAAATACAGTAATACTTAAAATACTTGATCTTCTTTAAAGAGCATGTTGGCTTTTAAGTAGTATAAACTAGATCAATGGTTAGGAGACGTTTTTCCAGTCTCTACATTATATTATATGACATCAGTTAGAGCTTGAATGTCATGGAATATTCAGTTAAGGGGTCTAATTAAAATCTTGTATAAATATTTGTGCAATGTAATGCAGTGGCATGTGTCAGTATTTTAACAATAACTGTAAACCAAGCTCATAGGATGTTTTTGAGAATAACATTTCTTCAGAATACTTACATCAGGTGTATCCAGCCTTACCTTCAGTTCTGGGTATACTGGGACTTTTTACTGATGCATACTGATGCAATTCTGACTAGGAGAAATATCTCTGAGGAAGCTCTTCACTACTGAGTTTCACACTAACAGGAGATGCTTGGGTTTATTCACTTGAGTTAACCCATGCAGGTGTGAATAAAATGTTGTATCTGTGCTACCATGTCCTTGTTAGCTCTGATTGTATTGTTAAGGCATGGGAAACAAAACTCAGTGTTCTTTATGCTACAATGAGCTTAGTTGTTCACAGTGACTTGTAGGAGAGCCTTTATGTTCTTCTGAGCATACACAAGACTGTTCCTTGATCGATGCTGTCAGATTGGTTGCAAGGGCCAAGAGATTTGCCTGGCTCTTTCACAGGAAGTGAACTATTCATTTTCTGAAAGATATTTATTTACTTTATCTCAGCTCTGTCCATAACGTATCTTGTATTTTTATGGCAACTTTTCTAGAGCAAAAATATTTCTTATGTTTTAGTCCATGACTATATATACAGAGTTTCCATACACAGTTATTCTACAACTGCTACTGTGCCTTTTTTCAGTTGTTCATATTTCTTGCAGATGGGTGATGCTTTCTGGCATCTTGCCAGTTGTAGCTGTGATATGCTAAAAAAAATCTAGTGTTTCTTCTAAGGCTGACACAGCACCCATCACTCAGCACCTTTATATAGTGATATTTTGATAAAACAGCTTTGTTTTTGACCATAAGGCTTAAAGGTGATGGCACCTATCTAGATGGTTCATCCCCTTGGAGGTGGCTGTCTGAAGTGTCTACTGTCAGTCAGTGACCAAAGAGAACAAATATGTTAGCACCTCTTACTTTGGGGTCATATTTGTTTGCATTCCTGCCATACTTAAAGCATTTGGAGTGTTTCACAGCCATGAGAATAATCTTGCAGTCCCTCAGTGAGATAGACAGCCATTATTCAAGTCTTGTGGGTTAACATTTAAATCTGTGAGATTAATGGGTCATGCTTGGCCACCATGACTGCTAATCATCTCTGAAAATCAAATCCAAATTTTTTTATTTTTTTTTTTTTTTTGTCAGTGACCAACATAATGGCTCTTGTGTCTCAATCCAGCTTTGCATCCTCGGGCTGAACGTTAGTCTGTGAAGGTGAGGGGTTTCTGGGAGGGAAGTTAAGGAACAGACACACACTTTGCCTGAGAAAGACCCAGAGGGAGAGAGTTGCTTGCTACCTGTACACCCCCAAATATATTTTTGCTCCTTTCTCCTTTTTCTTTCACTTAATCCCCCTCTGAAATTTCTAAGATACTAGCAAAAAATATCTACTGCAACCTAGAAGCATTTTGTGTACTAAAAAATTAACTCCAAATACCAGAGAGCAGGCTGATCTTATAGATGAGTCTTTCATGGAGGTTGTGCAGCCTACAAGGATGGCTTCTCAGGACTGCAGGCTTTGCAATTAAAACTTCTCTATTAGGAAAATTTGCCTCCTTAATAAAGTGAGGGTTTTTTTTGGGTTTTTTTTTTTGTGTGTGTTTTTTTAATTAAATTCAAAAGCAGAAAGAAAATTTGTTGAAAGTGTGAGAAACAGATTGTAAATATGGGAAATATGTATTTTATTACCGTGTTGCAGCTGCCTGTGCAGGAGGAGAAAAACCCCAAGAAACAGAATGGAAATGTTTTTTTTTCTTAATTATGAAAGCAATCACCTTCAAACAAAATTAATAGGGAGTATAGCATGTACTTTGAGAAAGATCTGAAGCCACCTTTTTATTTACAACCTTTGTTCCTTTTCCTTCAGCTTTGTTGATTTCTTCAAATACATATTTTCCCTTAAATGCTTTGTAGTGTATTTGTAAAAGTTATTAGTCAGGTAACACCATATAATTGTTTAGTACCTTTAATGTCATACTAAAGTCATAATGCTCATGTGTTATATATTTGATGAGAATAAATGATGAGAAAGAAAACTGTGCAACTGTGTTGAGCTTCGGAAAGCAGGATTCTTATAAACAAATTATTAGAAGAATTAAGTTTCATATCTGAATAATTTTATTCTGAAGTAGAGCTTTACTTCAAAAGTGTGGCAGGGGTGACATTTTCCTGACTAGGGAAGGAAAAAATGCATGTTCTAAAACTGTTTCCCCCATCTTTTCTTAGGCAGAGGTTTTATCTGCTGTTTAATGGGTAAACTTACTGTGAAGTATAGTTGCTTGTTTAACTTTACCCCTATTCAAGTCTTTGATTTTGGCAGGTTAGTTAATTCAAATAAAATTTGTGAAGTTAAGCACTTTCAAGAAAAGGCATAGGAGAACCTAATTTAACCTAGAGTGTCTCTTTTATTCTTCTGTTATTCATTTGAAGTGCCCTATCAGCTTGAACTGGCCAACTTCAGTCATTTTTACCCTTTTATTTTTTTCTCTAATGTAAACTGAAATTCCCTGCTGTTCGTGGTATTTTAGTGTTTAGCATCATTTAATGAGCAGGTATCATTAAACTTAAAAGGTCCTTTTCTGTATATATCTGATTAGTTAGTGAAAGAACCAAAGAATTCCTCTAATTTATCTTTGCTTCCTTGTTATATTTTGATGTTGGCCCATTTTACGTTTCAGTGCCTTTTTATGAAATATGAAATTGTAATTTTGGTCTGAAAGTAGGACAGAAAGTGGAAAAAAAATCTTTGGCAGTGCTAAGATGTTTAAGGTAATATATATTGTTTACCAATTAACTAAGAGAATGTGGCTTATTTTAAACTTTTACTCATATAAATATGTGTGTTTCTACACATAGAAATGTATATAAAATAAATACATATTCTGATATAAGTATTCATTATCTGTACTTTGTCAATATACTTGTTAACACCTGTCAGTAACCTTTGCATCTGGGTATACATAAATTCGGCACAACATTCTTCCTTCCATGTACATCCAAAAATCCTATTGAACTCAGTGAATTTTAATTTTTTGCAAATACAAGATCAGGGTCCAATTAGTTGATACAAACTCTGTGAAATGGAAAAACTGAAAATTATCAATTATGAAGACTGTACATGTTTGTATATTTAGTCTTGGCCATTTTCAAAAAAGCAGTAAGAAAAGGCTATTTGGTTTATGAAATTCATTTTCCTAGTATTTTACACTTGAAATCTTTCTTGAGAAGAAAGTCCAGTTTAAGATTAGACTGTCATAACTGAAGGCTCATGTCCTCTTCATTTCAACAATGGTTTGCTGGATCAGGATCATTGTTTATTCTACCAGTTTGTTCTCTTAAGATCTTAAAGGTCTAAATGATTTAATCAATACTGAAATGAATCATTTCCGTTACTGAGATATTTGCCTAAGGTTATTTATCATTTGATATAGATATTGCCATGTTTTAAACAGTGACAGCTATGGTAATTGATTAATGCAATCCAATATACCACTCCAGTTTCCATTTCCCATTTTTGATGTGCTAAAAAATATTCCAGCATTTTGATTTTCTTCTTATTTTCTTTTATGAAATAAAATCTGGGAGATAGAAACACTGCGTGAAGAAAAAATAATGAGGGTTGAATGGAAGTAAAGGTCAGATATTATGTAGAAAGTTGCAGATGGCACTGTATGTCATTAACATTGCTAACGTCTAAAAAGATGTAACAGTGCTGCCTACTGGTAAGAGGTAGTAGTATTAAGGCATTAAAGTCAATGTAGGGAATTGTGTGTGTGTGTGTGTGTCTGTGTGTCTGTGTCTGTGTGTCTCTGTGCACGCCATACCCTTTATTTTAACAACAGCATTCTCTAGTTTTTAAGCCCTGGTAAATATTGACAAGTTCCATGGTTTTACATCAGGATTAATAGCACATTCTTATATGTGTCACTTGAATGGAGACTGGGTGTGCAAAATAAGAAGCCTAATTATTTTTCATCAATACCTGTAAAATTCTGTCCTAACATAATTGTATGCATTCCAAAATTTTTGTGGTAAAATTACTTATATTAGTTATAAATTGTTCTTGTTGATAATGGTGTTCTACTTAGAAATAAGATGCCAAATGAGAAAATAGTCTTTCATATTACTTTTAAAGATTTGCCCTGTAAAATGCAAAAAAGGCTACCTTTTATTTTATTCTTTATAAACAAGAATACATAGCAGGTGCAGATCTTCTTATCCAAGAAAATAAAATAACTTTTTAAAATACTCAGAGGTCTTACTTACAAAGATGGAAAATATGGATGGATAATGGACATTAAAATTTTAAACTTTGTTGTCTGAAATTAAACTATTGAATTTGTAATTATGGGTTATTTTCAGAAGTAAGGAACTGTTTCACCCATTTGAAAATTAGTACCTTTTGTTGAGATATCTAGGGGAATTGTGAACTTGCCCCTAGGTGTGTGGTTTCAAAACAGAAATTGACATTCACACTATAATAAAATTAGGGTATAAAACTGGTGGCAAAACTCAGATCTTCAATATCTATGTCTTTACATGTCATTAATAACAAATTCAGACTAATTATTTGCTTACATTAATGGAAGAAGCGCTTATTTTTTCTCCTAGAAAAAAAACCCCACAATTATTTCAGAGCTAAAAAATTGATGCTTTTTTTTTTTTTTTTTTTTTTTTTTTTTTTTTAAACAGTCTGATATCCCTACAGTAAACTGCTTGAGTTCAGCAGTGAGGAGCTGGTAATACTGAGGAGTTCTCATATCAAATGTAGTCATTCATATGTGTAGCTCCTTCCCTGATGCAGGGCCACTTTCCTATGTTGAAATACCTTCCCTGTGAGTCACAGACTGTGAGCCAGGGCTGCTTGCAGGAGCAGGGTATCAGTTATGGAGATGACTCAGGGAGCTAATGATACTTGTTGCTAATTATCTTGTGCCACCTTGTCCTTGATTATCTTCAAAAAAAATGGAAGAGATGCTACAAGGAACTAATTCTGATATCATCTACCAGGCTTCCACTTGAGGCATCTGTTGAGATTATAGAACTAGTCACAGGAAAGATGCTCCTTAAAATAAATTGTTTGGTTCTTGATAATTAATATGTTTATTGAAAACATGTAAATCAAAGATGTATATGGCTGATAGGGATGCACAACTTTCTAGAGAGCAGCAGAAATGTAGGTATTTTGTATCATAATGGTAAGTGAAATGTGAACACATAATTTTTAGAACAAGATGTTTGATCAAATATTAGTAATCTTGAAGAGGCAATTTTTACAAAAAAAGTCATTACATGCCATGCAGACTACCAGTCCTAGTCCACTTGGACATGTTTCATGCATCTTATATCTGACTGGCAAAGATACTGATATATGCCCTCTGATACATATTCTGTCTCAAATACAGTTTTACATGTATTTTTTTAATTTACATTTTACATCACTCAGAGGCAATTCTTAAACAATAATGTCACTCATACAAAGAAAATGGAGTTTAACAGCAATCCCATCTCAAATTTTTGACTTCTGTTGGGAAAAGGGACACACCTTTTTCATTCCAATCACTTCTCCATCTTTCTCCTCTCAGTGAGATTCCAGCCCTAATGGATAACATTTGTTAAATGCAGTCAATAAAACTTTAGGCTCATGTTTATGTTTGATTAGCTTTGGTCTTTTATTTCTTATAATTTCATCTGACTGCTAAATTTAAGCAATTGAGCCCCATGACAAAAAGAATTCAGTCCATCATAACAGATTTATTGAGAAAGCATTAATAAATACTGTATAACATAATTATCCATGTATCCTAAGCAGGCATGATATCAAAACTCTGTTTGTGTTGTTGTAGTCATTTTTGCATTGCAGAATGAATACAGCAAGAAAAATTTCATTATAGATTATGTAATAAAATGTCTGAAACTGTAATGCAGCCACGTAAAAATACAGTTTACTGTGATGTGCTGTAGCATAGTGCCCAACAGGTAGATAAATTACTGTTAAAATAGATTTAAAATCCATTCCAATATATGCTTAACTTACAGAGGGATAGTCTCTTCCCTCATGCCTTTGAAACCCAAAGTGAAAGGTCCAAAAAAGCTGTCAGTTTCATTTGTTTTCTTTCCATTGTGGGTATTGAGATAAAGTAAGTTTGACTCAAAAAAACTTTAAAACTTCTCTTTTGCACAAAAACATTCAGGGAGGTTCAAGAAAGAGGTTTTTACCTGTTCTTCTTATGAAAGTAGCTGAGACCCAAAATCAGAAAAGAGTAGAGAACTGCAAACTACTTTTTGAACTTATCCTTATCTCAGTGCTATTTTCTTAAATGATCATCTCTTTCACTTGAGTACTAAATTGGCTGTTTTGTGAGTGTGAATATTTATTGTATCTTCCAATACAAGGGTAAGCCCATGATCTACCAACTAGATAAACATCAAATTGTGTGACAGTTTGTGGCCATAGCAGGGTAACTGATCAACTGATAACTTCAGGTAAATTGAAGGATCAAGTGATGGTCAAGGGGATGAAGCTTATCAAAAAAGTGGGAAATCGCTTGCAGATAAGATAGAGCACCCTTTTGAAGAGGTAGAGAGCTTCAGGATGGTTTAGAATTCAAGAATTATTCAAGAACACTGGAAAATATTAAGGAAAGAAATGTGTGCAAGCATATTTTATTTTGCTCTCAGCTATGTTTTCTAGTGTTTGGTGGGTTTTTGAATGAAGTAACAGAGGCTTATCACTAGGATGAGTCTTGGTTTCATGAGGATGCCATTGCAACTGATTTTTATGTACTATTAATAAGATGTATCCAGAATTATCCCTATGTGCAGAGCCCCACTGCATAGAATATCTGATGTCTATGGTGTAAATTACCTGAGTTTTCAAAGCAATTTGTGGTAAGATCCACCTACTTATTTGGAATGGTTCCTGCAATGCTCTCACTTCTGAACTGTGCCCGCAAATTGTCTTCGAGAGTGCTAGCTGGCATGAGTGAAAAGCATTTCAAGAGCAGTTTTAACAGTTTAAAATGTAGGTGTTCATATTCTAGTTCTCAGAAGCATTTCTGGGAAGTATTTGATTTACTTGTACAGAACAAGCTGCCAAGTCCCTGGAAGTGGCAGCAAATGGTGACTTTGGGATTATGACTGGATCCTTACTAAGCCCAGAGGAGTTGAGAAATTAGGTAGAGCTAAGCATGATGAGCATTCAGATGAGGGACATCACCCTGGGCTTTCAGCTGTTACTACACTTCATCAAACTTCAAAAAGAAAGAATTCCTGTTATCAAATTCCTGTTTCACTTGTGAGGCATCTGAGGTGTTGAGAACTGTGCATCTTTTTTAATGTCTCCTGGAGATGTTCCATTTTTCATGAGTAATTAAGAGCAGGAACTCCTGGCAAATGGGATGTGTTTGTAATGAAAATTCTTAGATGCTACTGTGAGATAGATGGGGGTGTTTCTTATGATCTCCTATTAAAAAAAAAAGCAAAACAAAACCAAACCAGAAAACCCAAACTTTATTTAAAAAACCCTCTTGTTTTAAACCCACAATAAAGCAGTAATTTCTTAACATTGCAAAATGTTTGAAGAATTGCATAAGAACTCCTTTTCAATCTGTAATGTGAAATATATCTTTCCTTTATGAATTGATAAGAAAGAGAAGAATCACTTCAATGTTTTCACCTATATAAGTATTAAATAAGTAGTATTTAATATATCAGTTAAGGGCAGGGATGTATGTCAAATGTCGTCAGTACAGCACTGTGAGAAACTTGAGTGGACTAACTATTTGCAGTGTGGCTTGTGGGAATAGTTGGAAGGTTTTAGTTGCAGACATGCTTTGAATACTCAGCAGAATCAGATCATGCCAGGGTAGGAGATATTACATGAGCTACCAGGAGCTATATGAGTTATTTCGATATTCCGTAACACTTTTATTCTCCATGTCAAACATGGCATTTTGCAGGACCGCACATCACTTGTTCTAGGGCTTGTAGCTTTTTCACCACTTCTCCCTCTTTTTCTGCACTTTTGAAGAAGAGTACCCATGCAACAGTGCTTCATGCTTAATGCACTGCTCTCCTTAGCTTCTAGGCAAAATCCCTGTGAGCTTTGCAGCTCTGAAGGGTCCTACGTGCAATTTGTGAATTACTAAGTGCCGCCAGTGTGCAGAGCTATCACAGTGGTGCCTTTTGGCACGTGCAGTAGCAGAACTTCTGGCACTTAGGTGACGTCTTTTCATCCAGGGAGGCAAAGCTTTGGATTGCTTTCAGGGACTTAGAGGTTTCATTGCCACCTGGTATTTTAGGCACTTAATTGCTGGTTTGCAACCTGTCTGTGGGAACTGAGACTGTCTTTCAAAGATGCTTTCAATGTGTTTGTGTTGTACAATGGAAAGTGCTGTAGTACATACTCATTCTGCCTGAGCTAGTACTGATCCGCACGGGTACTTCTGCCTAGCACAGCTGCATGTCCGTGTAGAGACGCTCATTTTGGTATTAATGCTGAAAAGCCCTGCTGAGTTTCTGAGCTCCATTCTGCAGCCTGCTTGAATGCTGATGGTTTGTGTTATATTTAACTGCAGACTGTAGTCAAGCATTTAGACTTCCAAGTGTGACACTAAGGATTCTGAGGAGCATCCGTGTTCAAAAAATTGGTCATCTCTTCTGTAAAATAAACACAATTATTTTCTTGATAAAATTACTAATTTGTTGAGAAAAAATTAAAAAAAAACAAACCCAAACAACCATTTTGTTACAACTTCTGGCAAAGTATTTAATGAGCACTAACCCCAAATGAATTAGAATCCAAAGTTGGTTAGAAGGACTGTAAATAATAATACGGTAAGATAATAACTGGTGAATCCTGTATCCTTCTGACACCTCTGCTCTTATTTAATTAATTATCCAGAGTACTCCTAAACAACAGTTAATTCAGTCCAAGGAAGATACTAATTGGTTAGAGGTGTCAACACTAACAACACTAAAAGAGTAAGAAAACCTTTCAGCACTTGATAACTAGATAGTTCAGGGATGAGAAAATCAAGATTCTGTCACCATTATATATTCTTAGAAAATATATATATAGTCTCATTTTCCATATATTTTATTTTAGATTTTAACCATATATAAAGGTATCTGAGGATACAGGTCACAATAGAGAGACCAGTCACACAACCAAAAAATTAGACTATTTCTTCCTCAAAAGTAAGTTAATACACTCGAGAGAGGTAAATTGAAATGCAGGAACCCAGACAAAAGAGACATTGGGGTGAGGAAATGACAGTGAGGCACATTGCACTAGGTCTTAGGCCACCTTGTTTTTATTCCTGTCTCTTCTGCTAGCTTGCTACATGACCTTGATCCAATCAGTTCCTTATTTTATGTCTCAGTTTTTTCATCTGTTAAAAAATGGGGATAATGATACTGACTTGCTGATGAAAAATGCTTTTTAAAATGTGGGTGCCATTATAAGCAGGGTATCAGTTCACCAGGTCGGTACTTAATGGTTCATGAATTTGTAACTATAATGTAAAGCTATGTAATTTGTAACTATGATTTACTACAGGTAAATTATTCCATTTAAATCTGAGCCTTGGTTAAGGAAAACAAACATGAAGGGCTTCTGTTTCAAAAGAGATTTTTTTTTGGGGGGGTGGTTTTCAAATGACTTATGTATGTGTAGTATGAATATTAGATTTTGAGATGAGGTGGATGTTTTTTAAATCATGTCTAAAGCTGTTTGGAGCAGATGCTCCAAAGTGTTTGGATAGATGTAGCATAAGAATGAGAATCAGTTACCAGAACAGTGTTGCCTAAGTTGATACAAAGCTACCCAAGTTAGCTGTGAATGATGTGATTTGCATGTCTTGTTACAGCCCTGTGTAGACTACCCAGTGCTGTTTTAGCATAGACCACTGCACAATTTTGTCTTGGCTAGTATGAAGGACCTGATTGCTGTGTTGGAGCAGTGATCTGAGTGCAGGCAGGAAGCCTGGCATATCCTTAATTCAGCAGAGCTGCTGTGCTTGCTAAATGAGTGTGAGAGCTGGTCTGTGCATGTACAGGGAAGTTCTGCAAACACTACTGTCCGTCCTTTGGCTGATGTATTTGCCAGCCAGAGATGACTTGGGTGATGTCTACAGTTCTTCAGGATATCCATTAGCAATCCTGGCTGTTGGATCCATGGGCCTGTGGTGGAATTGAGGTAGAAAGGGCCCTCTGGAAATGGTGGAAATCATGTCCTACTCAAAGCACGATTCACTGAGAACAGGGTGGTAAGGGTGTTTACTAGTTGACTTTGATTCTGAGAGTGGAGATCTGTTGCAATGTCACTTCATTGTAAATGTTCTTTTTCTCTCATCTAATCAAATTTTGTTGTGTTTCAACTTGTGTCCATTGCCCTTTTCTTTTCACTGTGCACCTCTGGTTCCACATCTTACCTTTGAGGGTCCTTGAAGACTGTAAAGGCATCCTTCCATAGCCTCCCTTTCTGAAGGCTGAATGAATGTACTCTTCTCAAACTCTCCCTGTTCATCATGCCCTTTCTCCCCTAGCACCACGATAGTATTCTGGTGGACTCCTCAGAGTCTGTTGGTGTCTTGTGCAGGAAGAAGCCTGTAGCACAGTCATGTTCAACTGTGTGTCTGGACTCCCCAGATCATACTCTGAAAAGATGTTCTGTGTCATGGGGGCTCCTCATCCCCTAGCAGGGTGTTCTTACTGCCCGATTACAATATTTTGCACTTGTTTTTGGTGAGATTCCACATGCAGTTCACCATTGTTTCATTCCTCTGACCTATTAAGCTACTTCTGAATAGCATCTCCATAGTGTTTCCATGGCCCCTCCACACCCCCCCCCAATTTGGGACCATCCATACAGCTACATGGGGGCACTCCATTCTATTGTCGAGGCTGTTGACCAAGATTCTGGACAGTACTGGCCCCAGTACTGACCACTAGCAAGCATCCCTAGTATCTGGCTGCAGTTGGTTTTCATATAGCTCATATCAAAAAACAGAAAAAAGCTGTGTTGGAACAAGCAGATCTCAGCTGCATGTGGGCTGATGAGCAGAACAGAGCTTCCATAGTGAATCTGCAGTACAGTTTCTGGCCCCGGAGAGCTCTTCTGCATATCAGAGATTATAGATCTCTCCACAGTGTGATACAGTCTTACTTCTAAGAGGCTGCAGTACAAAAATAGGGCAATTATCTAAAAATGTTAGCATGCATAGACCTCAAAGATACAAAAATAGGAAAAGAGTGTAATATGACATGTAAACAGAGGAAATTACAGAAAAATTTTCCTGAATGTCAATTAGAAATGATTACTGAGAAGCATGTGATTATACAATGGTGTGTTCTGCAAGAACTGAGTGTTGTACAGTCAAAATCTAATTTTTTTTCCTCACATTTTCTGAGAAAGAGATGAGATTAATCCTTCTATATCATTGTGTTTTCTAATAATTTTGTATGTTTGGTATTTCTGATGTCTGTGGCTGTTAAATAAGTTCTTTGCTGCATTGTTTCATTCTGGTTTTTTGGGCTTCATACCGAAGTCTCAGCCAGAATAGCCTGGGGGGTGAAATACAGTGAAAGGTGGATCAGAGGTGAGCTGCTAAACACAAATTTGGATTTCAATTATCATTATTATATATCTTTGTTTATGAAATATATTTTCTGGATTTTATATTCTTATCACAGTGTAATTTGAATAGCTTTTTTTGAGATTATATGTAATTTCTAAATCCTAATCTTTTCTCTGTAATGTGAAAAAGGAAAAGAAAAATGTTATTAGTTTGAAAAAGGAAGGTTTTTTTTAATGATTGGACTTGAAATGTAAAGGAAATCCACATTTCTGCCCTAATCCTGTAAGAAATTCCATTAGATAGTGGCTCTAGTGAAACTTGTAGGTGATGTAGCTCCTGAGTGTGGTGATCTGATGCTATTCTGGATAAAAATCTGTTTGTGAGTTTAATACTGCATGCACTCCAGATACTCTATACTGCTTAATCAGTGTAAGTCCGCTGCAGTAGCGTAATCTGCTTTACTAGTTAAAGTAAAGTTAACCTTTTACTGTATTTCCCTGCTGTTCTGTCTTGATGACAATCTTTTCTCCTTATGCTTTCCCTATATACTGGCTTTTGTAGTTAGTTATAATTATTTATTTAAGTTGCCTTCAAATTAACACAAAATTAGCTAAACCCACTTCGAAGCAAATTGTCTGGCACTCTTTGCACTGCAGTGGAGTGCACCTGTTTACACTAGGCCACAATTTTCTCCAAATGTCTGATTTAAAGAAAAACATAAATGATAATTTCAACTACTCTCTTGCCAAATCCTGTCAAAACATTTTTGCTTCTGCACATCATCATTATTCGTTTATGACTGCATGGCCATGGGAAAAGCTTTTCTTAGTTAATTACAGACATAAAGCCTGCAGAGGGAGCTCAAACCCTTATTTATGTGTGCCTCACTAAAATAGCATTTTTTCCTACAGACAGTGGAGAAACTTGTTATTTAAATGATTCAGAAATTTATCCTTCTACATGTAAGGCTTTTTTATGTGGAACCTAGCTGTTTTGGAGATATCCATAAGAGTAAAAGTCTTTCCAAAGTGACTGGAAAGAGTGTGGATTTCTGGGACTTGGTAGGTGGCACTGTTTGAAATATCCAGAGCTGTAGCAGCCAGACCTCCAAGACTTTCTTTTCAGTCCTCATTCTGGATGGAAAATAGCTTCAGTAGGTCACTGTTCTGTCAGGCCAGAGCCAAAATAGAGCAGAGGACCAGATGGAACTCTGTGAGTTGGAGCTCGGAACAGGAATGTGGAGCTGAAGTAAATGAGGCCAGGAATAGATAAACTGAGGAGGCTGTTGAAGAAGTTCTTTAAGGAAGGACAGAGAATGCTTAATTGTGAGTGGGAGACGATGACAAAACATTTGGTTGAGGGAGATTTTTAATCAAAATACGATTTACTTTGATGACTGTGATACATTTCATTGTGAATGTCCAGAGAGGAGAAAGGTACATAAATACCATTAGAACAAACCAGTAACATTGCAGTCCACTGTTTAAAAAAGTAAAAAGAAAAAAGCCCTGACATATTGAAATCTAGGAAACAGATGAATCAAAGTGATGGAGATGTTGGGAAGGATGATACTGTGCTCCTTAATCGTCCCCTTGCCAGGTGCAGGCAAGGGCTGGGATTAGCCAACACCATGTCCCTGTGCAGCCCCATGAGGTCTCCAGTTGCAGAAGGCCCCTGCCCTGCAGTTGTGAAGTGTACTGAATTTTCAATCCCTTTTATTGGAGATCAAATGAGAAAGGGCTACGCTGTTTTCTGTCCCATCATACTTTTTGCTTTTGGAAGAGACAGGAGTGTCTGTGTAGCCAGAGCCTGGGAACCTACCAAACTTGGCTGTTTATCTGCAATTTTGAGAGTCCTTTAATATAATTAAGGGTGGATAAAATCATTTTAGTGGTACAATTGGGGTTTTTTTTTGGTAAAAATAGGTTCTTCCTATGATTGCTTGTTGTGCCACTGGCAGTGGGCTCTGGGACATGCTCAGAATAGCCTGAAAGAAAGATTGGTGTTTGTCACTAATTGCAAAGGTCTGTTAGCAACAAAGGAGAACTGTTTGGGATTTTTTGTGTTTCTGGTCAAATTGTAAATATTTTTATTTACCAGAATCAATGAGGCAGATGGTCTGTCAATACATACTAAAATACTGAACTGTGTTCTCAGGGGAAGGGTTTCACCAATCACTCCAGCTTCTTTCATATCTTGTGGCCTGGACAGGGTTAATTTTTTACAGTAGTTGGAGGGGGTGTGGCCAAGGCAGAGAGGTTATTCTGTACCACCTCACTGTCACTGCTGGGCCTGGGGAAAGGAACACTCTTCTGGTGGGTTGTATAAAGAGGGCAGATGGAGTCATCCAGTATTGCTTATTGTCAGGGGGTTCTCATGAAAGTCCTTTCTTTTCTTATACCTTTTGTTATTAATTTGTTGCTGTTACTGTTAGTTTTCTTATCTCATTGCTATTTCCAGTAAATTGTTCTTATCTCAACCCATGCTTTTTAACTTTTTTGCCTCCAGTTGGAGTATGGGGCAGGGAAATGGCTTGTGGTTTTAGTGGGAGTACTAAATGGAGAATACCATTTAGTATTGTCAACACAACAATATGATAGAGGTTTTTTGGATTCTGTCTTCATGATGATATAGATGGTCTGTCTTTGTCTAAAATGTAAATGGTATCTTTCAATATGAGGGTTTTTTTGTGGGTTTTTTTTTGTTTGTTTTGTTTTGGGTTTTTTTGTGAATTAAATATTTTTGATAAATGATTATTTACAAAAGCAACCAGTTGACTAATCAGTGGGTTGTAAATAGTGAACTGAAATTTGTTTTTCTTCTTTGTTGTATCATTAGATCTACAGTCATTGTAAGTTCCTCCTGGTATACCCACACTGATCTCTAGTATTGGGAGGAAATCTAAAGCAGGGCTTTAGACACCTCTCTCCCTTCAACTCATTCTAGTTTATTTTATTGCCAAAACTTCTCAGAGGTTTGCAAACACCCTAGATCAAGAACATATTTGTAGTTTATTGCAAACAGAGGCTTCTAGGAATATATTTGCCCAGTTCACTGTTTCTAATCTAGTATCCTTGGTCACATATTTTTCCCTTATTAACCAGTTGGTGCCTGACCATCTCTGTGTTGTAGTTTAATGGGAACTTACTGTTTGCAGTAAACATGATCCATCCTAGATTCACATGGGTAGAGAGATTTATATCCACAAGGGTTAATTACAGAATGGGCAAGCTATTAACCATTCTTACAGGCTCAGTTTTTCAAAATAATAATAAATTGATGTAGAATAAATATTGCACTCCTAGTAAGTTGCTAAATTCTAAATTGCTAAAAACTGCTAATTGCTAAAAATTAATTTGTTAACACTGTTAACTTTCTGAAAGAGAAAAAGATGTAAGTATTGACATAATGTCAACAATTAAAGACTTTTGGGTTTGAGTGGAAGGAACCATAATCATCACTGGAAACCACAGATTACTTTTTTAAGCACATGTGAAGCAAAATGTTTTGAGTAAAACTTTGTGCATGAACTGCTTATGTGACATGCATTGGCTGCCTGGCATATTCTGTTTCCTGCCGAGATTCAGATCATTCTCACTGTAGCAGATAGGATTTTTCACCCTTGGATTCACTCCAGCCAGAATGACTCCCTTTACCCAGGACAATTTTTCAAGACAAGTCTTGTGACCTTGCTTGCCCTCATGTGTCCCTGTGCCATGCTGAGGGACTCACAATTCACACCATTGTCAAAACTCCATGCTACTGAGCTGCATCCCAATCCTCTTAATATTTAGGATACTTCAATGTGAAATAGGAATAAAAAATAATGATTGTACTTTGTATCTCGTGGTCATCTGAGGTGCAAAAAAGTTGCAGTCTGAGTTGTATAAATTGTAAAGGTGGTGGCTCACCCATTGCAAGGGTCCCAGCCCTGAGCAGTGCTGAAGTGTGCTGGCCCTCAGCAGTGCTGTTGGGTAGGGTTTGCTTCTCCAGTGTGTCTCCACAGCTGTAGGTCCCAGGGTCGCCGTACATCTTCCCAGGTGTGTACCTAGACTGTCCCAGTAGGATGGCGGCAGTGGTGAAACAGTTTTCAGATGAAGTTTTCCGCTTTGGTTTCCACAGTGCCTTTTCACTGCCAATAAACCCTTGGAAAGTGAAAATCCACATACAAGCTTTCAAGACTTTGTGTGCTATTCCCTTCATGCTGCACATAGCAAACAACAGACGTTGTTGGAAAACTGGGAAATTAGCAACATGGAGGGCAAAAAGTCAATCCTTCCTCTTCCCTGTGCATGCTTATAATTGCTACCAATGTTAATCACTGTTAATTGGGTAAGTAGTGAGGAAAAAACTTGCTAAGCAAGCTTAACTTTAAAGACTAGAAATTTGGAGGGCCCACTTTAAAGTCATTAGTTACATCTTCTTTAATTGTATCATCCTTTTTATATTCTCATTATGAAACCACAATTTGAAGAGAAACAGTACAATTCTGATACTTAACTATTTAACCATAATATTGTGTATGTACAGAGGTGCATTTTTATATCAGGAAATAAGTAACAAAATGTTATTTGGGATTTTTTTTTTTTAAGACTGAATGTGGTGGTGTGTATTCTGTGATCACATATATAGTATAATGTAAATAAATACAATTAAAATGTGGCCGTTTTTATGTAAATATATGATGTGTTTCCAGGGGATTGGAAGTAGATGATCTTTAAGAACCCTTTTGACCCAAACCATTCTACAATTCTGTGATTCCAGTTCTTACTTACTCAAGTAATCTGTCTGTTGTCTCACATGTGTAAAGGCTTTGCCAGGCTAAACCTATGATTTCTAGTTCCTAGTATTTAAATCAATATAGGAATTCCCTAAATATTGGCCATGCATCTTGAAATTTGTGTTACTTAATGCTGGTATGTACTGTTCACATTTCTTCCTCTTAGTTCTTGCTAGTGCTCAGGACTGTTATTAAAGCAGTTATTTGGCTTATCAGTGTAAGGCTTGCTTATAGATCCTGCAGTACTGGAGATAGCATCCAACTGTTGCAAGAGCTGACAGTTGTCCAGAGGATTACAAGTGAGATCATATCGAGTTTGGGGGGGATCCTGACCTGTTATATGTTCTTTTGCATAATTGTTGCTAGAGGCAAAAGGGCAGGAAGGGTGCAGAATTAGAGCAACGTATTTGATGGGAACTTGTCATCTGAAAAACAGTTTGCATTGCCTGTCATCTTTTGTTTGGTAGAAAACAGGCTGTGACATAATACCTGTCACTGCCAGCAGGTTTTTCCCTGCATCCAGGAGTGAAAAATCCTATGAAGTAGTAGTCAAGAGGTCTGGGCTACCTGTGTGACTGCGCAGGACCTGGCTGTTCTAGTGGTCTGGATCTGTATACCGGGGCCCACCTACCCCAGTTAAGGAGGGAAGGAGGTACGGGGAGGTAAGATTAAAAAGAATTAAAAAAAAAAAAAAAAAAAGAAAGAAAGAAAAATCTAGCTACAGCTTTGATCCATGGGGCCTGTGAGAGGAGATGAAGAAATTACTTCTAGCATTGTTTTTGGGCCAGAAAGAATTCAGTGCAGAAGGGAGTATGGTAAAGGCAGACCATGCGAAGTGTACTTCCAGGCTGTTAGTAGGAAGATGGGCCAAAAGCTTGTAGCAATGAGAGGAAGTGTGGAAGTGAAAATTTATTTTCTGGTGAAAAGATGGGAAGTGAAAGAGAGAGAGAAAATACATAATTCCCTAATACTTGAAAACGTTATTTTTTAATTACAGAATAATACCCAGTGTTGTGACATCTTTGGAAAATTCATGCCTTAGAATTAGTTCTAATCTGCATAATAGAGTAGGTGTGTTGACTGTTTTATTTAAGAGTGTGGAGCGTGGTTTAGGAGATGATGATGGTGGTGATGTTGATGATAGGAATACTAAAGATTAAAAGGTTTTTGACAAGTGCAGTGGTATCATAGTCACTGAGAAGCAAGTATCCCATGTTTCTTTTTTTTTTCTCTCTCTTTCCTGTGCAGAATACAGTTTTGAAATGGCTATTTACTAGTTTATTTCTGACTTAGGCTTTGGTCA
>VXBS01009265.1:1763747-1768747 GCA_013400255.1 Sitta europaea | reverse complement strand
AGGTACTATCACGATATTCAAAGATCAGGGGAGGGGAATTACCAGTGATAGTTGTTGCAAGCTCCTCACAAAAAAAACAAAAAAAACAAAAAACAAAAACAAACCCAAACAAAAAAAACAAAAACAAAAACAAAAAACCAAAAAAAACCCCCAAAAAAACCCCAAAAGATATAAAAAGGTGGCCCTGGGCTTGCAGTTTGTAAGTCCAACAGACTCTGTAAGAAGCTTGAAGCTCTTTTATTTTTTTTTTAAGGGAATTTGCCTGCTAGGCAGGTCTTCCCTAGCTCTTACAGTTCTAATTATTTCCTACTGCCCTAATGCTTTCTCTCTACTAAATTCTCCATTGACTGTAATAAAGTCTCCCTACTCTCAAGAGCTTGGAGAGCTGCCTTTTTTTTTTTTTTTTTTTTCCCTTTTTTCCCTTAAGACTGGGAAAGAAAGGGGGAGAAAGGGAGTGAGAGGAGTGTGCTTTCCAAGGTAGGGTTTCCAAGCTGTCGTTGCTCAAATAAGAATCTTATCCTGAAATTGGCTGCTCATTTCTGCGTGGGCTATAGGTAATGCACTTTAGCAGGCTACTCTTGCAGGCTTTTGCCACTCTCCTATGTGTAAAGCACGCATCTTACTGTCCGGTACACACTACTCATACAAATAACACTAGCCTTCATAGGGATTTTTTCCTAGCAAGTGAAAATAAATAGCAGGTGGAAATTAATTAGACCTTCCTTGCTGTTTTGGGAAGTGAACTGTTGTTTAGTAATCACATGAGTGTGACAACATACTCCTCAATTTTAGAAAGCAGATAAATTACTCTGCCCCAAACTGACCTGATATTTTTATTAGTCCAGAAGAATTGAGATGGTGTGAAAGGAAAAGATACAGCCTTTAACATATAGGATAGCTTTTAGTTAAGATTGAATAGGATATTGTAACTTCAATACCTTTATCTGACTGTTGGTGCCAGTCAGTTAAAAGGATGTTCATTTAAACATCTGATAGATAAACCATAGTACATGGACAGTGGGAAGAATTGCGGCTTATAGTGGAGAGAGAAATATTTTAGACAATGCTTGTTTTTTCAGTTGCAGTTTAGCACAAATTAATTGATCTAATTTCTTAATGTTTCCTCATGCCAGCCAAGTGCACCTGTTAAGATAACGCCACAGGAAGGATGCGTGTTTTCTTTACCTGGAACTTTGTGTAGGTAGGGATGCTGAACTGCTGGTTCTTGTCTTAAGTAAAATAAATCTCATCTGTGCTGATTTGCAAAATCCAGTTGTCAATTTTATTATAAATCTGTTCTCGAAAGACCTTCAGAGGCCTACCATATGAGTGTCCACTTAAAAGTTTTATAATACAGCTTGAATTCTTCAGAGTATCAGTGTTTCCTGTGTTGGGATCAAAACACTGTTGTCCCACTGCTGCCTATTTTACCCATTTTTGAACTTTTTACTTTAGTTACAACTACCATCTTCACTAGAAGAATATTGTAAATAGTAAAACGAATATATCACTTTGAATAGATGATTTTTCTTACCATGAAAATTACATTTTTTCTCGTGAAACATGCTGATTTTGATCACCGATGCAGATGATGAGTATTCTTTCTGATTATTCTATGTCCCCTAATGTAAAACTGGAAGCTCTGTTTTTCTGAAAGAACTTCCAGCACAAGGTGTTTGGGCATATTTCACATTTTTACATGGAAAACTTACTTGAGCAGACAGTAATGTATTAAACCATTAATATAGAAACTTTATTTTACACCAATTAATACAGATACTTTATTTTATGGTATTATAATGGTGTTTGACCTAATTAGTGTTTTAAACATATTAACTTAGGTACATATTTAAAAATTATGCAGTGACTTGTCTCTGCTTAACTCAAGCTTTGAAAGCTGTTTTAGAGAAAGTAAAAAAAAAAAAAAAAAGACAAAACAAAACACCTTTACAAATGTTCTCTTAGCTTTCCAAATTTTTGTTCTCACACATTCAGCTACATCCTTAATATTTGGCATTTTGATTTATTAAGCAATCTTAAGTATTAAAGGCTTTTAGCCTACACCAGCACAGGACTTCAGATGCATTGTGCCTTGTGTCAATGATGAATTAATTCCAGCAGAGCACAAAAGTTACTATTATTTAAGCCTAGCTCCTCACCTCTGCTTTTACATCACAGTCCAGTCTTAAAAGGCTGCAGACTGGGCTGCGTCTTAGGGAGGAAGCGAGGCAAAGGCGGGTGTGTCACGTCTGTGGAAGACCCAGCGTGTGGGCACCCTACCGGCGGGGCAGGGCCGCGGGCCCNCGGGCACCGCAGACCCCGCGAGCCGGGCGTGACACACACCCTGTCATAAACCGAGGAGGTTTAATTGCGGCACGGCGCGCTATCCTGCTATTTGTACAAATAAAAGACCCCGTCTTGATGCAAAATAAACACAAAAGCACTGTTGTGACTATAACAGGGAGTCATATACTAATTTATATAATAAGTGGTTGTGCACGCTTTATTCAAGATTATGGCTGCAAGAAATGGCATGAATTGCTGGGTGTGTTTAATGCTGGATTATAGCAATTTGAAACATGTCAAACACATGGCTAATGCCTCATGCTTCACTCATTCTTGCGTAAACCTGCATAGCCACCATCCATTATACCCTTGGTAACAACACAATTCTGCAAGTAAATATTGTTACACTAAGTAACCTTTCAATTCAAGTTGTTTAGGAAGAGAAAATGCAATCTTGTGCAGTCAGTTCCAGTGTCAGTTTAATGTTTCAAAAGGGAAGTGGTGTAGAGAATAACTATCTGTACAGTGACTTGCCGGCTTAAAACACACACGCGTGCACGTGTGGGCGCACGGGCGCATAGAAAATGTCCAGTTCACTGCAGGGGAGAGAAGTAAAACTGTAGCTTCTAACTCATCAGGGTGGAGCATTTCTTTTTTTGATATGGGTGATAGCTTGGCTACCCTGGCAGGATTAGGTCTTCAACCTGCAGGGCAACCATGCTCTGAAATGATCTACAATTTCACTCTGTCTTGCAGACAGCAGCAAATATTTCCTCCATACCTTTGTTTAAAATACCAGGTAGCAAAGCTTATATCCAACCTTTGGCGCTAAGAGTTACAGAATCACAACTGAAGTAGGTGCTGGTGGATGTGTCTGTGAATGTGGGTGCATGTGTGCATGTGTGGTGTGCCTGTGTAGGCATGCTCATGACTGACAGCGAGTGTGACAGCAAGAGAAAAGAGAAGAATTAGAAAGTATGAATGTGTATAAATGTATGTAAACATGTACCTGTATATTTTTTCTTGTCCTATTTGAATTAACAAACTTACAGCCTTGGTATCTGGCTGATACCTGTCTGTTTCCTTTCTCTTTATTTATGCTTTTTTTTTTTGTAAAAATCTGCACTACTGTTGTAAAAAAAAGAAAAAAAGTACATTAGTTTGCTCAGTGAGATGTTGCAGATTCAAATTATTTTGCTACCAATAACTCAGGTTACTGATACACAGACATCAGAAATGATCGTTGTTTAGATGTTTTCAGTGCTTCGGTTTGTGAGGATTAAAAGTTGATAGTACACACAAGTGTCTATACTCATGTATATATGTATGTCTAGGCAAGAGAAAAGAAAGGAGAAGAAAAATTCTATGCTCTTGCTTTCCCTAGCCGCCCGTTTTCAGTTGCTGACAGTGAGGAGGGGGCTGAGGACAACCAACACAGTGCATTACCCTTGACAAAGTTTTAGCGTTGTTTTTAAAAATATTTTAAAACTAGAGAAACACCCCACACACTTTATTTTTAACATAAAATTATTTGGTTTCATTTTTCTTCATAAAAGTGCTTAAGTGTTTCTTCCACTTCAAAATAAATTGCCTTTTCTAGTATTGTTACTCTGTAGTTTCATTCTGTCTGTACCAGCTGTTGGATCAGATTTGTTGTTTTCTGTTGCCAGAGTAGTGTTACTGGTCAGGTTATGTTTCTGCTGGCTCACACGCACTTTAACTTTAAATGTAAGAGACTGAACTACACTCTGGGGCTTTGCAAGGATACAAAATCCACAAGACATAAAACCCTTCGGTTAATATGAACTGGAAGACATTTAACCCTTCTTTGTTAATTGTAATGAAAGAGTCAGAGAGATGTAAAAACAGGAGAGATAATGTATTTATTTATTACATTTCTGGGTGTTTTGTAATGTTTTGATTATCTAACATTCACACCCCTTTGCCCTTTTAATGTGCCTGGCTGAGTATACCATTGTTATTGTCTAATGTTTGAATTTGTAAAAGATGAACCTGTCTGTTGGTTAAATCTTTGTTTGACTAAAAGAGGATTAACGTTTGAATTTCCCAAATTTCCAAATCCTTGTAACGATACAGCTGATGAAGTTTTAAATAAATTTCCACTCTGATATACATGTCCTTTTATTGAAAGTAAATATTGTAAAAATCAGAAAGGGGCTGTCTGCTTCCACAGTTGTGGCATATCCACATTAGAATTTTCATATAACTACTAAGGGCAATCAGACCCTTTTCTCTGAATATTTTAAACATTGTACATGTAAAATTTATGCCTAATTTGAATACTTATTAGCTGCCTAATCTCAGAAAAGAGTATTAGCTTTGTTTTTGCCTTGTAAAATTCATCACTGCTTGTATCACATATTCCATTTCTATTATTTTTCTTTGCTGATGTTCGTAAGTGTTTTAGAAGGACTGTTTCTTCATAAACACATCTGGTGCTGCTGTTGTTTACTGGGCTATAACAGCTGCCCTCCTTTATGTTAACTGTGTTTGTGTTTAGGTGTTTTTGCATCCTGTTTATTTTTGACCAGACCATCCTTAAATAACTCATTTTTTGCTATTTTTACATTTTTTACACAATATATACTTTTATTTTATCTTGTAGGAACTTGTTTTTGGTAACTAATACTGCATTTTAATTAATATCCTATGCACATATGCACATAGTTGAAGTTGTAATGATCTTTTTTTTT
>VXBS01009265.1:1758939-1761439 GCA_013400255.1 Sitta europaea | reverse complement strand
GTAAAATTCAACCGTCCTCTGGTTGCTGACACCACCTAATTACAAGATGCAATCCATTAATTTTTGTCACTGTAAGATTTCTCTTCCTTTTAAAACCAGAACAAACAAAACTCCTACTTTGTCTACCTAAGCAGTTGCCTCTCCATCAGGGAACACAGATTGTACTGAAGCAGTGAAGCCCAAACTCTTTGGTAAACAATTGGAGTCTGATTCTGCTGTGCCCAGTGCCTGCTTCAAACTCCTGAAAGTCTTCGCTGCCTCATCCTTTCATTTGCTGAGCCCATTCAGCACGTTTGGAGTGCAAACTCTAAATTTTAAATGCTGAGGTTTTTCATTACAATATCAGGAATTACATTAAGGGAAAGAAGGTTGTCTTCTGTTAGATAAAATTTTATGAAAATGCTGTTTTATAGAAACATGTTTTAACATGATAGATACATTGCATGTCCACAGGCCTCTTAAATAACAAGTCATAATAGCTCTTAAAATTGAATCATTTTTAGTGCTGAATTAAGCAGTGTACACTAGCTACATTTATAGTTAAATATTTTAAATGGTGACAGAAAATGTGGAAGAAGGAAATAGTTGTAGATTGAAATATGAGAAGTTGTTAAGGCTTAAATCTGTGCCTTGCTTCAAATTCAAGTATATTCTGTTTTAACAATTGAGCACTTACAGTATGACAGTATGAAGAAATACAGGTTTCAGTGTCTTCATTATGTTCTTAACAGGTTTCTACCTTTTTAAATATACAAAATTTTTTATATATATATATATATATATACACATATACACATGCACCTTGTGTTTTTATGTTCTCTTCATATAAAATTATATACGTACAGGTAAATATAAAATATTAATATTATTTTCCTTGAAAATCATGCCATCATCTTTATTCAAGTGTTCAGATTCTAAGAGAGTTTTAAAATCTTTGTTGAGAAAGAGTGTATCAAATTGGTGAATATGTTTAGAAAACTAAATTTAAGTGAAGTACTTTAGAACACAAAAATGCTAATAGAATTATGTGCCACTTACATGTTTTGCAAAGTAGCAGTCCTAGGCATGTGTAGCCAATTTGTCCATACAGCCAGAGATTCCAGTAGGTAGCATTTGCAAAGACCGCAGAGAATTGCAACTGAAGATGAAAATATCCAGTTGAGTACTAATAACAGACAGGTTCTGAGGGGACAGGCTTAGAAGTGACAATCTTTTCTTCAAAACTGTGATTAGATCTTAAATAAGCAGACAGGCAAAGTAAAACCATGGGTACAGTTAATAGGACTCAAGAGGCATTTTATGGTAGTGTCTGCACCATAGGATTTAAATACAACTTGAGTTAGGCATATGAATACTATAAAATATGTTGATGTGAAACATAAACACTAGTAAACATACAGTAGGATGTCCTTCAGATAACGGGCATAGCTTTGTGCTACTTTTGCTTTTCTTCCTCCTTTTCCTGTTTTTCTTTTCCCCTGGTTTTGAGCAGATGCTTTTTGAAATGTGAATTAAGAGAAAAATGATAGCTGCTGTTATTATTCTCACTGTAGTAACTCTCTAAAATGATACTTGTAATATGTCTGGAATTGTCTGGATACTTGTAATTGTATGGAAAACTTTGACACATAGAAAAAACAGAGGAAACCCTAGCAATTATTATTCTTAAGATTTTTTTATTGTTTAAATGTGTGCAAGATGTACTCATCTCATAGTTTAAAATTCCGGATTTGGCTTCTCTGAATCATTTTATTGGGAGTCTTCAAATAGACAGATCTATTTTTTTATAGCTTTTTCTAAAGGAAGCAGGTAAATGATAGCTGGTTTTAATAATTTCCTTCAACTGGGCAGCTACATAAAGGGATGCTAAAGCTTAAGTATAGCTTTATCAGCCAAGTAAATTCACAAAATAAGTTTTTACTGTGGCATGAATAGTTACTGGGGAAAGTAAAACAAGAGAAATTTTAGGCTATTTAGAAAACCAGTTAGGCTAAGTTAAATTTTTAAACTTCTATATGTATGGATTTATAGAAAGTAAATAAGATAAAACAGACTTTATTATCTTCTTGTAGGAAACTATGTGGAGTTTGGACCGTCTCATTATTTTCTTGGTGAACTATGTTGTTCTGGTCTTTATATAGAAATGAGAAGTTCTACTTAAATCACGCAGTTATTCCTCATCCATGTATCAAGAGAGAATGACAGTATTCTATAATATATTGTAATATATACTTGGTGATAAATGGATTGGGTGCTGTCACAAGCCATCAGGTCAGCTTTGAAGATGTATGACTAGGATGTAAGCAACTTCTTATATTGCTGTTGATATTTATAGATTTATAAATATTGCTAGAGTGAATGTAGAATTTTATTTTTAAAATATGATGCAAACTGTAATCTGCCCAGACTTGTTTCTTCTGCTTTTTTTGGTGTACGGTGAGAATTCTCTTGTATGTGTACATTCAGACATTTCTGAGCTTTTCACTTTCATTTTTTCCTT
>VXBS01009265.1:1721439-1753939 GCA_013400255.1 Sitta europaea | reverse complement strand
GCCACAGGGAATAAAGCATAACACCAAAAACCAGGGCTGAAGTAAGAAAAGCAGCTGTCTCATTTATTAATCCTTCATCTGTTCTATAGTCTTTAAAAGAAGGAAAAATGGAATTGCTCATGTAGCTGAAAAGCAGGTAGAATTAGTAATGTGGAATGGAAGAGCATCAGAAAAATAAGTTACTAGATGAGTGACAGGAGCACTTGCAGTTATAAAGAAAGATAAAAGCTATGTGAAGGACTGGAATTAGTCCATGGAAAAATAAAAATAAATACATAAAATTAACCCTTGAAATACTCAGGTGTGCATGTAAGTAGGATGTATTGATGTACTTACACTACTTCATCATCATTATGAATGCAGACATGAGAGTATTCTGCATGCTGTGGCTTCCTAAAAGCCAAGAATAGAGTTGAGGAGTATGTGGCGTTTACTGCTGGTTTTTTAAGCTAGAGAAGACGAAGTTGTGAAGAAAGCCTCTAAAGGGGTGAAGCCAAAGTACCCTTCTCTAGAAGGTTCATCATCTAATAACTTCAAAGTAGTTGTACGGACATTCACAGAAGTGAGAATTATGGGAAGGGACTAAAAATTCAGGGTCAAAGATGATAAAATGGACAATGAAAACAAATAGAGGATGTAGCTGAAGGGAAGAAATTCTAAAATTATATTTGAGGCGTCTCTGCCATTGAGAAGCATTTCTCACTTTCAGTCAGATGAAAGAAAGATCTAAATAAACTTAGCCAAAACAGAAACACTAGATAGGAACATTAGCAGTGTCAAAAGATCTAGGTTATTGAAAATAATTTGATTTTAATGCTACCTTTGAGGACAAGAGTGAAGCTAAGATCAGCAAAGAGAGTAATAAAGAAAGCTTGAGTTTATCTTAACTTCTTATGAAATTTCATGGTGGGGAATCTCATGATGATGAGAAGGAGATGCCATCATATAGCTTGACCTATGGAGCTTGAGGACAACATAGCATATAGCACCACTACACCAATATAGTGTAAATCTGTGAATACCATATGTCATCTAATCAACGCACTGAAATAAATGGGGATGATAATGTAACAAGAGACAAAAATGTTCTTCACACAAACATTTATTTATAAATGCATATGATTTTATATGAAATAATAAATGTATTTTAGTGTGAAATTAGTTTGGTTAAGTGTATAAGAGGAGGAACAGTTATTTTAAGTTGATGGTACTACAAGTACAAGAGGTACTGTTTGGTACAAGAGGTATTTCTGCCTTAATTAATGCATTTATTTCCATAAATAATTGCTTTTATCTGCATAGAGAATGTAATTGGTATGATTTGTTTTTTTCTTTAGGGATTGTAGAACACAAAGAAGTAGAACTTACATGTATGTAACTGTCTAAAGAGGGTCTTGCAAAGTATGTAACTAGTTTTAGGAAGTGTAATGGGTCACCAATTCTCTGCAGTGGGCATCAAACTAATCTACAAAGAAACACTCATTTGTATTGAAAATTTAAAATATCCCACAGTATGCCAGTCAGTCAAAGCAACAAATGCCCTGTACCTCCTCTCCAACACAACTGTGCAAATATTTTAAGCTATTAGAAGACAATCTGAAGATCCTTTTGAAGCTAAGTGTGATTTGTAGGAATTAGATTGGGCAGCTTCTCTTCGTAAGATAAAATACTGAATAAATTACTGAATAGGTGGATTTTACATTTCTGAGTGTGCATATAAGGCTTGAAATTACTTTGCAGTCACTTTGCATTACTTTGTGTAGAGTCTTCGCAGTCATAGGCCTGTTTAAGCCTTAACAGAATTTATTATTATGGTGATATTTCATGGTATGAATTGTTTACATATTGCTATTTATAATAATTCAAGTTTGATGTTAGATTTAGAGATAAAAGGGAAACTAATATGTCCTGTCTTGAAGGGATAGTAGCAAAAAAGTAGGCTGCTTTAAATAGGAGGCCATAGATGCTTCTGGTACTGACCTCTAAATTACTATTTGTTTTATTGCTGTGAGAACTTCTTTTATATCTGTAAACTGATTATCTCTTATTCCCAGTGAATTTTTTCACCTACTAGCTTTGGCTTTTCCTGCGTGGGGTCTCCCTTCTCTCATCCTTTCTGCTTGCTTTGTGACTCTCATTGTTGGCTCAGTTTTTCATTGTGCTCCCTTCACCTTTACCCTTACTTGTCTGTCTGTCTTGGCCTCACAAATTTCTGCTTCTGTGGATTTTTCTCCATGAAGCTTGATGCCTGTGCATACCAATCTTTCCATCTCTAGCAAAGTGAATATCTATCTCTGTGGCAGTTCTAGTTTCTAAAGAAAATGTTTTGAGAAGATAGATGTTTTGATTTTAGAACAGTGTTTAATTACATGAAAAATACTTGGAAATGCAGCCTTAAGACACAGAATTAACAGGCAAGTTCCAATCTTGAAATTCACAATTTTGAAATTCTTACCAAAAATATTTATCCAACTAAGGTGTAGATAACAATTTTGTAAAGAACAAATGTTGCCATTGGAGTCTGTACTATTAAACTGTGACCAAGAAATCTGGTAATAGAAGGAGTGATGAATTGCTATCCAAATTCAAGAAGCTTAGCATCATGTCACGTTCCATCAAAATAGGTGTATGTCTGCTCAAAGTCAAAGACTGAATATGGCAATATTAAGTCATTTTCAGCAGGAAGTTCAGCAAAAGAGATTGACCCATGGAAGAAATTCACTTGTAAGACTAAGATGTAGGTTGTGATGTAAAGCCTGTCTCCTTCTTTGGTTTGCCTAGGAGGGATACAGTCAAGAAGAAGATAAAACTTCCTTGTGAAGCTGGTCTTTCTGAGCTAACTTTAACCTAGCCTCCCTGTGTGCTGCTACTGTTATATCTACAGTGTTGTAGAGCACAGTAAAACCTCAACGACCTGAATATTTACCTTCATTCTTTAACTTCATAGTTTGCCCTGAGCTGTGTTTTTCACTACCAGCAGTATCCACTAACCTAGCTAAAACTTAAGCTCAGGTAAGTTTGTCTTCTTGTGCCACAGTCACAACAATGGGTGCATTATAGATGCGTTCCCTTATATGTGGAGGCCATAGTTGCTATTTTTTTAATTGCAATTGTTGTGACATTTTCTATATTATACACCTATTAAAACTGTTCAAATCACTAGGTCTTTAGGATGATGTAATGTCAACCAGTCAGTGCGTGGTTTGTGACACATATGTGTGACATCTGTTCATATGAGTAGGACCTAAGTACGTGTGATTTTGGAATATGCTATTTTTATAAATCAAGCCCAAGACATTTAACCTCGTTGATGTTTTTCAAGATACACAGGTCGATTCCAGGAGAATCCATGCATGTTTTGTTTGTTGCTCTCTTTAGGCTGTGTGATCTTTTTATATGTTTTTATTCTTAAAGTTCCTCTTGTTAAGGTCCATCAGTTGCCTCTCTCCACAACTGTGCTTCAAACTGTACTGAGAGATTTCTCGTTTGAAAATGTTCAACCTGTAAAGTTAATTTTTTATCTAACAGTATTCTTTGAAATTCTTTTATCAAAATGAAAAAAGGTAGGAAAGACAGCTGTTCCCTCTATGTCATATCTCCAGGTACCCTATAAATAATAAACTTTGTGTTTTTTTTCATTAATCCTTTTAACTATATCCTGAAGTACAGAAAATTATAGCAAAGCTTTACAGTAAATAAGAAGGCTCTCCTTAAACAATAAAATGTTTTATAGGTGCAGCATCAGTCCATCCTTTGGTGCCGTCCAAACCTGTGCATCATACATTTTGTACTGCACACAGCCAACATGTGTCAGAAATTGTTGATTATTGCTTTTTTGGATTTGGTTTTTTTATCTAAAAGTTGCTTTTTTCAAGTGATTTTATGCTTTCAGATCTCTCTTCTTAATTCCTCTATAGCTTGTTTTGTGGAAACAGAAACAGTTAATCTTGTGTCGATCTTTCAGGCTTTGCTATCAGTTTTCTTATGAGAAATTGCAAAGAAAAGCCTATCTTTTCTTTCTCTTAAATCATACAGGCCATAAGGAACCATCCAGTCCCAGACTTCAAGATTTGGATTTGCAAGTAAATAGTTAGCAATAGAACCTGTGGTATGATATAGACAGCATTAATGCAAGCAGAAGTCTTGTGCTGTTGGATCTGAGATACAAGATACATTGAAAGTTCTGTTGAAAACTGTCCCGATTTATAAATGGGTTGTTTCTAATAGTCTTTTATCTCAGTTAGTCCTCCATTAGGACAGTAATGGTCAAAAAGAAAAAAAAAAGTGCAGGAAACAAATGTGAAAAATGTGTCAGGGTTACTATGAAACCTTGCCTTATACAAGATGCTGTCTATCTGATTTATATAGGGAACTTGGAAAGAAAGGAGTAGTATGCTACTAACTAGTGTGCTTGAGCTGTTACTCCTAACTCTAAAGAGAAAAACAGTTTGAATTATCTTATGTTTATTGAGATTATCTTTGATTATCTAATGTTGTAATGCAGAGATCTTACACGTGAGTGCATGTGTTTGTTCTAAATCAGACCATCTCCCTGGTCTTTCAGATATGAAAGAACTAATACATTATGAAGCAGAAATTCTTTAGAAGAGGGAATGTGTTGCTTTCTCAACAAAAAAGCATCTCTAGTGTCCTGAATACATGCATGTTCACATCTGTGTTTTGACATGACTGCAATCATGTTAGGAAATTTTCATTCCAGTCCAAAATGAAGGATAGATCCTGTCTAAGATTTTTCTGCTCTTTTCTTTCTTCATAGCCTGGACTTTCAGGAGAGTGGCTGGCAATGCTACAGAAGTGAGTGTAGCTCCATCTGAGGAAGTTAATATCGTTTTATTTTGAATCCTTGGAATAACTGATGTGCCATAAATGCACCATTAGTATTAACTGTCTTAGGTTTAGGTAATTTTTTAACCGTGTCTGAGGTATTTATCAAAAATCCTAAGAAAATTGAAAAATTTATGGATTTAATGGAATTTTAAGCAGTGTATACAAAAAATAAGTGAAACTTTGTGAAACAGTTACTTTTGGGAACTATAAAATTTGGAAAATAGGTATAGTTCTGTTAGTGCTTGTGAGAGCATCAGGAAGATGGTAGACGCTATCTAAATTATATGCAATAATGAGATACACAAAAAATACTTCTTTTTATTTATTTTTTATTTTAAAATATTTTTTATTTACTATTAGCCTTTATCCATTCACAATCTTATATTTTTTTGAAAGTTTTAGTTTGAGATCATACATAAATTAGAAACATTCTGGCATACTCACAGATGACCTCTGAAGTTTCAAAGATAGAACAAATCCTGATATATTACATGAAATCCATCCTACAGAATATATTCTAAAATATTCGCTTAACACAGAATACTAAGAAAAATGGATAAGTTGATATATTATCCCTCTCCACTTGGTATGAATTCTTAAAATTCTATTAAGTCACTCAACATGATAGTTATCGTAAGGTGTGTACTGTGTACCTGGTGAGTATGAAAATGCAGAGGAAACATGTCTATGTAAAATTTCCTTATGGCTTTCAGTGGCAATCAATATTAATGTTTTTTAAATTTGTTTTAGTGGGTTATCATGAAAATTCAAGGTTTTATATTATTCTATGTAAGTTTTGTATAAAAGAAGAACTGGGTTCCTGTATTTGGGAGCAAAGGAGAAGGCAGCAGTGGGTTATTGGAAAGGACTAGGAGCTGTGAATTGTACTGGTTGCTCAACTAGGCAGAGATCAGAGAAGGAAGATGGATTGTGGAGTAGGAACTTAGGGTTAAGAAGCTCTGGGTCTCTCGAAACAGAAGAGACTTGCATTGGGAACATTCACACTTCTTGTAAGCAGCGCACCCTTTTGTGGCCTGTGATGCATCCAGGGCCGTGGTTCCCACAGATGATGATCCATCTCCATTCCATTTCTTGGATCTCTTCCACATTACATCACATTCTTTCTCAAATTACTCTCCCCACTTCTTTACAGCCCCCACCCATTCATCCCGACCGTTTTTATGGCCCCATCTTCTCCATTTACAGCCATCATTCCTGTTGATGCTTGCCTTGTTCTTTTTTCCACCTCTGACCACCAGCACCTTTCTCACTGCAGCTGCTGAGGTCTTCACAGAAGCAGAATGGTGTGTTAACATGCCTACCTTCCCTATTGCTCTAAATGAACCTAAAGGGATCAATTAAACGTAGGTGACTGAGAACAAAATTATTCTTGCTCAAATTTGATCCTAATGCCTAGCCTAAACTCTTTTCTTTTTAAAATCCAGTTCAATCAACATTAGCATCCTAAAATGTAGTTTAGAAAGCATATTCTGTGTGAATTCTGTTGTGGTAGAACTCTTTGAAATGCAAGATAAGCAAAGCCAAATTTTATCAAGTCCAGAAATGTGTAGTGAATGCAGAATTTTAATTTGAGTTATTTAAACTCTATGATACAGATTATGTGAAGTACTTGCATAAAAAAGTATGAATAGTGCTCCCAGATTTTAAAAATTTAATTGTCAGTTTTTTAAGTATTCAATTATGTCTAGTGTTGCGTAACATTAAATTAATAATATGTTTAAGATAAATACCTTGGCACCATGGATTTGTTTTGTGTTTGGCCAGTAATGTCTAAGATTAGAGTTGCGTAGGTAGTAAATATTATAGCACATTAGAGACTGTGCCATACAGCAGAAACAGTAGGAGATGCATGGCAGTAGAAACAAGAAAAACATAAATTTAACACAATAAATTTACATTGAAAGTGCTTTAGGGACAAAGCCTACTTAATTGAAGAGGACATAAGCATATGTTTAGCTGCTGTGTTTAATAGACAATGTGTAATACATTCCTAAAAATAAGCATATACTTAAAGAGCTTAACTGACATAAAGGTAATAACTAAACAGGAGTCAAGGAATAAAAGCCTGTGTATTTCTGAAATATATAATTTAAGGATCCTTTTTTACAGGGAAAAAATTACAAGCTCATACTGAAGACAAATGTTATGTTTAACATGTAGCAATATTGCTCCAAATGTCCAAGCAACATAGTTAACTTCTTTCAATTTTTTGCCCTCATCGTGTCATCCTTAATTAAACAAATAGTTTATTTAAGGGTTACTAGACTTAGCATAAATAATTAAGTTAATTGGTAAAATTTCTAGTTTTTCATGCTGTACTTTTTCTATGTTACAAAAGAGAATGATTAAAAATACTACTGCTCAATGCCACAGCATTCTTTAAAGATATAACCTTCAACATATGTCAGACTTTAGATATCCAGACTTCAAGGTGAGTTGGATCTGAAGTAATACTAATGGAAAAAAATGTATCCTATAAAATTCTGATTTAAGTTATTTACATTAGAATGGATTTCTTTTCCAAATATTCCAGCTTAAATTTAACATTTAAAGTGTAAAAATACTTACATAGACCTAAATCTACTGCAGCTCATTAAAATAATGTTTGCATTATTAAGACCTGTTGCATCAGTGAATTATCTTCAAATTTCAATGAAAAAAGGGCTTAGGCTTTTTTAATTGCTGTCAGAATCAAAGCAAGGCATGTTAAATTTCTGAATTTAGTCATTCTTTGTGAAAATGTTGCCTTGTCATCCATTTAAATGTCTGTCATCAAAATGCTTTTAATTAGAGTGAATGCTAGTACTTACCTGTTTTTCACTGCAGAAATATATGCATGCTTCACAGGAACATGTTTCTGTTGTTCCTCAATGTACATGCTAAGTCAAGGCTGAAAATTCCAATGGTCAATCTAATTTGTTTGCTTTTTCCATATTATTTTCCTGACGATATTCTTCATTTTAGAAAATGTAGGAGGATGTTTCTGTATGTGTCTGTATGCAGTGTCAGCCACTTTAGAAAAGAACCCTCTGCTTACCAGAAACTATCGACCAGTTTACTCACTAGAATAAAATAGTCCTTGTATAATATGTGACTGAACTTTAGATAGTTTTAAAATGCTGTTTTGAATCTAATTCTACTTTCCATCTCAATGAAGTGTAGAAAGATAAAAAATAACACAATATTATTTGCTAAAACAAAAAAATTTATTCAAATTCATTAAATGTAAAAAATTAGGATTTAAAATTGCATTTTATAATCGCAAAACGAAAGAACTAATTTAATGTAAGCACTGCTGTTTTATTGAGCAGTAGCCTAGCCTAATCATTCAATGAGTCAGTGATAAAGAACTTCTGCTTAGGCAAATACAAAACAAGATTTAAAATTTACTATTTAAATCAGCATTCCAGTATAAATTGTCATTAAAACTGGTGATTTAAATAATTTTATTTAAATCGGTCGATCATGCTATATGGCCAAATAAGACAAAAATATTAAATGCATAGTCAGGGGACCAGAATGACCCTTTTGAAGCTTCCTCCCTACCCCTACTGCTCTTGATAAATATATCACAAGTCTTTAAAAGTACATTATCTTTACCTGACACAAATTTATTATGATAAACAAGAGATGACTCTCCCCTCCACATTTTTCAGTGAATGTGATACCCTATTAGTTTAGCAATTAAAAACAAACAAACAAACAAACAAACAAACACAAACAAAAATCCCAAAACAAAACAGTAAAGTTGGGTAGGTAACAGGCTGGTCTGGGAACTGCTTCAACTCATCTTCAGAAGAGTGGATTGGTTTACCTTGTGGTAGAACGGAAAACCTGTTAATATTTGCTCTGTTATTTTGGTGTGCAAATGAGTCTTCATTTCTGATGTTTATCTGGTTTGTAGGTCATGAAGCACTGGAAAGTGGAATTTCAGATATTTTTGAAGGCAGCTTTTACAGAGATATTTCGGATGGCTGTAGGTGCCACAAGGAGTCAGCTCCCCTGGGCTCACTCCCTAGCCGTCAGAGGGAAGTAGACTTCCATGATCTTGCAAGCAGTTGGGAATATGGACTGTGTCATACTCCTTTGGTTAGCCATTGGGCCAACAAACCTCAAGAGATTCCTTCTTAGCAGAAAGAATGGTCAGGCTGAAGCAGTAGGAGATGAGCAAATGGCTCCTGCAAAGATCCCCTGTGTGGGAGTCCCTCCAGTCACTAAGCATGGGGATGAGAGGAGCAGTGAGCTGCCCTGGCGTGTCTCACCAGCATGTCACACTGCGCTCATTCAGCTACAGGGCAGGGCTGGGAAGTGGCTGTGCCTCTCATCTATGACCTCAGTATCTGTAAGCAGTCTGGGAAGTTAAAGCAAGGCAAGGGGGCCAATTGCTGGGTGGTGGTTTGATGGGAGGTGAGCTGTAGGGAACAAGAACTTTAGGGGTTGGGCAAAGATAGAAGAACCTGGAGGGAAGAAACTGCAACATGGGGGAGGCTGGAGGATGGAATGGATTTGAGCCATGAGCAGCAGACTGGGAAGAAGTTCCTTCTCGGGCCATTCCTCCTTACAAGGGATTGGATGGAATGAGAAAGGGAAAATGTGTGGCTGGGATCATGTTTTCTGAAGTGCTTTTTTGTTATTGCAGTTTTGCAGTATTCCCTGCATCCTCCCAGTGATACCTTCTTTTTCTCAGGAAAAATGTACTCTGTTTATTAAGAAATAGACATTATGTCAATAATACGTTTGCCCAAATACACTTTGTGTGATATATTTGTAAAAGCTTTCACAATCACAGTGTATATGTGACAGTGAATTAAGTATATTTTTACGTTGCCATTCTTCAGCACTGCATGGTTTATTACTGTGGTTTTTGCCTGCATGTGGTTAATGCCTCTGTGGTAGAAGCTGTGAACATTGTCACAGGAGCTGTGCAAATCAGTGTAAAACTTCATGTCATGCAGCCATGATACTGTAATGCCTCTCAGATGTATGGTCTCTCATAATTTGAACAACCTGTGGTAATTTGGATGTAGAATCCTCTCAGGACCGTTGCCGTGTGGGTTGGTTGTCCTCCGTGCTTCCCGTAGGGACGAGTTATCAGGCACTCGATGTTTTTCATAGACACAAAACACTGCAGCAACAAAGCTAAGGTGGTAAAAATTCAGACTACAATAGTATAGAAAGGCATGGGTTACTGACATTCTGATTCATACCAAGACTTTACTATATGAGTCATAAACTAAAAGAAATGTATACAATACTAAACAAACAAAGAAAAACTTTCATGTTTCAAGTATTTAAATAATTCAAGTAATTAAATAACTTTTGGTAGATAATTTTTTATTATACATTATTTTTGCAGGAATTGTATAGTCCTACATAAATACTGGGAAATCCTTCCACTAGCAATGCCTTCCAGTACTTATGCTGTCCCACCTTATGAAGTCAAAGAAATCAATTACAAGGCAATTTTAGCTGGCTGTGCATATCAAATTTACAGAAGTGTTTCTCATGAAACTAAAATTAAAATTAAAGTAACATTTCTGCTCTGAAGCCACTCAAAAAAGGTGAATTTTAATACAACAGCTCTGCTATCTGTAAGAATTTGTAGTAACAAGCCAAAATTAAAACTGATAGAAAGAGGGAAAAGGGTTAAAATGAATAGCTGTACTATACTACACTGCATCTGATTTCTCCTTTTTCAGCTCAAGCACTGTTATAGGTTTGTTTTTTTTTTTAAAATTAATCTCTGAAAATGACAGGTGTCAAGAGCCTTTTGTAATACACAGACAAAAAAACTTGTGGTCAAGAGGTCATATCACTGCAATGTATTAGGCAGTAGCCTTCTCTCTTGTGGTATTTTTCTTATTTGAAGTGTTTCCAATGAAAGATTCTATTTGTAATGTGCATCAGTAAAATGATCTATTTGGGAACAGCTTTACATGGTAAAGGAAGCTGTGAGAATACTTTGGTATTGTGTACATCTTCTCTCTTAACAATTGTATGTCCAGAACTCTCAGATGCCATAAAGCGCACAAAGGATATATGGTTTACAGCAGCATACATGGTTTGGGATTGAATTTTATAAATACTATTCTTGTAGTAAAAACAATTTTATAAATATTATTCTCATACTGAAAACATTTTTTCACATTTTTTATTTTTCTTTTACACTTTTTAAAAAGAATTCTGATACCTCTGTATTTCAATAAGAAATCTGTCAGTATTTTCTGTGTTTCCTTCGCTGGCTTTTAGCATCACAATCCTTAAGAAAATTAATGTAGCATGCAAAATAAAGTGTTTACACATACACAGAGAAAACAAAAATGGAATAGTTTTAAAACTTGCTTTGGCATGCTTATAGTAAGATAGGTTTTATTTTAAAGCACAGTGGATGAGTGCAGTTTCAAAGGCTCTCCTTGAGCTCTGTGAGCTGAATGGATAAATTCTTACAGCTTCACTTTGTCTTTGGGCAAATAAAAGCGTGGGCACTATACCTGCTTGGGCAGGTATTTTGAGTCAAATGATGTAATATACTACATAAACATTAGGAAAAAAAACCCCAAAAGAATAGTGGTGAAGGCTTTGAACTTTTTATACATAAAGTTAGATTTTGAAAATATGTCTTACTTTGACACACCAGTGATGGGACTGGTTTGGCCCAGAACCTTGTGAAAGAGTTGTTCAATGTGGCAATACTGATAGAGACAGTTTGTTTTCTGTTCTTGTTCAATTGATTTGGGTAGGGGTGAAGAAGGGAGATTAGTGACAAAGTTACACTGATGTGTTTTGTGTTTTAAACCAGTTTTTAAACCAATGTCAAAGCAGGGTCCCTAAATAGAGATTTAGGAAAGGTGGATTAAAGAAATGGGAGACAGTCAATTGTTTTTAAAATGCCCTTTTAAAAGGGGAGGAGGAAGTGTTCACTCAGCTCTTCTGTGCTTCAACATCATGCTGGATAGCATGCTGGATAGTCCATAGGAAGGACTGAGGGATGCAAGGATTGCTTGCTTTTAAAAAGTGAAGTTAGATGGGGAATGTTTTTTTCTGTTTCTGACAGAAGCAGCTTTATTGTGTTCTTTTGGACCAGGATGAAGAACAGTACTGCTTGCATCACCATAGGCTTTGATGCAGGAAAGTTCTGCAAGATTTACACTGCAGATTGGTGGAAAATGATATTTTGATTTTATAAATAATGTTCATAATTTCATTTTCCTTCTGGATGGGCTTGTGTAGCATGTTTATGTGTGTAGGCAGTTGACAATTTAAAAATAGTTGTCTGCTAGTCTTTATTGAAATGAGAGAAGGGAATGATGGACACAAGAAGAAGACGAGGAGTCCAGAAAGGAACTGTGAAAAAGATACATTATTAAGGTTATGAGTCCTTAACAACACCATAATTTTTAATGAAAGAACAGTGTCGGTAGAACACTGCATATACAGGATGAAAAAGATGAATGCTCAGAAAATAGGGAATTGTAGTTGCATGGGATTAGGAAGGCAGAAAATAAGGAAAGGAGAGAAGAGAGTTTATTGAGAATAATGAAATGTAGAGGAATCTATATTGCAACCAGTACTAAAAGAATAAAATACTCACTATTCTGCTTCCATTCCATTATTTACTGAAAGCTCTGTTTTCAGTAGTTTGACCAACAAATACTAATAAAACATATGAAAAGGAAAAATGGAAGTCAATATCTGGGAATGAATGTTTTAGGAATTCCACGTTGTGTTTCTGATTGCTGTATAAAGTGTGCTCCTCGCTGTTTTATCTCATTTTATGGTATTCCCCAGAACACAAAATGTTAGATGTCAAGATCATAGCAGAGAAATTGAGATGTTATGCACTTCTATTCCTACTTAAACAGCCTGTCTCTAGCAGGCTGCTGAAAATTGTTATTTTGATGCATTTTTATGTATGGTGATCTTAGGGTGTAAAGCTACAGGGCTAGCTGGTGGGATGGGAATGAACATTAGAGTTTACCTTTATGTTTTGTGAGGATGAGCAATTTGAAGAATAGGCCAATTCTGAAACTCAATTGTGATATCTTTGCCAGTATTAAATGTGTGATCACCACTTTGGTAGCTGCAACAGGAAAAGGAGAGGTTATACACAGAAATGGTAGTTGCATTTTTTTGCTTTAACTGTTTTTAAATAGCAGAATATCAGAACCCATATGTGACAAGGAAGAAAACCCCTCAAATCATAAGGACTGACTATTGATGTTGCTAAAAGAAAGCAATGCATAAAGGACAAAAGAGTAGGCAGAGACAGAAAGGGATTAACAGGAACAGAAGAAAAGAATTTGCAGAAGACAGAATTAGAAGTTATCCTTGAATTGATAAAATTATCCAATCTTTGAAGATAATGAAAATATGGTACTGAACAACTAATGAGCAACTACTGCAATATGTGGTAAATACATGGATATAGTATTCTAACTTCAGAAATGGAGAAAAGTTTCCTCTGACATCTGTTATGATTCTGTATTGATGAAATTGTCTTATAATAATTTTGTGCTCCAGTCTTCAGAATATTTTTGGTCTGTCAGCCTAGCACACAGCTTCTGATGTCAATCACATTAAATAGTAAAAGCCCAAGTTACTGTATTTTGCCACATTCTGGAAGTGTACTTAGTTAATTTTTTTAAATAATGGTGATGGGCCGGGAAACTTAGATTCATAGCCATGGTTCACTTAGTAGCAGTGCATGAATAAAGGTTTACAGAGTTATAATGAAGTATAGATAGGAAAGCAATAATGTAAATAATTAGGGTCTTCTGCATGTAAGTAAAAAAAATAAGTGAGACTTTTTTTCTCAAACTTAGGATGAGATTCTTTACAGTATTGGATGGGGTAGAATAGGGAGTTGAAATACTCTTATCTAAGGTAGACAAATAAAACCCTGAGCAAGTACATGAAGTAAAATTCCTTTTCCAAAATTCTGAAAGCTTTAAAAACCCCGTGCACCCTGGAAGATGAAGTGTTTAGTACTTCTGAGGACAGCATCTGTCGTTAATATGAGACAGTGAAGTGTGCAACTTTCTTAAAAGCTTGCAGGGGCATAAGTGAGATACAGGTAGTTTTTGTTTCTTGTCAAAATTGTGCTGTAACATTTTTCAGTAACTATTATGTTCATTTATTAGTCTGGAGCATTCATGCTTTTTTTCTTCATTTTACAGAAAGTAAGAGACTGTTACTGTTTACCATCTTATTTATTCTAAATATGAATTTTTATACTGTAGAAGTTGAACATGTGCATTGTATCAAGGCTTTAAAATCATGATTCAATATTCTTGAGTTTTTGAGATTTTTCTTCTTTTAGTAACAATTTTCTGAAGGGTTATAAAACAGTAATAAATTAATTTTATTTATATGGCTCATATGAGAAGACAAAGAGCATAGATCCAGTCTGGTGTAGCTAAAATACTTTGCAATCTGTTTCAGATTCCTCTTTATATTATGCCATAATTCCTACATAGAAGAAGTTTTCTGGGACTAATGATAATCCTGAGGTGGTACATAAAATTCCATGGCTAATTTTTTTTTTTTTTTTTTTACTATGATGTGTTGTGGCTTCTTGTTGGCCAGAACTGGAAAAATATTTGGTTTGCTTTTATTTATAAACTAAAGGTCCATAAAATGGGAAGACAATCTAACAATGTAACTTAAAAGGGAGAAAAAAGAGTTAATACTCTCTTATGTTTCATCTTCTAGGTTTTTTTTTTTTACTTAAAGTAGTGACTGTTCCAATTTTATCATACTCTAACCTAGTCTTTTTTTCATTGATAAATATTCCCAAATTTTCATAAGCAGACTTCTTGGTTTGGCAGCACTGATTATTAGTTTACCCATGTTTTTAATTCAGAAATGTTAGTGAGATAAACAGCCAGTAACAAAGTTGAAATATATTGCCCAATTTTAGAAAAATACCCCCTGTCTGAGAAGATTATCTAGTTTATTTTTAGAATAAGATTACCTTAAAAATCCTTGGAAGGATGACTTCATACTTTTTTTTTTTTTTTTAATATTATGTCAAGTAAGATTGGCATATTTTACAGTCTTCCTTAGTGCCATTATCTCTTAGTACGAATACTGGAACATTTTGTGTTACAGGTTTCTTTTCAAAGTAAAAGGAACATTTCTGCCTATTAACAGCATTGGAGGATTTTTTAATAGTTGTGTAATATTCCATAATAAAAATCAGTATGTCTTTTTGCTACAGCAAATACATATATAATCTGAGGCCTTGCAAACAAATATTTAGCATTGTGTGGTGATTCAAAGAAACAATGCTGTAGGAAGGAGTCAAACGAAAAAGTAACTTAAAACAAGTCAGCAGCATAATATTTTTATAGTACTGTGTTCATCTGTATGGTTCCACATGGTGATTGTTGATCAGATAAATTGGTATCTGACCATATTAAACTATTAGGGAGCATTTAAAGAGGGCAATGAAGATGATGAAGGGCCATGAGGGAAAGCAGCTGGAGGAGCAGCTGAGGGCACTTGGTCTGTTCAGCCTGGAGGAGAATGAGGGGAGACATCATTGCACTTTCAACTCCCTCATGTGGGGAAGAGGAGGGGCAGGCACTGATCTCTGTGGTGCCCAGTGACAGGACCCAAGGGAATGGCCTGAAGTTGTGTCAGGGGAGATTTAGGTTGGGTATTAGTAAAAGGTTTTTCACCCAAGAGGGTATTTGTCACTAGAACAGGCTCCCCAGGGATGTGGTCACAGCACCAAGCCTGACAGAGTTCAAGCATTTAGACAAAGGTTCTCGGGCACACAGTGTGACTCTTGGGGATGGTCCAGTGCAGAGCCAGCAGCTGGACTCAGTGATCTTTGTGGATTCCTTCCGTCTCAGCATATTCTGTGATTTTGTGATTCTGTGATTCTCTTCTTGGCATCCAGTTCTGTGTTACCATTTTGTTGGGGCAATCTGTGGCTATTTCAGTAAGAATAATTATGCTTCATTCCAGCTGCTTGGGTTATGTCAATCAATTTTATTCGGGGATGAATAGAGACTATTGATTTTAAAGGGCTTTGTATCTTCTCAGCACTTTTTTACAGTCTCTTGTTTGGGTGCCCTAGGTGTAGGCACCTAAGCTTAAAATCAGTGTCCTAGATACATTTACAGAAAGGGTTTGATGGTATAGGTTTTTAGTTAATTAGTTTTTAGTTATTGTTTTTTAGTTATTTGGTTTTTAGTTAATAAAGTTTTAGTTGCTGAGCTGTTTTATCCAGACAAAACAGGCAAAGTGATTCTCATCACTTAAGTATAACTGCAGCACAGGGTCCCAGGAAACTCCTGTGCCCTTATCCAAAGATTACATTTTGTAAAAACTTCACTCAGGAAAAATGAAACCTGTTTTAAGAGTAACTCTGTGTTAGTTTTTTTTTTTTCGCATTGGAACATGATCCTGACTTCATAATCAGTTCCAGATTCTCCTTTGTATTACACCATAACTCCTACATAGAAGAAGCTTTTGGGGAGTAATGATAATTCAGAAGTGATATATAAAATTCCATGGCTAATTATATTTTTTTACACATGATGTGCTATTTCTCATTGATACGCAGGACTGGAAAAATGTTTTGCTTTTATTTCTAAAGAAGGTATTTCATCATGCACAGTAATTTATTCCATTAAATTATATATCCCTTTTGTGTAAGACTTGATTCACAAAGGCAGTTTAGGGTAGAGCTGGGATTAGATTTCAGAAGTCAACTTAGTTTGTAGGTCAGTCTGTCTCTGGTTGATAGCAAAACTTAATCAGCATGTTATCTGGAGATAGAGAGACATGGTTTTACTTTTTCCAAGCCCAGATGTGATTCCTGATTTGTGCTAACTATGCTTGTCTAAATTTGATTAACACATATATGGCATAAATCTTGAAAGCAGCCATACTAGGTGTGTCCATATTCATGAGAGCATCACAGTAAACATAAATTAAGTAAACTCTTCGGAAAAAAAGTCATGCCAAGAAACTTCAGCCAGTAAGTATTTGTATATAAAAATGAAAGCTATTATCCCAGACTATAGCAATTGTGGTGTATAGTATTTGTACTGATTATGACCCAAGCCTTGCTATAAATTTCTGATTTACTGTCTTATAAAGTCTTTGAAGAGTGGTCTTGCTAAAATCCCGTGGTTAAAATTCTGTCATGTTCCTCGGTCATAGTCTTCAAGAGAAATAAAGATGACAAGTTAAGCTCGACTTCATAGTTTTCCCTACAAACATTTGTGATTTTCAGAAGTCTGTGAGCTGACTCTTAATATTGTTGTGGCTTGGACAGGGTTGGCATTATTCAGTTTGTAGGTTCATAGCAGTTTCAAAGCAGTGACCAGAAATATTAAGCTAAGTGTTTACTAAGCATCCTTTAAGTCTTGGTCATTTGCAAGAAGGCAACAATAGCAAATGCCTCTGAATGCTATTGCAATATTTCCAAGGTAAATCCAAATAAACAAAATAAAAATGCTAGGTAAAAAGCACTCCTGTTAATAATCTGTTACAAAAGTCCTGAAATTTCAAGCACATTCTGTTAGCATCCTATTATAAAAACAATTTTATGTGACAATGGTAGCTTTGTAGTACTTGACTACCATTCCAAATTATAGTATTTGTTGTAATTTTCTATTTGACTAAATATATTTTATTTGAATTCTTTGTAATATATTTAAAGAAATATATTAATTATATATTTAAAGAAATGTTCTATAGCTGACTTGAAGTTGTAAAATTGAATAATTTGTCTGCTTAAAATAACTATTTTAAATTTATATCTCTGTGAGGTAGCCATAAAAGAGATTGAAAAATTATTAAAAAATTATGGTTTCTACCATGTGTTTGAGTGTTGAATGTCTGTGTGTATCAGTTTCAAATTTGATAGCCTAAATGAGAATAATTCTGTTGGAATTTCAGTATTTTTTGTTTAATTTATTTTATGTAGTTGTCCTTGAGTCTTGTGATAATGCTAATAACCTCAAATGTAGAGAAGAAAATGTACGAAGTAGCACTTATTAATTAACGATCACAAACTAGATGATTATAAGATTCTACTCAGCTGCCTAAGTAAGACAAATGCAATGTATTAATGCTGAAAAAGCTGCTGTCCCATTATATTGCAAGTCTGAAGTAGACACAGAGGCAAGGAATTTCATATTAAGACTATTTTATTCCTGTGTTATTATGGCTGTATAATGTAGCTAAAGAACTCATAAGACTTTATGATTAATTTAATCTCAGTTTACAATTGTTTCACTTAGGTTTCAACCAAGGAAGCAGGGATTGAGGCTGCTGTAGATATAATTTTTAGTATGCTGTGTTACACTAAATATGTAGGTGTAACTTTAGAAAGCCTTAGGAGGACTTTTATGATGAATCTAGCTAATTTTAATATGTACTTCAAAATAGACTGAATTATTATTATTTCACATTATTATATGAAATATATGTTGTGTGTATATGATTATGCCATCTCTGTTTATGTGTGGGAATTTTTGATCCAGTTACTACATTGCTATTCCTAATAGAAGTCGACCCTTTCAACTGAATAGTTATTAAATATTGAAATGTTTGAAAGATACTGTGTCAAATTATTTAATTTTGCATAATATCTTCACAGAAATGTTTCAGCTCTTTTATATTTTGAGAATATACTTAAATGCATGATCTTAATATTATATGAGCTAATAGCTTGACAAATTTCATAAATTCTATTTAAGACATATACAGTCTCTCTATTTTGTTGTATGGGTATGAACCTAAAAGAGTGAGAGTGTTTTCCATGGCTTTAAAGTCATCTCTTTTTAAATGTAAATTTCAGAAGTTTATCAAACTCCACATCAATTACTCAATAGAGGCTTAACTAGATGAATGAATGCACTCAGAGTTTGGATTCTTACAGCTGACAAGACTCATGAACAGAGCAGATAAATGAATGGGGAGAGATATAAGAAGTAAACAAATTATTAGAAAATTAAGGATCCATTATAACCAATCTGCATAGCTTAGGGAAAAAACAAAACAAAACAAGCGAAAAACAAATTACACACAAAAAAATGAGCAACAATCAAAAAAACCTTGTGAACAACACAATATTGTTCACAAAACCGTCACTTCAAAATCTTCAGGTAGATTTTACCCCTAAATTTCACTTAAAGGCCAAATTTCACTCCATCCTCTCACTACTAAGAGATGAGTCACAGTAACAACCAATATGAAACTAGACTAAGATAGCTCTCCTGTTTTCTATAAATTAAAGATGTTCACATAAACAATTACCAGTTTGTGGCAGACTGCCAAGTGTTTACTTCTTGTTGTAAGTACCAGTGATCATCATGGGGATTGCCGTGCTTTTCCCTCTTGGAATGCACATTGCAGAGTAATTGTGGTAACAGCTTATTCACAGCTTGTTAAGTCATATTTGATTCAGAGAAATATTCAGGTAAAACAGGGTGTCTCCAACGTGTATTTAATGAACACAGCAGATAACCAGTCTTCAGTATTATGGTGATAGGATTCTTCATCTTGGTTTGGGGAAATGACTTTGGTTAAATGCTGTCTGTGTTTCAACCCTCATTAAACCATTAAAAATCCTACACCAAATTCTAGAAAGGCTTGGGTTGGAGGGGACCTTAGAGATCGTCCAGTTCCAACTCCCCTGCCATGCACAGGGACACCTTCCACCAGACCAGGTTGCTCAAAGCTTCATCCAACCTGACCTTGAAGATTTTCAGGAAATGAGGCATCCACAACTTCTTTAGAGAACCTGTGTCAGTGCCTCAGCACCCTCACAATAAAGCATTTCTTTCATATTTGTAGTAAAAACCTACTCTTAGTTTTAAGCTGTTTTCCCTTGTCTTATCACTACATGCCCTTATAAATAGGTTCTCTCCATCTCTCTTGTAGGCTCCCTTCAGGTACTGTAAGGTTGCAATTAAATCACCCCAGAGACTTCTCCAGGGTGAACGATCTCAATTCTCTCAGCCTTTCCTCATAAGCAAGGTCCATCTCTCTAATGATATTGGGGGACCTTGACTCAGTGAAAAGTTTGGGAACAGTTTATTTATTTTAACTTCCTTGTCTTTAATTGCTTTAGGATTTTTCTGTTCTTCCTTTTACTATTACAGATACCTTGATTTTTGTGAGACTTTGGTAATATTATTGCAAATGAGTGGCAGCTACTTGAATTGTTTCCTCTGTGGTAGTAGTAATGAACATTATGATACAAATGTTCTATCTGATACCTCAATTAGTATTTAGATTGGGCTCATAAAACTTCTTAAGTAACCATCATCTGTCTATCAGGGGAAAAATGTAACATATGCATGAGGTTAGCCCAGTGTTCTGATTGATAAAGGATTACTTTCTGATCAGCTGTTGCCTAAGACGTAAGTGTCCTTTGGGTTCAGGATTCTCATGGGATCCATTCTTGTCCCTTCTAACTACAAGGCAAAATGAATCTCAAAATCTTAGCTTAACTTTACTCATAACCCATTTTAAGTAGCTGTATGTATGTTCTTACCTTTTCTGGAGACTTTGTTGGAAAACACTTATTAGAAGTAAAAAACTTATGGTCAGACACAAACGTATCTTAATATAATGACAAACATAAGCTAACGCATAAGAAGGAAAGTATCAATCAACTCTTTATTTCTTATTAGGAGATACAGCAATATTCAAACAGGTTTTCATTTTTTAAATGAGTAATCTTTCTTTTATCTATGCCAGAAAGATAATGTTTGACCTACAGCTTCCTCTGTGTTTTTGCTTGTTACTGGTAAATAATTCTATATGCCATGTCCTCCCTGAATGTTAGAAAGTGATTTTTTTCATAGAAAACATTGCTAAACATTTTATCAAGATGTCTAATGTTTTTAGTAACAGAAAGTGAACTATTTTCAAATGGTTTCTGAGAACATGGTTTGATATAATTAGTCATTTGTGTTTAAATATTTTATTGTGATGCTATTAGTCATTATCTTCTTCACTGTTTCTTTTCAAAGAAGCCACAGCACTTCTCAGGGTCAAGCAATGTAAATGGCGATGGTTGCTAATAGCTCAGTGCAAAAGGCTCTATCAGTGGCATGACAGAAGAAGAAATTCAGAGCTTTCTCTTGCATCATCTTCAAATCCAAAACAGCCACTGAATTAAAAAATCAGGGGCACATGTTGGTCAGAATGTTTAGATCACCATAAAACAACAGAGTAGATGTACATTTATGTACATCTTGAATTGACAGCATCCGTTATTTTGGGGAGATTTTTGCTTCATTTGTACCGAAAACAGCATCGTTTCAGACCAGCTATCCAAATTAGAACAGTCTAGGGCATGACAGTTCATTGATTTCCTATTTGATTAAGAGTGAACAAAAAAATACAGAACCCTTTATTTAAAAATAGGCTCTTTGAAACCCTATTGAAGAGGATCAAGAAACGGGAAGCATTAGGAATATAACGGTGGTCCCTTGATCTGCCTCATTAGTTCAATGGTGTTTCAAAAGTGCAGTTTTTAAAAATTTTGTTCCCACACGTTTTTGGAATTCTAATCAAAAGGTGAATCGATCAGCAGTAATGTCTTGGATGTAAAGCCTGCAGTTCGAATAGCTAGCCAGAAATTGCCCATACTTTCCTTGATATATCTTTAAAACAATTGCTGTATGATGGGATAGCAATCATTGCAAGGATAAGGGAATCTAAAAATATATTTCTTTCAGAGTCATAACAATAAAGCATAGTTCGACTTGTACTTTTGGAAATGAAAATGATTTAAGGAAACTCAGAGTAGCTTCATCTTGGCTATTGTTTTTGCTTAAGAAATCAAGTTACTAATTGCACTTGGCAAAGTATTAAGGCTTTCATTGTTAAATCATCACAGAAAATAGATTTTGTGCATGCTAGAATTTATTTTGTGTAGTAGAAAGTTGCATTAATATACAAAAATTACTGAAAAATATTTTATGTTATAAATAAAAAATACTGATAATTGTGAAGAATATACACAACTTCTCAGTAGCATTGTAACAGGTACAGCTAGAGGCATTAGAGAAGTTAGATTATAAAGTACTGGGTTTAGTTAGATACCTTGTATTTTATGAAAAATGGTTAATGGTTAATCAATTTTTAACATTTTAAAAATTAAATTAGTCAAATGCGAGAATAAGAATGTGTATGAAAGAAAATATTCTAGCCTAATTTTACTAAATGTCCTTCTTAGAAAGTATAAATAATAGAAATATTAGTATGAGATGCTGACATAACATCATTTCCCTTAATACTGAAGAATTTTATTAAATAAAACTTTCAATCTTTTCACTTACAAGTCTTTCAAAGAGTCACTTTTTTTGTCTTTGAAATGTGCTTTACAGTAGAGTCAGCTCTCTGCTTATAATAGGGGATTTAAACATGAATAAAAATCAGTAAGCACAAGTTATGAGTGAATTCTGAACTAAAATACAGCAAGTATTGTGGCCACCATCCTAGCATGAATGGGTTATGTTTCCAGCTTTTTGGACAGAAAATATCATATTACAGCCATCCTGAGATCTACCTCAATATTTCCATTCCATTTCACTCAATTTCTTTTTTTCCTGTTCCTTTTTTATATTTCTCTTTTTTCACTTTCCATTTTCTCTTTCTCTCAGAATTGTCATGTAGTTCATACTTAAAAACTATCTGGTTTAAATCTTAGGAAGTTAGGGAAGTAAAAGGAATAATCAGTCAATCAAACAAAGAAACAAGAAGCCCAAGTCACCACCAAAGACCTACAAATGGAAAAATGAAAAATAAAAGGCAACCAAAAACCAAACAACAAAACACAGAAACTCGTTTGTGTAGTACCTGATTCTCCTTGGGACAGAAGACTGGGCTTTGCTTACTTTCTGTTAAACTTTGTTAAACTCTTTGTTAAACTTTGTCCATTTCTAGATATATGGCTCTGTAATGCTTACAACCACAGTTTTGCAGGATTATTAGTTAGAATATATTTTAGTAGGCATTGATGAAAAGATTGATAATTCTGCTCTTTGTCACGCCATTTAGAATACCTGTCATCTAAAAAGAAACCCCAGTAAAAATATGTTGAAAAACTGCATATATTTTTGCTTTATATTAGCTACTGAAAATTGACATGCATTCAATTTTGTATGTAGTAGGATGCATACTACTGTATTCCAATTCTTTCTTAGGAAGAGAATCAAGAGATCATTATCTTCCTTAAAATATATATATAGACAAATTTGCCTGTTCAAGACCATGTGAAAAAAATAAATGAAATAAAAGTAGGGGAAGATTTTCTGTGGTATGAGGACTGTAAAGGTTCATGCACAACTGAATGGAATGTTGCAGTCCTTCTTAGCTATAGATACAAGCAGTACTTTTGAAAATAATGCTTGGATGTAATGTGCTGTTGTATCTATTTGTAATAATGGGCCTTAAAAACTTATTCAAGTTCTTGATCTCTATTGAGTAAGGTATTGTAGGAGTAAAATGAAAGGACAGTTTGTTTCCTAAAGAGCCAAGAATGTTGTGTCTTTGAAGAGCTTTAGTAATAATAGCAAAAAATAACTTCGTATACCCTCCAGTATAACTGAATACTACTCAGGAGCTGTAGTGTCACCTACATTACAGTAGTGTTTTTTACACCACAGGTGATTTTTCTGGGGAAAGTCAAAAAAATGTTGTAAATCTCTAAAATCATATCTGTTGTTAGTCAAGATAACCTTACAGTACTGTCTCTATCTGGATATGTTTTTATCACATCTGCTCTGCTATAAAAAGCATTTTGTTGTTTTGACTTTTTATGTTGTTTTAGCTTGTTCTCCTTAGAAAGGTTCCCCAGTTTACCATTAGCTTGGTCTGACCGAGAAAAAGAAAATTACATAAATACACTTACTGGTTTGATTGGAAGACAACTTTCTGGCAATAATATGGATGAGTCAGATTATATTTGCTTGCTGTCAGCTCTTTTCATGTTGCAGTTGAGGGACTACATAAAAGGCTGTGGTTGCTGTGCCATCAGACAGGGTAGGAAGCCCTATCTCTGTGCCTCACCTTGCAGGTTTGCTTTTGCATTTACTTTTTGACTTGCTTTTTTCAGTTCTTCTGTTCTAAGGTGCCCTATTCACTCTTCTCTCTGAAACATTGGCCAAGTTCTTTTTTCCTGCTTAAGGGAGACTTTTCTGTGATGCAGATGACAATAAAAACAGAGCTCCCCTTGTCAAGCCTGGCATCGAAAACTGGAAAAGCAGTTTCCCTTTTTCTCCAAAGATATAATCTGCTATTAGAGAATATAATACTTCCTGAGCTGTACAGGAAAAAAAGATGTACCTTTTTCTCTGTAGCATGGGAGATGCGATTTATGCCTCTATCCTGGTTATGTTCTTCTCCAACTTTCAAACAGCATAAAAGGGGCCATGCAAATGAAAAAAGCTTATTAAGAGAGAAGTATTCCTTCCTCCATCTTAGGCTCTTAGGGAAAAATTCTTGTCTTCAAAACTGCTGGTGTATGCTTTTTTGAGCTGATGCAATGTGCCAACTTCATGGCACAAGTGGTAATACATTCTTTTAATATTCTAAAAGAATTATAGTCATCTTCTCTGCAAATTTAATGAAGCACACTATGTGTTATAAACTCTGTACCTTTTTCCCGACTAACAAAACACCTGTGGTCATCCTGGGTTGTGTATGTTTTATTGCAGAGCTGCACAGTATTGAAGTTTGGCGACTTTTTTTTTCTCCTGAAAACTGAAACAATTAAAAGAATTCCTAGTTCTCCAACAGTTGCCTATAAAACAGTGTTTCTAAATCTCACCTCTGGTTCGGGTTAGCCTGTGATTGGGTGGCTCCTATTTCCACCCCTTTCCTTTTGAAGTTTGCAGTATAAGCAATCTTTAATGTTGCATTTGGATTTGCTGAGAGCTCCAGCACCCTGATGACTTCATTAATTTCTGTCTAAGGCCGAGGAAATGGAATGGGTTTTGGTTTTCCTATTAACAGACCTAATGTTTTTTTATTATCTCTATATTGAGTTTGGCATGCCATCATTTGAAATGTACATATCATGTTAAGATGTACTTCAGTTAATATGCATGAAAGCAGGATAGTTGATTGCTAGTGGAAGATACTGATTAATACGTAAAAAAAGGTTTTATACTGTCAAAAAATCCAAACTACCTAACTATAGTTAATGCTTCAACACATGCATTGTGTTAACCCTCATCCACTTCCTGGATTTTTTTCCTCCTAACTTTGAAGAATTCAAACTATATCTTATCTCTCAAGCACCTTGTTCTTCAAGGAGAATTTTGGTCACTTCTGTATGTTTTTCAAGGTTTTCTTGTTACTAGGGATACAGGAATTTTCAGGAGGTTTTTTCAAATAGCATATACATAAGGCTAGTCAGGGTAGCAAGGCTCATGGCTTGCAGCTCAAGGGAGGAAATTGGTTCATTAGAGCATCAGTCCTTCTTGCATGTACTACTAAGGATATGGGAACATATGAGAGCTATCTCAACCATGCATTGGCAAGCCAAATTTTGCAAGTTTACCAGAAAAATCCTTTTTAAGGAGTAGCCCTTTTCCAGCCACCAAAGAAAAGGTTACCATCATCATCACAAGCCACTTCAAAGCAAGACACCAGCATACTGCTTCTACTCAGGGTCTACAGGATAAAACATCACAATCCAGCTAGGTGCAAATACATTTCAGACATATTTTCAAGCCCTACTAACTGCTAAAATGGTATTTCAGGTATTATTCATATTTGTTCAGATGCCATTAGGTTCTGTGTGAAAAATCACTTCTGTAACACAGCTGCCCGTTTTACTTGTTTAAATGACTGGCAGGTTTTAGAAACCAGGTTCAGAGAATCATGGAAACAAATTGCATACCTTGCTCACTGGGCATTCAGCCTGTAAATTATGTGAGGTAGGTACTCTTTTTAAAATCAATAGCAAAAAGTATACACAATTTGATTCAATAATATTGTATATTAATTAAAGCTGTTTTTTGTAACTGAAAGTCTTCTTGCTGGAGTCCACAACAAAAATGTTTGTTTGAATCCTGAACGTTGTTTAATTCTTTTCCCTCTTCTAATTAATGGAATAGATTATTGTTGTGATGCTGTGTTTTATTTCATAGTAGATAAGTTTCTAGTTCAACTGAATTACTTATGCTCTCACAGCAGTACTTGTTGTTTCTCCTTTGCTGCTTATTTAAGTTAAGAAGTTCTAGTCCCTCAGCTTTGCAGCCAGGGAGTGAAGGCAATATTATATAATTTAAATAACCAGTCACAAAACACAAGTGTCTCATAAATTATCTTTGAAACTGATTTAGCAAACACTAAACACATAGAAAATACAAATACAACAGTAATACATATGCACTGCCACCAGCCCTACCAGTTCTTAACTAATGTTTCCTGAAAACAAAACTGCTTCCTTTTAAGTCAATGTGTGAAGCAGTAATGTATATTCAGTCACGTAACCTGTGTTTTACTCATGAAACAGGAAAGCAAAAGAAAAGAAAAGAAAAGCAATAGCCCAGTAGCTCTCTGGGAGACATTTCCACAGGGCCTGCTTTCTTCACTAGCCCTTCACTATCCACTAGCTGTAGATACAGCTCTCCCTTGTGATGCTTATCACAATTTGTTTGGTGCTGGTGCTTTTAGCAGGACACAGGTTATCAGAGATGTTGTTTATACATGTGAAAAAAAAAGCAATGTGGAAGTTACGCCTCAGATTTCACCTGCTGTTAAAATTGAATGCAGCCATTAGACAGGTGGTTATATACTGTACCTTTCACTGAGGATTTGGGGAGTTGAGATGGGCTTTTTGCTGATAAGCAGCATATGCAATTAAATTGCCGTTCTGACCGTACATTTTCAATCTTATTCTTCCCTCAGTCTTTTTGGTCATAATCATCTCTTAATTTGTTTTATAACCATTTAGCTTCACCTTCTCCCATGCACTCTTATATCTTTCCTCATAATTTTTCCTTGTTTGTAGCATCAGGGTCCCTCATCTTTTCTGATAAAGATCATTGATGGTTTTCAGTTATTTCAGGAACTCTGCTCTGTTCAGTGTTAGTGCTGTTAATTTACATATGTCTTTGTATATGGTTTTTAGCTTCTTCCAAAGAGGAGGTTTCTTGGATAATTCTGTATTTCTTTAACTATTTTTTTCAAAATTTCTCTTTTGCCTGTACATTCTTTGCACTAGCCAAACCCTTACATTATAACCTTCCTGCCTTTGGAGGGCAGTTTATGATCTAACTGTGTATTACTCTTCCCTTTGGCCAGCTGTACCTTGTGAGACATACACAGTAAACCTTATACTTATCAGCCTTCCTTAAGCCTTGACCTTGGTCTCTCGTTTCTAGCTAGTCAGTTGACTTCCAAGGAGGATTGTGTGTTGTTCCCACTGAACTTTATTTGGAGGTGCCATCCCCATATTCCCAAACTTATGTTCAAAACTTATAGCAGATTCACGCTACTCTTCCTTCTTTGTAAAGGTTTTCGTCTGCAGGCTGAAATTGTTAGTGCTTTTTATCGTGACAGTTTAATGGCAGCTTTTGGTACTATTTGTTAGTATTTTTGAAGCTCCACTTAAAATATTATGGGCCTAAAATCAGGTGTAATTCAGTAGTATTAAATCATCCTAACCACTGATAAACTTGAGACATAGAGATCTGAACGGAGTGTTTTAGAAGTCTGTTGGGTGTAACTGTTTCACCTTTGTAACTTTCTTTAAATTAATTTTGTTATCAAAAAAGTAATTACAAAATTATGGAAAAAAGTGCTCTCTGTTTGTACAGTTTCATACACATCTTACAATCAGCAGAGAAGGTATTCTCTGCTTGGAAAGAAGAGGTTGTTTGGGTTTTTTTAATGTGAATACTAGCCTGATTATATTTAGACTGCAGTTGTAGATATGGTTCCCACTTGGCAGTGAGCAGTGTAGGATTTGCCCGTTTGTTTGTAACCGCATGTATGTAGGGTATGCACACTGTTTGCTAACACCTTTCCTGACAGCTGCGATAAGCTGCCGCGGCTGGCGAGAGAGTTCACCTAGCAGAGGGTGAGAGGATGAAAGGTCGTTTTGTGAAATGCAAACTGAGAAGCTATAACATAAACAAAACTGCTCTCAAAGAAGTTCTGTTTCCTGCCTACATCTACACAACTTTATACTTTTAGGCTGTAGTCCACACTTTTATAATCACTCAGTTTCCATCTGAACGGGAACAGCGGAGAGGGACTTGCCTCCTGGTCTCCCCAAGATCTATTCTGCCCAATAATTAGGTCGTATCTAGGTCATCTTTTGTATTTATTAAATAAAAAGTGAATCGTGGATTAGAAAGTCTGATTAAAGCTGTGAGATTTTCATTATTGAATATTTCATTGTTTTCCTCTGTGGCACACCCAGTATCTCTCCTTTTGACTGGTGCTGGGAAATACCTATTGCATTGAGGAAGTAGTGAAAACCAGCTGCCGTGATCCTAAATAGTAAAAAAAAAAAAAGTAAAAGTTTCAAGCAAAGTTCATGAGATGCTGTCATTTTTAGAATGAGAAAATATCATTTCAGAATGGGAAAAGCAGCATTTCAAGTCTCCACTATTGAGGAAAGCATCAGTGTGATTTCAAACATTCACATGGTAAAAATAGTGGTAAAGTGGTAAACCCTGAAAGATTCTATGATGTCGGCAATTGTTATTGATTCTAAAAATTAAACAGTTTATTTCAGATCTCTACAAGAATAACTAAGGAGTTAAATATCTTTGAATTCAACTATCTCAATGTTTCACTTTTTTTCCCTGGTCTGTATAGTAAACTCTTTATTCTTGGTGAGTATTTCACTGAAAGATCTGGTAGGAAAACTGGAACCTTTGTTAAAATTGGTGAAGAGCTCTGAGAATCAGCGTTACTGTCCTTTTCTCTTATCTCTCCAATGTTCCTTGTCTCCTTCTAATCACTAGTCTCAGACTGCACAGCTGTTCAGTAAATAGTCATCCCTTTTTTGTTCCTATTATCTGTGGTGTTTTCCTGCCTTCCAAAAGGACACAATAACTCCAAACACCTTTCATCTCTCACCTCTGCTTCTGTTTCTTCTGTGGTTCCATCACTTCCTGTGTAACTTGAGTATTTCCATTCTTATGCACTTCTTGTCTGTAATCCAGCATGATTTTGGAATTCTTATGGGTTCCCAGTATTTCCACATCTTCTCTTCCCCTGGATGGTTTTACCAAACCCACAGGTTTTAATTTCCACTCTGTCCTTAACGGCAGCTTTAATTGCTAATTAGTCCATTATATTTTTTTTTTTTCAGCCACCTTCATGCTTTGTCCCATGCTGCCCCATAAAAATCTGCAAATCCACTATGGCTGTTTCTGTCCCTGAAGTTCATGTCCATGTAGTTCATACAGCAAGTTCAGCACTGGCTAATCTGTGCATGGACTGAGACTTGCATTTGTAGTAACTGGGAATGCTTTGTTTTTCCTTGCCTTCTGCTCTTTCCTGCTGTGTGTTTGCCTGATCTTTTTATGCCACACATGCACGGTGTCAAATCTAATGGGGGCTTAATTTAGGCATCTACATGTTACTGTAATTAATTAATAACTCCATCCTTTGTTAATTTTGACAACTGCTAAGAGGCTGAAGGGCAATTGTACTGCCAACCATCTGTACAAATACAAAAATGCAAAGGACTGAAGGTTGTCCATGGAAGGCAGGTTCTGCAGGCTGATGCATTATTACGTAGTAAAATGGGCTGCAGTATTCAGACATTCATTTTTCCCTAACAGACGTAGCCTCTATTTTAGGGACAACAAAAATAGTACTTTTGTTATGACAAGAAGTACCAGTAACCTTCAAAAGCATGTTTGTGTTAAACAGCTAAAGGATACTGAAGCAGGAGAGCCAACTCAGTGTTCAGAGCACTAAAGTGGGAGAGCTCTTTCTGTACTGGATAAGAAAGAGAGAAGAACATGTCTGTGCCTTTGACTTCAGTAACAGTCTTCCTGACTCAACAGCTGTATGTTTGTATTTATGAACTTTCTGAGTTCCTTCTGAGTCACCCCCATGATGAGATGACCAGTTATCTTACTAAAACAAAATAGAACAATGGAAATTTCCTCCTCCTCCCTAAATAAACATTCAGTTAGATTAATCAATTTTAATTTTATTTGTACCCTAACAATGCATTTCCTGTTTGTTACAGCACATAAAAAAAATGTACTTCATCTTACATTGGTTTATGTCCTTCCTTATCCATCAGTGTTTTTTGAGCTCTTCGAGTAACTCAGGAAAAATTTTCTATTTTTTCTGCTTTTTCATAATAACCTGGTTCCAATGGCTTGACTGAGTAGACCAGGAATGACTTCGTTCTTCTCCTTCAAGGAAATGCTTAGATATAGACACTGGTTGGGAGGATATACAAAGACTGTAATGCTTACAATGTTACCTCATCATCTCTTTGTACTTCACTCCCTGTCTGTTCTGCATCTGTTCATGTATTTTACTAGTCTTGTCCTTGCCTGGTAACCTCCAGGGGGGGCAGAGATTGCTAATTTGTTCAGTATTTGCACAGTAACAGCACAACAGTTTTCTATTCTATGACTCTGGCATTCTGACAATAAAATAACAACAGAATTGCGTGGAATCTTAGTTATAAAATATAAAACTAATTTGGTTGTTTATGTGAATAACTTATACCAGAAATCATGACAGAAATGAAATTTAGAATTTAGAATTTTAGAATTTAGAGATTTATATGCAAGACAATAAATTGAAACCTTTATTTCACCATGAAAAGGCAGAAAGTTCTCCTTTTTGGCATGTGAGATAAAAGGCCTGTGGAACTGGACTTGCATCTCAAAACATACAAGGAAGGTTCTGCAGAGTTTAAAATGCAAATAATAGCTTCTAAGATACTTTATTTGTATACTTATGCTTTGATTTCATTATAGTTGGATTTGAGAGTAAACGAACACTTCAAATTCATTTAGCAGCTAAAATAAGAGTGTTTAAAAATACAACAAACTTTTTTTTTCCAAAAGAAAGACTTATTTCAGAGTAGAGTAAATAACTCAGTCATAGTGAAAAATAAGCCACATTCTGTCAGAGATGAGGATTATCACATAGATGATGAAATGATCTTTACATTTCCTTGTTTGGTAAGAATAATTTAATTGTGCTTGCCTTGGCTTGAATTAGTTAAAGGGACCATTCCTTTGGCACATTTATCAATCTTTTCATTCTTTCACTTCCATAAATGCCTACAGGAACTCTCTATAAAAGGCAACTGAGTGAGCTTACAGTGATAAATTTTTCTTGTTAGGAGAAATTACATTCACTAACTTGAGCTACTTCAGCATGAAATTGAAAAAGAATCATTTTGTCTTAATTTACATTCTTGATTCAATGAGAAAAATGTAGATTAGTGCAAGAAAACTATGTAGACATTGCTTTAAAAACCATAGGTAAACTGAACTTACTAACATTTTAAGTTCAACAAATAACACATCTCCTCTGTTTATGATATTAGGTTGTATTAGTTCCTGTGAATTACTTAAAAATACATACATTTTGGTCTTTCAGATCCGTTTACTGTTTCAGTTACATCTTTATCAACACTGTATGCATTTTTCATTTCCCACCTAAGCTGTCCACATTGTTCCTTAATCAAAATCACTGGGATAGTGCTGCGGTTCACTAGCCTTAGGAGCTGCTATTTGCCTTGAATAAATTACGTGAAAACATGTTGATTGATAGATGTTGCATGTCAGAAAAGAAGATAACTGTATCTTCTTCAGCTTACTAAAAGGTCATGCACACAGCATAATAGGAAGAGCCACAGACAACTTTGAGATAAAGTGTGTCATGAAAAGGTGGGCAATCTCATAACCAGTGAAACATGGAGTAAAAGCTATTGTCTTCTAAAACACAAGTGATTTTTCCACTTAAATTCAAGTTAAATGTGAAAAGCAAGTTGCCTGTATGAATTTTATTTTCAAATGCTTAAAAAAACTTATCAAATGGTCTAAATTCTTCTGTCTTTTAATTCTCTGTCATGGGGATATTGTTTTCGAAACAAATACACTGGACTTTCATAGCAGAATTTTCAACTGCCTGTTGAAAAGAAAAAAAAAATCTAGGATATTACATAATGCTTAATGAATATGTTTATGTGCACTGAAATATTTGTGAGCACATGGTGATAAAATGGGAATTCTAGGTTGCCATGTAGCTTGGGAAAAGAGTTGTTTATCTAGATTTAATGATTATTTTTTCCCCTGAGATTGTATGAAGCATTTGTTTTCCTTTGATTTTCCTGTTAATTGAATGCTTGTTGGAGATGGTATTACCCATGTTTGCTGTTTTCATAAACCCCGAATTTTCTACTGAGTGCCTAAGTTACCCAATAATGGAAAAAAATAAATTTAATATTTGAGTGTTTGCTTTTAGCAAAAGTGGTAATGTTGTCTGTAAAAAATATCTCCTTGTTTGTGCTGTCTGTGATGCTCACACTTGTGCAGCACATTACAGATATGTTGAATTCATACAGAATATTCAGCTTATTAGAATGAACCTCAAATATTCACTAGTTCTGAAGATTTTAGATTGGTTGGAAAATTTTGCT